>CM050166.1:332767243-333349743 GCA_027410445.1 Discoglossus pictus
GACACACATGAAGCTGCAATATTTATTAATATTTTATTATTTCAATCCTTTTGTTTTGGACAGAGTAGTATGCATTTTTTTATATATCATCTCTCTTGTGTATCGCCTTATTTTGATCTTCTCGATCTCTTCAATACTAACCTGGTGATGGGGTTTAGGGTTACCTGCAAGGGTTAACCACCAACTCTAGTGCTCTTGTCCTGCCTCCATAAAAGCCAGTAGCATACAAGCCGATTCAGACCACGCATTTGTGTATGCGTTGCTCAGTAGCGACATCACACACAGGTTCACAGTCCTTGCACTTGCTGCTATGTGAATATTTATAATTGATATTGAAAGTGTCGGTTAGGATACAAATTAAACAAAGGAAGATATAGGGCCTCATTAAATTTCAGCCTCATAAGTCCAACGTGTAGCAGGTAAGGGCTGCGTGCTTAAAATCTTATATTAAAATAGTCTGCAAGAAACAAGAGAGATACGCTATTTCCTAAACCAGTTCTCAACCATCGTAGTTGCGTGATAGAATGCAAACAATTAAGCAATCACGTAATTACGGGTTCAGATGGAGCCAATGAAAAGAGAGATATCATTACATCACAGAAAAAGGGGAGGGTAGATTTCCAAGTCCTAAAAGCTTCAATTATAGTTTGCTATCAGACCCACATTCCAGATATAATGCAATATCAATAAAGCCGTAAATATGATATTCTATTACATGCGAGTTACAGTATATGTCTTACACTGATTGCAGGGATAGATATAACACAAAATATAAACATGAAATAAAGTATTTTTCGGGACCGATTTGCGGGCTTGAGAATATTGTGCTATTAATTAACATCACTTTCATTATAATAAATGTACATTAGTGTGTTTTTATTTGATTAACAAGTGCTACGTATTGTACTTTATCCCCCTTGCAGGTGCTCTCAAGCGCACGTTGGTCTTTGGGCTCCATTTGCGTGTTAAGTGCTTGCTCGTGAGTGACCATGTTGCAATTTAATAGCTGAATTAAAAAAGTAGCGGTCACGGGTTTGACAGATCAAAGGATTTACATGCGCGAAGTTCATCGTTGCTCAGCACATAGCCTATTCTCGGGCGTCCTGCGTGTTAACACACAATCCGCTGCGAGCAACATTACAGGGCTAATTTAATACCCGTAACACGGAAATGTGGCGTTACAGGCTACGTATTAAAACATAGCCCCAATTTAATGAGGCTGATAGCAATTTTGTGGAAATTTGGGAATTAAGAGAAAAAGAAGGACATCAATAAATTCATAAGAACAAGGAAATAGAGGGAAGTAAGAAAGAAAACTAGATCCCTTTTCCTTGGAGAGTATAGAATTAGTATTACTTCCACTTTAAACAAGGAGTGATAATTATATCCTTTCTCCTTTGCAAACCCTTTTGTGGGAAAAAGAGAAGTATGAGTACAATTAAGAACACAGGGGAAGTAACAAGCATATTTACCTAAACAAGGAATTTCTATAATATCAGAGCTGATCGCCCCGCCCAGGAAGCACAAGATGACGTGCTAGCCCGGGCAATTTCCCGCAACAGAACGCTGCAGCTCACGGAACAGCTCATCCACACTCCCTGGCACCATAAGAAGAGACCGGTAGTCTCTGGAGCATTTTTGCTGCTTGCTGAGTCAAGGTGATGGGGGCTACCTGAACCATGAACTGGCACACACTGAAAGCGCTGAAAGCGGAAAGCACGCCAGTTTGTGGGGGGACCACCTCAGAAGCTAGCACCATCAGCATTGCAGAGAGCCTACCCTCCTGGGCCTGGAGACCCTAGGAGCTGCTTTAGTACTGACCTGCCTCAAGCTTCAGCTGCTCCTCTTCCTTCCCGATGATCAGACAGAATCAAGTCATATACCCATGAAGGTGAACATAGTGAGAGGTAATAAGCCAGTAATCCCCTCTTGAGAGACATAAGGATCTGAATCCTATGGTGAACACAGTGAGGAGTAACAACTGGTATATGCGAAGTAGAGTCTGGGGCAGGAGATATGGAGCTATCTGCAGTAAGGCTGTGTTGACTGGGCAAAAGGGCTTACATCCAAAGAGACACTTACCACCTCCACTTGCCTATAATTTAAAGAACACTCCTTACAAGGATAATGACATAACATACTTGCCAGCTATCTCCTCCTGAGAAACACAAGGGGCTGAACCTATTGAAAAGTACTCTAAAGAGTTGTAAAGCTCTGAATGGAAAAGAGAATTAAGAGACAGATCTGAGTCTTTTTTTTTCTTCTTTTTGATACCTTTTCTGTGATGTATATACCAGAGGTGGCCCCCTCTTGGAGCAATATTTTCAGGGATTGTAGTTGAGGCTGGGAGCTGGAGATTTTGAAGCACAAAAGTTAAAGCTGTGTTAAAATAGTCACATGAGAAAAAGGGCCCATAGCCCAAAGATATATGCATTAACTTCAGATACCTACAATTTAACTCAATGAATACTTTTTTGGTATACTGACACAGAATATCACTCAATAACTCTCTCCTGAGAAATTTAAGGGCCTAAACGCCAAAGGAAACCATCCCGAGAGAATTAAAGGCGGAAGAGTTGAAAAAGAGAACTAAGATAAGGTTCTTTAAGCCACCTTTTGACATCAACGGTGTCACATATCTCTGAAGGAGATTTCTGTGAGATCAATAACCAGAGTGCTCACAGTCGAGTCTGGGGGCTGTAGTTTTTGCAGCCGGTAAACCAAGGCTGAATAAGCACTACTTATGAGTCTATGGGCAAAAAGACCTATAGTTGAAGAGACTATTACTACCGGCAGTGGTTCATAATATCAAAGACCATCCACTATAATTCCTTATTACAACACTTCAGCTAGTAGTCTTCTACCGTGATAGAGCAGAATGTGAAGGCCAGTGAATGAACATCTTGAAGAGAAGTAAAGGATTCAAGTGGAAAAGAGACCTAAGTGAAGGTCTTTGAACATTTCTATACTATTCCAGAGAAGGGTACTGTTCAGAGTTAAAAAAAAAAAAAAAGCCAGAGGAGAAATAGTCAGGTTTAAGTGTTAACTGCCCTTCGTCAGAAGATATTTAATTGAAGTAGGAGAATTGTGAAAATATACTTTGAAGGTCCTAGTAACAGATAATCTAAGTAACTTGATAAAAGAGTGTAAAAGTTCCACATGGTATAAATATACTTGAAAGGTAAATGTAAGGAGTCATAGGACCAGCTACTACTAAGGAAATAATCTATGCTCCTAATGGTACTAAAAAGCTCTTTTGATTGTTTATAGATTACTCTATTAGTTGAATACCCTTTCCGGACTGTGTATTGTTGGTTGAATCCCCTAAATAGTGAACCTACATTTTTGGTTTTATAGACTACAAACATTGGATTAAGCTTCTTAATACTAGGAAGTAAAAGTGAAATAAAATAATATAAAAAAAAAAAAGGAAAAAAGGGGAAAGTAAGGTGGTCATAGTGTTAAAAAAAAAAAAAAGGGAATCTAATTTTGAAACCACAAAAATAACCATCATAAGAGACAAAGAACCTAAGCAAACGAAAGTAAAAAGTAAAATTAATAGACAACCTTGCTAATAACCAAACCATAAACTCAACCTCTTTTTATTTCCCGAAAGGGAATTCTGGAGCCTCAAATTCTTCTCAATTAGATTCGACAATACAAAGTCAGTCCCCTGCCTCAGCAGAAAAAATTAAACTATCTGCAAATGAGGAATCCTCAGACACAATTAGTGTACAAGAGGAAGAGGTATTAATGACATCGGTAATGAAAAGGCTTTTTAATGAGTTTCAAACTACTTTAAAATCAGACTTTGCACAAGAAATTCAACTAAATAAATCAGCTATTTCCAGTCTTTTAGAAAGAGTAGAAGAGTTAGAATCCAATCAAGAGATTCCCCTTATTTGGATCATAAACTAGAATGTATTGAAAATAAAAGGATTCAACAAGAGGATCTTTCCAGACTAAATCATTTGAGACTTAGAGGAATTCCGGAATCTTTGTATGCTGAAGATTTAGTAGCCTTTGTAACTGCCTTTCTCTCACACTTAGTACCTCCTAGTAAACCATGGATCAATATGTTGGATCGGATCCATAGGTTTCCATTACCAAAAGATTTTAAAGGGGAAAATGTTAGAGATGTAATTGTTAAAATACACTTTTACGAATATAAAGAAGCAGTTTTAAAAGCATTATGGCAGAAATCTAAATTTGACTCCCCTTTTGAAAAATTAACTATATTTAGGGATCTTTCAGGGGATACTTGAGCAAAACGTAGAAGATTTATTGAAATTATCAACAACAACAAAAAAATATATAAATGGGGATTCCCTACCAAATGAATTATCTCAAAAGAATAATTAATATTCCAAAGCAAAATAAAGACACTAGATCCTGTAAGAATTACAGACCAATATCATTAATGAACACTGACATAAAACTATATGCAAAAATACTCGCTAATAGATTGAACAAATGCCTGCCCAAACTGATAAATATGGATCAATCTGGTTTTCTCCAAAATCGTCAGGGGGCAGATAACACTAGAAGATTGATTGATTTTATAACTTATAGTAAAGATAGTCACAAACCTTGCACAATTATTACTCTAGATGCATAAAAAAACTTTGATAGGTTAAACTGGGATTATATGTATCAAGTCCTATCAAAATTTGGGTTTGAAGACATTGGAGTAAAGTCAATTGGAGCCTTATACTCCTCTCCAAGTGCCTTTATCTCCGGAATTGGTTCAGGATCATCCTCCATGCCCATTAATGATGGGTCCAAACAGGGATGTCCTCTATCTCCATTGATTTTTATTCTAATGATGGAACCCATTGCGGAGGCGATTAGAGGAAATAATAAAATTAATGGTATTATATCGGAGAAACAGAATATAAAATTATGCTATATGCAGATGATGTAATACTAACTCTTACCAAACCCAGTGAATGTCTAATTTACATACAAGAGCTAATAAAGAAGTTTGGAATATTTCCTATTATAAAATAAATTGGTCCAAAACAGAAGTATTACCCTTCAATATGGATGGAAAAGAAAAAAAAATGTTGAAATCAATTTGGGATATCAACTGGGAAATGAATAAAATATTGTATTTAGGAATTGAATTTACTAGTAAAGTGGAAGAAATAATTCAAAAGAATTTCAGCAAACTATACAACAAAATAAAATCCCAACTAGATAACTGGAAATTAAATATGCTATCCTAGTTAGGCAGACTTGCAGCTATAAAAATGTCAATCTTACCTCAAATTAATTATCTTTTTAGATGTTTACCTCTGAACATCCCTATCTATATAATCAGAAAACATCAAACTTTAATTGACTCATTTATTTATAATAGGAAAAAAAAACTGAATTAAATTGAAAACTGTCAGGAAAAGTTTTATAAAAGGTGGCATTGCATCTCCATGTATTGAAGATTTTTATAATGCTGTAAGACTCTCACATTGTATAAATTGGTCATCTAACATAAATAAAAACAGCTGGGTAAACATAGAACAAGATTTGGCTAGTAACTTGGCCTTATCAGAATGGCTCTGGTATGACAGATCATCATGTAAAATTAATAAACTAGTGCCCGGTATAGTGAAATCCGGATTGGAATTTTGGTTTAAGTGGAACAAAATGTAACTTTTCCCCATCCCCTTCACCTGGTACGTCACTGCTAAGGCTGAGTAAGGTTCTTACCTCCCATTTCTTCAGGACTGGAACATCTGGAATATTCACTCATAGGTGACCTGTTTGACTCAGGAAAGATGAAATATTTCGCTGAGTTATGCAAGGAATTTTATTTCCCTGTGTCAGAATGGTTAGAATACGAAAGTGACAAGATGACAATAATGCAATCAAAATTTTCAATTACTCAGACTAGAGATTTAACTACATTTGAAAAATTTGCATTATTTAATGACAGGAAACATATAATCTATAAATGCTATGACACAATAAAAAAACTGATTACTGTGGAAAAAACTTCAGCTATGCAGAGATGGGAGAAAGAATGTAGTAACTATATTACACTAGAAACTTGGTCTAATGCATTTAATCTTTCTCAGAGAATTATTAAATATCAATCTTATAGAGAAATTTATTTTAAAGTGGTGCAGAGATAGTACTTTGTTCCCTCAAAAATAGTACTGATATGTAAAGACCCAGACTTGGGGGTATGCTGGAGATTTTGTAACCAACAAGGCTCCCATAAACATATTTGGTGGGATTGTGTACATATTAGGAACTTATGGAACTCTGTTTTTGTTTACATTTCTAAATACTGTGATAAGATCATCAATCTTTAATGTGAAATGGCGTGGTTACATAGTATTGATGATGGGTTTAAATTGGAAGAAAAGGCCTTCTTTATTCAAGTATTCGTAGTGGTTAAATGGTTGATAGCTAAACGTTGGAAAACGGAGATAATTCCAACATTGATCGAAGTAATTTCAACTCTTGAAAAAAACAGAGAATTGGAAAGAGATATATTTGCTTTGGGCATTGTTTTGTCTAAGTGCAATAGCTGGGCGGTTTGGGATAACTATCATCATCCATCAACTTAAATATATATAACCTTTTCAAGGGCAATGCTATGTAAAGTTGTAAACCTGTATATTCGTATATGTTACCTGTAGTCTTAAATTGTTTTTGTTTCTTTTTTATATATATATATGTCCCTTTGCTGTTTGTATAATTGTGTAATGTATTTTGTATTTTTGGAAAGAAAAAAAAAAAAAAGGAATTTCTATAATATTCTATTTTATAGAAAGTATCAAAAGATATAAAATATAAAAAGAATATTAAGTTTAAAAAAAGGTAAATTAAAGAAAAAAAGGGAAACAGAAGAGACAACATGAGCAGGAATTACTAAAATGATAGCATAAGAAAATAAGTAGTTAATATTTTGAGCAAAATACTGGTTTATTATACTTTTTATAAGTTGTCCAGAAGTCCAGAATTTTGTTTGATAACTTAATAAGGTTGAAATTGACCTCTTCCCCCTCACTGGCTCAGAAGCAGACACTTTGCATAATGCAATGCAACAACAGCTCTGCAGAAATGAAAACATTAGCTAAATGACTTTTTTTCCTGTTTAATTTTGTTTTTAATCAAACTTACAGTTTTTAAAAATATTTTTTCATTGTGCAGTTGCCTTTTTTAGGGCATATTTAAGTTTCATGTTTTATGAATGCATCTGATAGAGGAGAATCTGTAGTGTATAAAAACATTTTTTGCATGAAAAATAAACATTATTAAACTTACCCTAAAGTTTGCTAAATCTCTTGAGTTTTCTATCTGGTAAATCATTGCCAGCTACAATATTATAAAAATCTCCACCTCAGTGGCTTCTGACATGCTCAAGAACGTTCTATATATCAACTACCACAGTGCCTCTCTCTCTCTCTCTCTCTCTCTCTCTCCATCTTTCTCTCTGTGTCTCTCTGTGTGTCTGTCTATCTCTGTCTCTCCCTCTCTCTGTTTGTCTCTCTATATCTGTCTCTTTCTCTCTCTATCTCTATCTGTCTCTCTGTGTGCCTCTCTCTGTCTCTCAATCTCTCTGTCTCTCTCAGTTTCTCTGTCTGTCTCTCTCTCTGTGTGTTTCTCTGTCGTCCTCTCAGTCTCTCTGTTTGTCTCTCTGTCTGCCTCTTTCACTGTCTCTCTTTGTCTCTCATTCTCTCACCCCCTCCCTCCAGCGTTTGTGCTTTGACAACTCCCAATCATGTAATTTGCT
The DNA here is from genome assembly GCA_027410445.1 of Discoglossus pictus. Classification (NCBI taxonomy): domain Eukaryota; kingdom Metazoa; phylum Chordata; class Amphibia; order Anura; family Alytidae; genus Discoglossus; species Discoglossus pictus. The sequence goes on from CM050166.1 coordinate 332,774,988, forward strand.
GACATAGGCAGCTCTTGGAGGTGTGGGGAAAAAAAGATTTCAGTTTGCTGCAAATAAATATGTAAGTAGACTGAACTTTTCAATCTAATGCATGTTTTTCTGTTAATCAGTGCCTGTTAGATCAGAAACATTTAAAACATTTAAAACCCAGGAAAATTCCATATACCTTTAATGAATGGTCTGCTAAAGATCCAGTGGAGAAGATATATCCAAGGTGGTACCTATTATAATATAGCAGTGTATTGTGTACTGAGATATTTTTGCTGACATGTGGCATTTCTATATTCTTCAACTCATAGACAGCTCCCTTCCTTGGGTAATGGTAAATCTGTCAAATCATATTTTCTATGTAGTCAGTCAACTATGACAGCTGAATATTTTCACCAGCAACTAATTCCTGTCTGAACTATATTGATTATTACAATTGGAAGAAATATTATAAGAAATATGTAATAATCTGATAAATGCTTGCTTTCATACCATGAATCATGCAGTGAACACACTTTATTGTATGATATATATATATATATATATATATATATATATATATATAACTAATATATATACCAATAATATATACTAAATATGAAAGTGTGGAACTACAGAATGTGATACATTTATCAAACAGCATAAAAAGCGTTAAGCTTGTTTAAATGTTGTTATACAGCTTCTATGTAGCCCATTTATAAAAGGGGAATTTGCCTTAGCTGTGTTTGATAAACAAACTCTATACATGTGGCGATATTAACTCATGATTTATATGATAAATATTTTACACTTACTAAATGTAGGGTTAAATGAAGTTAAACAAGGTTATGATCTGTTTATTGAGAATATCTATGAATAAGTAGGTTTAATAAGAAAAAAATGTACTCCCTATGTTTCCTATGTAGTTATTGGATAAATAGAAAACATAGAAAGTGAAGATTATTAATTTCACTTTTAACCCCACTTATCCCAAATATTTGCTCTTGTGATGCATTTCACAGTACGCTTTCCATTAAACAATACTACTACAGTAGACTCTCAGTTAACCAGAACTCAAGCAACCACAAAAAATTGAATACTGTACTTTAATAAAAATTCAATTTTACAGGGCTCAACAAATGTTAGATGCCAGGTTGTCATGCAGCAAAATGCTTACAGGCACCTAGATTTCACTGTATGTCTCTGCAATTCAGTTTTTCCTGGAAGCAGACAGGCACGAGTGAATGAGACATGGCAGTGTTGGAGTTACATTCCCGGGTCCAGCACAGCACCCTCCAGCCGAACGTACCTGTACGTAAGTGAGGAGTGAAAGCTGCTGCTGCTAGAACAGCCCTCACTGACACATATACTTAGCAGAGCATCCTATGTGCAGCTAATCTAGCCCTCTTTTTATAGTGAATCTCAAGCAACCTGAAACTACATTTATTCGTTACCTACCACTCCCCGTGGGTGCCTGGATAACTGAGAGTCTACTGTATATTAATAGGGCAAATAAGCTTGTTTTGTGTTTTATTGTATGCCCTTTGTACAGTATCCGTGAGACTGTAGAAAAACATTACAGTATTAAATAAATGCTATTGGTATGGTTAAAATTTAAATCAAGTACCAGGAAAGAAAAATACATAGACTTCAATGAACTTTACTTTCAAATTAAACCTGCTAAATAATTTAGCCATAGCAATGTGATCCAACCCTAAGCTTGATAGTCAAAGTAAATAGCACATTACCTTATTAAATATATTGATTGAAATCTCAAGTATTCTGATAACTCGTAGAGAGAGGAATAAAATAACTCTGGGGAGCCAAAAAAGCACTTTATTCATTACAAGTGGGTAAACAGTTGTCAGATATTCAAGAGGTAGATAATGAAAATAAGTTAAAATTTATAAACAGTATAATAAAACATGACTGTGCCATGCAAAGAAAAAACAGTTCTAAGGAATTTGTGAAGCCTTATCACAAGAAATAAAACAGTGCTCCAGTTAACAGCTACTGAAGTGTTACAGAGCAATCGCTGGTCAGGTATTTTGATTCCAAAACCTGATTACAGCGTACAATTTTATATAGACTTCTGTTAAAATAATGAAGTATCAAATTTGTTGCATAGCCCTGACCTGCAGGGAGAATTAAGAGAATAGCTAGGAAAGGTCAGTTTGTTGTCAAACTAATGGATACTGACACATATCTTTAGAGAAGAAGGGAAATTAAAAACAGCATTTTTTCTATGCATGAGGAAACATTTAAATGTACAATAGCATATTTAGGAAATCGGCACATTTACATTTTTAGAAGTAAATAACAAAGTGTATTTATTGAGTTATGTGCTTTTGTGCAATAAACAATCCAATCAACATTCTGCAGCCAATAAGGTGGTACACTAAATTTATACACAGATCCTACAGATTCAACAACAAGGCAGAGTTGTCCATCTAGACACCTTAAGAAAGCTCCGCCTGTGATAAAATATGCAAACAGGGTAGATGTGCTCATCTGAGAATGAAAAATACCTCAGTGGGTTTTTTCTATAGGTCTGGTTACCTACTCAGAGAGCAACCTCTTTTAGCTCACTTGTGCCCTTCTCAGGAAGAAATATCCTGTAGTATATCAGTCTGGTCTCACTCAAAAGAGTAACCCAGCCCCAAAATATCAGGCAATTCTACCCTGAACTGGAGAAACAGCAAACCCCAGACGCATTTCGGTCTCTGTGGGCAGTGAGGTGCAGCTTTACTACCTAGGGCATAGTGAGCAAGAATTTCACGTCTGGTTCCCCATATCACCCATAAGGTGAGGAAAATATATGCAAATAGAGTAGAGGTGCTCATCTGAGAACGAAAAATACCTCATTGGGTTTTTTCTGTAGGTCTGGTTACCTACTTGCCTCTTTTAGTTCACTTGATAAAACATGGTTTCATTGGTTAGTTTATGCTGAAGCCTACATTGTGATCCAGCAGTCTATGCTAAACAAGCAAGCTCTTCAAAGTTAGACTGAATTAGCAAGTAAGAGACGCTGCTGCAAGATCCTATTACATGGCCAACTAATATGCAGAGTTGGAAAGGCTGTATACATCTTTAATACATCTTTACATCTATAATACACACAGCATCTAGTATTTGGGTGTATCTAAAATCAGTATAAATAAATCTGACTTTTAAAATACAATCTGAATTATAAATATACATAGTGGCAGGGAAGAAACATGTTGGTGTCATACGACACAGGGGGTTTGTCTGTGTAAGAAGTTAATGCATCATTTCTATAAGTATATTCTTTGTGGCAGGTGAATAATCAAACAGACAAATAAATATAATTAAAAACATAAATTGTACCTAAATCAAAAGATTGTTACACAATGGGTTTTAGATGAACATATAGCAGACAATCAATATAAAAACAATATTTACAAGAATAAAACATATATGAATTTTACATTATGTTATATGAAATATTTTATTGTACTGCTATAGTCAGCGTTTTCTGCAAGTTCAATTTCCATCAGGTTCTGCTGTCTGCTCCCCAGGACTCCAGTGGGCTCCTGGGCTTCGTCTTCTGGCACTCTGGACGTCTGGCCCTGGTACTTCTGGCACTAACACTTGAAAAGTTTTTGATTTGTTATATATGTCCCACCCTTTCATAAATCAAACATGCTAATAAATTTGATTTAGCTTTGGTACCCATACATGCTGTCACATTACACTCATCTTACGACAACCTGGGCTGTGTTTATACCATAAAGTTCCCATAGTGGATAGTTTTCAGCTGTCCAATTTTACAAATGTCATCCCCACACCTTCCTTCCTAAGGCTTACTGGTTGTACTGTAAATAAAAAACAGTTGTTGTCTATTCTTTTATCACAGTACACGACAATGCAATACCTGGTTAATTATTTTATCAAACTAATTACATTATTACACACACATACACATCTATAAATCAAATGCATTTGTGGGTCTATTATTAAATTTCTACCAAAAATACATGATATATCACATATTTAGTTGTGAGCATGCGGGCTGTTGCTAACGCTTGCGGGCTCGCGCAGCGAGCCTGCGGCCCTCACAAAGCGAGGGCCGCAGTTGCTGGCATGGAGCGCCGAAGTGCTCCTTGCCAGCAACTGCGGACCTCGCTAAATTTACGGAGTTCCGAAAGCAAAAATACGAGACACGTTACAACTTATTACGACCTCACAAAAAACGTCTGAAACCCGCGCACATGTAAACAAGAAAAACACAATAAATACACACAACAAATACATAAAACGCTTACCTACAGCTAGGGGGGACACACAGGACCTCGAAAACTGAAGTTACACCTCAATTTAACTCCAAATAAAAGAGTTTAGACACTCAAAAATCCCCTAAGCGAGAGAAAAAATGGCTTCTGAAAAAAACTAGGCTACAGCACTCTAAAGACGCAAAACCCCTACCAAACACCTACGGATTTCCCGAAAAAGACATACGAGATCCGAAAACAAGGACGCAACCCACGCGACCCCAAAAACATTACAAACACAATAAATACACACAACAAACACATAAAAAGGTTACTCACAGCAAGGGGGGCACCCAGGACCTCTGCAAGTGAAGTTACACCTTGATTCAACTCCAAATTTCGACACCCGAAAATCACCTAAGCGAGAGAAAAAACGGCCGCCGAACAAAATGAAAACAAGGCTAAAGGACCCTAAACACGAAAAACACAACCAAACACCTACATTTTTTCTGAAAAAGTCGGACGACATCCGAAAACAAGGACGCTAAGTCAGCCACAGCCGCATACCACACATTAGGCGCCATTTTAGAACTAACTTATATAATCCGGAAGTACACAGCTACCCTAATGGATTATTCTATTAATTATTCATTGCCATACCAAAAAAAAACACCAACGCTGCTCATAGCACACAAACAACCAAGAGCCTCGCAATGAGCGCCAAAAGCGCTCAGCGCGAGTTTTGCAATGAGAGCCGAAGGATCTTAAAACACCAACAAAATAAATTTTGCACCCAAACAACATTACCTGCCTTACAATCTTATTGTCGTCATTTGTTGACGGGCAAGTCGCTAGTTTCTTATAATGTCTTGAAACTAACACACAGTTGTAATAACCATTTTTTAACACTAGAGATTTATAAAAGTTATATTTATAAAATATCCTTATTAAGGTCAGAATGTTTGGAAAAATTACTTATATATAAGCCATATTTTACATCTGTGTTTTGAATTATAGCAGCAAGAAGTGTAGAAGGTCCAACCTGTAGAAGGTCCAACCTGTGACATTCTTAGCAGCTGGCAGCAATCTGACCTGTATCAGTGCTGTTCATTTCACAAAGAAAGCAGGAAGCATTTCATATTTGCTAAATACATTGGAAGAGGAGCTTGAGAGACAGACACATTGAGGAGAACCTATTCAAACCACCTGTAAGCACTGGCACAGGCTTATCTTATGTGTCTTATTCTCCCTTAAATAAGAATACTTCTTCCTTATATAAGAATACATTGCCCCTGAAACTTGCTTTAGATCTTCTGCAAGAAAGCTCCAGAAATCCCTACCTTCAGCTAAAGGAAACCTCCATGAGGTATCTTAGAAGGGGTGGGCCTCTTAGTGCCCTGCGGTCATATCAGGATCATCAGCAACAGCTCAGGAGTACAAGGTCACTGAATCAGCCTAACTGGTACCATCTGCTTCATTCACTATATATCCCAGAAAGAGCATGGTTTTCTTTGGTTTCTTGCAGAGTATTTATGAAGTTACAGAACAGAGAATTTACCCAATTTTTCTACATTTTAGTGTGCTGTACAAATTCAAATTCCACATCCAGGGGTATGTGGCTGATTGGTCCACGAGGAGCCAATCAGGAGACAGAAAAAACCATTGGTTTGTCTTGCATGCCATAGGGCGAATCTATGAGAAGCAATTTAAAAGACAAACGAGGGCGGGAAAAGCTATCTGGAACCGGTCACAGACCAAGGGGAATAATTGCATGTAATTCTTAAAACTGCCACATGTTGTCAATGCAGGATAAGTGATAAAAGCTGTCCATTGGTTCAGCAGCAAACAGACTGCAGGCTATCAAAAATGCATGGTGTTTTTCATTAGGGGGAAATCAAATGCAGCATCACGGCGATGATCTCCCCGGGATTATCGCCGTTATGCTGCCATATTCAGATAATTTATAAGTCCTTGTCTGTGGTAGAAAAACAATAGTCTGACAGAGCCCATAGTCCAGGGCTTAAAAGGCTTCTGGGTGGAGCAGCTCCAATAGGATCAACAATAACACCCAGCCCACACAGTTTCCAGGTATGGAAGGGTATCAACGGTATCCGGGGGTTGCTCGGAACAACTTTGTGTTGGGCCCCCATTTGTAATACAAAAGTCGGGTTGCACCAGTGGGACCACCGAGCATCAATTCCCCCACAATCTTCTAAGGCCAAGGCAATGAGAAAATTCACCCTGCTGAACAAAACAAGTAACCAACAGATACAGGTTCTAAGGGTCGGGTCTTTGTCTTCCCCAGATCGTTGCTTGGCCTCTGTGTTTGCAGGTAAGCTCTTCCCCTTAACAGCCAGAGCAGAATCCATGCTAGCTAGCAGCTTTTGGGTTGACCATGGAGAAACAGTCAACTTCTCAATATCCAGGTAACTGCAGTAGAACAATATGTTCTACTGGGTCAGCAGCATGTTTATAATCCTGTGGGGCAACAGAACCTAGCTTTAAAAGGGATCCAACCAGCTTGACATCCTGTCCATTATCAGGAAACTTGGCGCCAGTAGTGGAGGCTTCCTCCCTCGGCACAGTTTCTGGTAGGTTGACCCAGGGCATCAATTGAGGATTACTCAGGTTCTTAGTGCTGGTGCCCTCTCCCTGTCGCACGTTCTCAGTCCTGCAAGGAAGGCTCTGTGTGTAAACCTGTTCTTCTGAATCTGTGATTAGGATGAGCTTCTCCGGTGACCCCATAGTATAATACATCTGTACAGTTCCCAAAGGCAGGGACAGTGGAACAGACTCCCCTGATGAATCCAGAGCAAGGTTGTAATTGATTGGGGAAAAATAGCAAACAGTTCCAGGTTCTCAGGTCCCAGGCCCTCTCTTAATAAATTCATTGTACATGGTAGGCTCCCATCATTAAACTGCTCCTCCTGGGATGGGGAGCGGATCCTGTGGTTACCATGGAGCACAATCCTCTTGCACAGTCTCCCAAGGCAAGTACAGTTGTACAATCTGCCCTCCTGGTTTAGGAACACAGTTATACATTTTTTGGGAAAATAGAGCAACCTGCTTCAGGTTCCCAGGGCCTTGGCCCTCACCTGACAGTTGCTTGGTCTACAATCTGCACTTGGACTGTAACAAGTTGTCGGCAGCCCCTCTGTTTCTGACCTTTGCGTGTCAGATGAAATAACTGGACCATCTTAAGCCATGACCTCTCGACTGGAACCAGGTGCACTTTGTGGCAAAATAGATCCTTCCTTCTGCGCCTTGACTCGATCGGCAGGTTGCCACGGCTGGTCAGGATCTTGGTTCTGGTTAACTGCTGCTGGGGAGGCGGTCTTCATCTGTAAGGCCCTCATCTGCAAGGTATTCTATAAGGTATTCTCTCTAAATGAAACACACCATTCACTATGGGTCTCAGAAAGCACATGATTTTATTTGGAATCTTGCAGGGTTTTTATGCAGTTTCAGTACAAATTATTTACCTACATTTACATTTTAGTGAGCTGTACACATTCAAATTCCACACCCATATTAGAATTAACCAATAATAGATGTGTCTCTGGGGGAATGTGGCTGATTGGTCCATGAAGAGCCAATCAGGAAGCCGAAAAAAATGTGGGTTTGGCTTGCCCATCTTAGGGCAGATCTATTGAAGGTAACTTACAGGACAAAGGAGTGAGGGAAAACCTAGCTGGAACCAATCACAGACAAAGTCAAATAAATGCATGAAACAGCCACATGGTGTCACTGCAGGATAAGGAATAGAAGCTGTCCCTTGGTTCAGCATGGAACAGGGTGCAGTCTATCAAAAAGCATTACGTTTTTTATTGGGGGGAAAACAGATCTTCACACTTCCATTCAATTGTAAAACATGATCTATACTATATCTGCTCTCTTTTTCTTGAGGTACATTATCTACATGGACTTTGGAGGATTGTTGAGGTGCTACATACATAGAGCTCCAGACAGTAGAAGCCAAGGACAGAGCACCAGGAAGCCTACATATAAATGAGTGAGACTACTGGGTTGGCTGAGACCGAGCACTAAAGAGGGGAGTTATGATGCATGAAGCAGAGCACAAGGAAGTGAGGCCTGAACAGCACCAATCAAACATCAGAACCAGGCCTACCCCGAGTCACAGTTAGGTTGAAGTGCCTGGAAATAACTCACTCTGCACAAGTACTGATGCAGAAACACACAGCCTAGGCTTACCCTGCAGGCTACTCACTATGTGTGTCACTCTAGGCCCAAGATCCACAGGCTCATACACAGATCCTGACAGCCCCACGATGGCTTAGATGGGTACCACCGATGAAATAGTCAAACCAGCTCAGGAGTGTGCACCTTAGAAACTTGCACCAGTGGGCGCTCCTTTGCATGAAACCCTTTCCACGTCATGTTGCATTGAAGGCTAGAACTGAATAATCTGTAATTGAGCATTCATTCTACTTCATACTCCTCAAAAACATCAACTTCCTGGGAAGGTGGAGTAGATTAAGTAGTGGAGTAATGTTTGTATCCCTGGCTTGAGAAGTGAATCATGGTACATAGAATGGTTTATAGAATGTATGTGGATAGCAGGAGGAAGCACCAGCCTGCAGGTCACAGGACCGACTCTTGATTCCACCCAGAATAGACCCATGAATCTCAAACCTTCATGGTCCTCCTTGATCCTGGAAAAGGATCTCTGCGTTCAGCAGCTTTCTGGATTCTCAAACCACAGCACAAATCTCTTGACGATAAACGATATGGACATCAGTGGCTGGATTCCCTGTGGCACATGGTTCAAAGTAAACCCAGGGCGGTGAAGAAGGTAGACTGCAACACAAATCATTGCACATATCATTATTGCAGAATTTGGCCAGTGCTAGTAAGTCTGTCCAGTCATCCTGCTCAGGGCCTACAAAGCACTGGAGATACTGCTGCAACTTCTGATTGACTTGTTTAGTGGCCCTGTCATGACCCACTGCATGGTTGGGCTCAGAAAAATCCTAGATTAATCTCACCCAGTAGATTGTGGGATTCATTGGATATCCCTGTTAGCAGGAATGAACCCAGTACAGCACAAAATCAGATCCATAGGAAGCAAATGAAGCAGGATTCGCAGTGGTAGCCTCAGTGGTTAAGGGTATAGCGACAGACAGAGTCTGTAGTAATAATTCCAGTGATTAGAATTATTATATTCCCCCAGAATAAAAAAAAATACTTTGCTTATGTATGTTTAAACTGACATCCTGGAACTTAGTCCCTTTAATTAGGATGGTAAGACAAGAAGTAGCTCACACCATTGATTAATGTATTCTTCTTCACAGACACATTTAACCCATCCAATAATCCAGCCACAATAGTCCCGCTGGCCTTCCCCCTTCTTAGACCAACCCTCTGGTCTATCCTATAGCTCTTTTTGATCATTCCCTCTGGTATTGCTCTGCTGTCAGGAGTGGTGGGTGATATCTTTACGGTTGAGCTTATAAACAAAGCATCTGAAAATATGGCTTGGCTTTCCCTCCACCTGGAAACCTGGGGGAATGGAATTCCCAATGCATGTTATAATATTACTAGCAACTTGCCCGTCAAAAACTTAACGGGAAGCGCTCATTGCAAACCACTCCTCCCCCCTTCTTCCTGTCCCTCCCCTGTGTCTCTTTCCCCCCTCTCCCTCCCTGTGTTTCTCCCCCCCTCTCCCACCCATGTCTCTTCCCCCCCTCTCTATCCCTGTGTCTCTTTCCCCCTCTCCCTCACCTGTGTCTCTTCCCCCCCTCCCCTGTGTCTCTTCCTCCCTTCTCCCTCCTCTATGTCTCTTTCCCCCTCTCCCTCCCCTGTGTCTCTTTCCTCGCCCTCTGCCTCCCGTGTCTCTCCCTCCCATGTGTCTCTTTCACCCCTTTTCCCTCCCCTGTGTCTCTTCCCCCTTTGTCTCTCCCCCCTTCCTTCCTCTCCTGTGTCTCTTACCCCATCTAGCTCCCTTGTGTCTTTCTTCCCCCTGTGTCTCTTCCCCCTGTCTCTTTCCCCCCATCTCCCTCCCCTGTGTCTCTTCCCATCCTCCTCCCTTTCCCCCTCTCCAATAAACTCCCTATCCCCTTTCCCCTCTCTGCTTACTAAAATCTGATGAGCTCCTGTTGCTGTTAACTCCCCTGCAGTGCTTCTTCTGCCTGTGACTGGACCGCCATATGCTAATGACGTGATGCGCATGTAAAGTCAGGTCATTAGCATATACCAGTTCCCAACACTGCAGGGGAGGGAACACGACAGGAGCTCATTGGATCTTAGTAAGCAGAGAGGGGAAAGGGGATAGGGAGGTAATTGGATTGGGGGAAATAGAGGAGCATGATAAGGGGGAAGGAGGGAGGAAGAGCATAAGGGGAAAGAGGGAGGAGGAGGATAAGTATGGAGGAGGATGAGAAGGAGGAATGGTGTGCTGGGGGGGCCCAGGCAAATTAGGCAGCACTGGGCGCCCTCCAGATCCTCCCTGCCTCTCCCTCCTCTGTTTTATGGGCCCCGCTTGGCGCATGCATATGATTTAACATTGGTTACCGACAAATTTGAATATTTTACAACTATTATAGTTGATATTGTACACTTCTATTCTATTCTATTTGTACACTTCTATTTACTTTTACCAGCAATAACCATACCATATAATTTAGACAGGATTCATTTAACTCACAGATTAAATACCTTAAGACATTTTTGCCAATTCCACATTGTCTATCCATACTCTTCTCTGTTCCTTGTCTGTTTCTTATTGCCCACTATTTACAACTCAAGACAATTTACAACTATCCAGGGATGATTGCTTCCTCTGTTCTGCTTAGGGCGGGGAGGGCGGATTTTTAATAACTCTTGCTGCCAAGACATCTTGGGAGTTTATGCAGCCCAGGGTCAAAAAACAGTCAAGATGGCACGTCTGACCAGATATAAATGGGAAATTGATTAACCACAATTAGGGCCTAGCAGGTACCAACATTCTGACTGATAATAAGTCCCACTAGAGCCGGTAAGTCCCTGATAACATAAATTAGAGCCTGTGAGCCACATTTTACTGTGTTCATTATATCAAACATATTGCCACAGTACATCAATAACAGCACATACTTTTAAGCAAGAAAACATGACAGTAACCATATGTAACCAATGTCCAGCTATCCATCCAGTTGTGACAGGCCCTATTTGTCTGAGATTGGTAGCCAGAGAAATATAATATTTCCTCTGATGATGGTTAATCTTCTACAAGAATTGATCAACCAACCCAAGTGCAGAGGGCAACTTTGGCAAAGGAACAAAGTGGGCTTGACGACTGAAATGAGGATATCTAGGATATCATACACCACTGTATTCCCTCTTCAATGTGGAAGCTCTTCAATAAAGTCCATGAACAAATGAGACCAAGGACGATGAGATATAGCTAAAGGCTGGAGTAGGACAAATGGTAAGGCTTGAGGTCCTAGGGAAGGCTGTTCTGTAGTCTTCTGAAAACTCAGAAGGTGAGAGTGAATACACACTTCCAACGGTAGCAACAGGATCCTCTCTAAAAGATCTTCTTGCTCATTGTTACCAGAGGTAGACACTTATCATTTTGATCTTTTGACAGTTATTTTTTACTCTGATGTAAAGCATGAGCACCACTGAATATCCCTAATTATGTTCTATATATTACAGTTCAGTAGCAGGTATAGATTGGAGAAAGATACATGTTTGCAAAAGTCACTCAATTGTTAGAGTTACTTTCTGCATGACAAATGAAAAACAAACTCTAATCCATTTGTAAAATTAACTGCATTAAATGTAAAATATCTGGGCAGCACCCTCTGCACACACACACATATATATATATATATATATATATATATATATATATATATATATATATATATATAAAAGCAAAATAAAATACACTTTGCGATATACACTCTCTGAAAACAATGAATATGTAAATGAGCTAAACAATTACATTTAAACAAAAAATAAATAAATATTAATTGTAAAATATTTATTGTAGATAAAAATGAATTATTTCAATCTTCTCTCTTTCAGAAAATCTTCCTCCTGTTAGATTATTATGCAACAGTGTACTCTGTGGCACAGAAAGAACGCTTTAGAATAAAGGTAAAATACAGCAGGTTAAAATATCATGATATGCTGTGATCAGATCATAATTGCAATTTTTTTCCTTTACCAAAAAATATTTACTGTTCACTTACAGTTTCTAATGGAAGTTCAAATGTTAAGGAGTGTCTCTTTAACATAAGGGTGACTGTATTACAGAGAATTTAGTTGTGTTATGATTAAATTTGACCTGCCTTAGTGTATATTATAATAATATAATATTATTATTCTAATTAGGTACGGAGTATGAGAAATTATACCATTGGGTGAAAATCTATAAACATAATACCTAAATCACAGATAGTCTAATAGTCATTATATTATTTAATTTTGGGGCAAAAATGAAATACATCATTTCTAATACACAGTGAACATTAATATAGTAATATAAAATCTGGGTTCAAACATTTGTGTTTTCCATACATTATTCAGTTTAAAACTGTCTAGAATAAATTATGAAAAATGTCCAATGAGAGCAAAGAACTGCAAAGAGATTAACAGCAAAATATTATAATTTATATATGCAACACTAATAGTTTAAAGGACTAAATTGAATATTAGAGGAAAAGTTTTTTGTCCGCCACAGAAAGTACTTGCTATACTGAAATAGTTAGCATTGATAGAAGGGTGTTATTTTCTGAATTAATATATGGAAAATAAACGTAGCAAAATCTTTAGATAGTTGTAATATTGTTGAAAAGAAACCTTAACCCCAGAAATGAGATTCATTTTAACTTCATTCATTTTGTGAGATGAAATAATATGAAATATATAATTAATGAATAAATGATGACATTAATACCTTCATTGAAAAAATAATGCAACAGAAAATCAATAGTTATCTTTGTTTAAAAGTTTATTAATAAAATGCATTAAACTTGCATTACTAATTTATTTTTAATACACATAGCATGTCAAGGACTCATCAGAAATAGTTTCCCAAAATGGCATGATTTCTGCAGAAGAAAACATAGGCAATAGGTAAGTAGGATATCTCACATTTTTTTATGAGCATCAAATAAGTGTTCTGTAGATTAAGACACTGGTGACTGGTTCTAGAAGCACTTTGTACTTTGATGCACAGGGAAGAAGTTTTTTCTCACAGAACTAAAAAAACTTGTTTTGCTTCCTAACTGCATTGCCTGGGTTATTTTTTGTGTTAAACCAATGCCAGTTTTGCATAACTGTTTCTAATCTATAAAAATAAATCAGTTAACCCAATTTTTAAAGAACGATAGATTAATATCTTTACACAGTTCAAAGTTAAGCCTTTATTTTCTTAGAAATTAAAAAAATAAATATTTCATTATTAAATAGTGAAATGCATTCTAACTTATGATTACATACTATTTAACTTGATTGAAATACCATCAAAGAGACGATTGCGTACCATTCAGACAAAGAGTATTTTGTATTGTTGCTCAACAGTGGCAAAATGCAGCTACTGTAAATTTTAAAAAGGCAAAAAGGTTTACAACAAACATTAGAACTAAATCTAGTTCTAATGACACCCAAATATGATCAGTTTTTAGCCTCTGTCTTTTTATACCTAAAATACTATACCACAGTGCTAATGTCGTCAGCTTCATCTGTTTTTTTTTGCCTGCTTGGCAGGGATTTCAAGTATTCAAGATGCCTTCTTGCATCCTCCTGGTTTTGCCGTACATAATATACCACATACGATATCACCATGGTGAACCAGCCAAACATAGTGACCAACATGGCATAATCTGTAGTCTTTTGTTTACAAAGGTCTTCATCATTAGCATTAGTCAGGAGTGCTCGTCCAGCTTGTTTATCCAGTACAGATGTTTTACAGATGACATTACTAGGTGTCTCATGGTTGGAAGCCATGCTCTTCAGAACCTGCTGTAATGTACAGTCACAATGCCAAGGATTGTTAGCAATCCTGGCTCTCGCCTTTAAGTTACTGAAGGCATTTTGATGGACGCTCTGAATCTGGTTGTACGACAAGTCTAAAGTCTGCAAAGTTTCTACTACCCCTTTAAAGGAGTGTTCATCTATAAATGCAATACCATTTTTGGATAAATTAAGGACTTTCAGTTGATGGAGATCTTTAAAAATGTCATTAGGGATGGATGTTATTTGATTGGAGTCCAAGTAGAGTAAAACTGTTTCTGGGGGAATGTCTCTAGGTATTTCCTTGAGATTGGCATTACTGCAGCTGACATTTAATCCTCCAGAATGAGAACAAAGGCAGCCTTTGGGACACATACTGGCAGAATGAAAGCACAGTATCATTAGAACAAAACTTTGTAAGAGCAGACACATGGAGAGGGAGCGTGTTAGCCACAGGTCTACCAAATTCATGCTTATATGTCAGCATAATAACATGGCTACTCCTCATTTACCCAAAAGAAATAATTAAGCATGTGCCAGGGAAAATCCACAGCTGATTTTCCATTATATTCATTTGAATGAATGGCTAGGATTTACATCAGTTCATGGGCGGTCTCTGAAATAAAAAGAGAAATACATTTACTTTAACAGTGAAAGAATAATCAGCAGGTCAAAAGTGAAACTTGTGCACATGTCATGCTTCTGAATATATAGGCAAGCATGAAAAAGTTGTGCTCCACAGAGATAAGTCACAAATACATCTATACGGTAGGTTGCCTTTTAAAACTCCTTTTCGAAAGAAGTTACATTTTAAGCATATTTGACTCCACTTATAATCTTACTTTTATAATAGAGGAGTCACTCTTTAAAGGGCCATTTACCTCACTGTAAGTGCTCTTCATGGTGTGAAAGATCACATGAGTATATGTTAAAATTATATATTTTTTTAATTACACTAATAACAGATTTAAAAAAAAGTTGTAAGCCTCTCTTTACATACAAAGTATATCCAGCATACTGGCTGTTGCATGAATAATAATAGTGATTAATAGCAGTTATTCCCTGGTCTCAGGACTGCACTGACCAGTTTACCCATAACCCTGTTAAGGTTCCATGCTCTGCACAGATGGATTTGTTAGGGGTTAGCATTTTTCTTTTGATCTCTTCAGACAGCAAAGAAGCACAGACCACTAACACCCTCTCCCTTTGAGGTGATCTGCATTGTTCAAATTCCATAGAAGCAAGAGAGTAAAAAACTGAATATTCTGTCATTAGAAATTACAAAAAAATTACAAGTTCTGTTCCCTGCGAACTGGAAATGTTAGCAATCTTACCATTGACTTGAATGGGTCACACACCCCTGTAACCTGATTGGCGGCAGTGATGCAAAAGCAAGTGAGCAGTTCATTACACATGTATACACCAATCTGATTTGATTTGATTTGATTTCTCAGCTAAAATACCTGTATTTCAAAAATTCTAAAAGGTATTTCAATATGTTTTAGGAGATCTTTACTGTGATGTGGTCCAAATTGTGCCGAATTAAGTGGCCCTTTAAAAACAGAAACTGATGATTTTAAAAACTTGGCGATAAGTGTTGATTATAATTACATTTGTATCACTGTTTTAACCATTTCAGAACAGATGTTGACAACTTTCTATGAAATCTTACCAATTCTTTGCATTTTATCATTTGTGAAGCAATAGCTCCCTAAGGCTCTCTAAGATCTCCACCCAAGACAGTGCCATTTTTGCTGACTGTTGTTGTGTGTCTAGTTGTGAGTACGTCGATGGTTAGTATTTTGATTGTGTTTGAAACAGCTAGTGAGTATTGTTGTGTGTGTCTGTGTGTGTGTAAGTCAGAGAGAAAGAGAGAGAGAGAGATGCTGAGTGTGTTATTGTTTTCCTACGCTTTGTGTTGAGACAGCTACCGGCACTATTGTGTTTTTGTGTGTGAGTAAGCTTCAAAATGTTGTTGTATGTCTGGTTGTGGGATAGCTGCTGGTTATTGTTTTGTTTGCCATGTGTATGAGACACCTGAGTACTGTTTGTGTTGTGCTATCGGATGCTGCTGTGTGCTTAAAGACCTATTGCTAATAGAACCCCAACATCTATACAAAATACATAATATTCTGATTTTTCAGTTACCAAACAGACATTCACAAAATTATGCTTTACCTACTGCTGAACTGTTTCCAGTAGCTCCAAAAAACATTATTTACAATGAAAACTACGGAGAAGAAAATTCTCTTATTTCAAATTAGAGATTGAAAAAACAAATCAACACATAGAGTTACATGGAAAAAGTGCAGCCTTTTAATATATATTATGGATTTAAATATGAACACATATATAACCTTCACCTTGCTCTAACCCAGTCGTAACAAGAGAAACATTTAAATGTGATATATAGCAAACACAAATGTAACTTTGTATATTAAACAAAAAATATCAGCTAACATTCAGCAGCCTTTTGTGAAAAAGCAAGTGCAAAGGGTGGAGAGGGCCACAAGGATGTCAAATCTGGACAAGGATGTCAAATCTGGAGGTAACACAGAGTTAATAAAAATAAAACATAAGTATAAAATTACTGTCACCACTAAAAAGTAATTATGAAGTAAATACATTTGGAAGCAGTGTTCATCCATATGGCATCCGTATGACAAACCTAGCTATTTTTGCACCTGGCATACAAACAGAACAACAAGAGAACAATATTTTTAAATTAATATGTGTACCATTTACTTTATTTTTTTCTGAATACTGCATTAAAACCATTTTCTGTAGAATTTAGTGTTCATTATTTAGACATGAGAATGTCTATAATAAAACCTGTTTTTTTCATTAAAAGTTTGCATGAACTTTTAGGGGAATGAGCAGTTTGATAAGAAAACATAACTGTATGTAGATCATACCACATATCTCATTTTTTTCTGGAGCCAGGGACCAGTTGAAGAAAAGAACTGCCATCGAGATTCAAAATATTCATAGCAGTCAATAATGTATTTACTGCTGTTTAAATAACATGCTTGTTAAGGGTCAACCACCCCTTATTATCACTCTCTCACTCCATGTATTCCTCTCTTACAACACATACCATGTTTCCTTTGCTTATGAGTACATAATGTCTCAGGAGCCAGCACCAGCCCTAGGACATCTGTTAAGAAACACTGTATTAGATCAGAATGTGGAAATGTCAATAGGAGTGAAAGAACATGTTAAAACATAATGCTAAAACTGTATTTATTAACACTACAGATGGTGCAAGGTGTGGTGACTGAATTCTCTTAAACTCCCTCTTAATCGTCTTTGAATATGCTATGTATACAGTAGTGCATTTCAGCCTAGACCAGACACGTCCTAGGGCAAATTGTGCTGCAAGCAATATACATTCTGGAGTAACCCCATCTCTCAGTCTCACTGCTGTTTATATGTTTGTAAATAATTCAGAGCAAACTAGTACCCCATAAAGTCAGAATACTACAAAGCAGAGAGTTTAGTATGTATGACCAACTTGTCAATGCCCTTTTATAAAGTATTCATATTACTTGTAAATCCAAACATACCCTACATTCCACAGGATTTGCCTAAATCCGCAGTGTCGAAAAGTTGGTGTTGAGAACAACCCTACTTCCTCCTCTCAAGTTTTGCACCCAGATGGTTGTCTGAGACATTGGCATTAAATAAAAACTTATTTGGGGCACCACCTTTTCTAGGGGGGAGGGTGCAATGCCACTGAACAATGTGCTTCTATGTCTCTATGAAATTAATAGAAATTTCTGGAGTACTTCCATCTCTCAGTCTCACAGCTGTTCATATGTTTGTAAAGAATTCAGAGCAAACTAGGACCCCATAAAGTCAGGATACTACAAAGCAGAGAGTTGAGTATGTATGACCAACTTGTCAATGGGAACTGCGAAAGGCAGGGAATGGATGCCACGCCCAGGATGAGATAAGTTACACGCTAATCGGGCGAATGGCGGCAGCTGACTGGAGAGCTCCTACATGCTAGTTGTTGGTCTCTGGAGCGGTTATGTGTCTCGAAGTTGGAGATGGCCTTGCCCAGATGGTGTAACTCTCATTAAGGGTGCTCGCACAGCTCTTCCTGATCTGGATGATCCGGATGCTGTGGACCTTGCTAATAGACGCCAATAGTCCATATGCAACTACTTTCAACATCTTCGGGCCCTAAAGGAGGAGAGGGGGAAGTGAAGAGAACCTCATAGACTCAAAATCGAGGCGTCTAAACTAAGTCTGATCACCTCCCTTAGATTGCCACGGCCTTATACAGCGCTGTCTCATAACAACACAGAGGCTAATAATCCCTGCTAAGAGGGACAGGACAGATCGTGACAGCATTCACAGGATTTTTCTATATAATGCTGAAGTGTCTTCTTGGAATTGAGCTGATTTCTACATCTATATTATTGACCGAGCCTGCTATAATCATTAACCATAAGCTACCATTGAACTTTTTCTTTAATATGCTTTTCTGCTTGGCTTTTTGATTTTTACTGTCTGGGACATTTATATTTACTATATGTAACCTCTTTTGCATTCTGCAACCCACTATCTATAGGATGTCCTGATTTTGATTGTTGGTCTTATTTACAAAAGCATATTTACCTAATTTCTCTGCCATAAAGCTACTTTTTTCATATGTCCTGGCACCCACCTGAGAAGGGGGTACAAGCAAGGAGAAAGAGAGGTTTATACAAAGTTAGAGGAGAGGTTGAAGACAACGTAATAAGGGTAAAACTAAGAGGGGTAAGGGAATGGAAAAAGAATGTTTTTGGTCCCCTTTACTCAGACCCTTAACCATCATAGATTCTGATTAATGCTTTCTAAATCAGATAATTTCCTTTCCTTCTTCCTCTTCCTCCCTCCTTTGTTGGTTAATATAGTAAACACAAGGTAGAGTGTGCGCTAGCTTTATAATCATTTAAAGAAGAAGAGAAAGGGGGAAAAAAGTAGAAAATAATCTTACTCATGTATTGACCTGGATACAAGACTTTATTTAGTGGGGTACCTAGAGTGTTGGTTGTTAATCCCTTGCGTGTTTTTACATTTACTCTTTCGGCCAAAATTTCAAGTAAGCTTTTCTCACAACCACCTATTAAACCTAGTTTTGGTTTAGATTGAATAATTTACTGAAAAACCCTGCTGGTTTATATTCTTATGGGATTTGGTCATGTCCTTTTGTGTTTCCCCTACTAGAGAAGACGTTTAAAAGGGTAGGGGGTGGGAAGGGGACCGGAGAATAGATACAGAGGTATTAATAGGATAACAGGGGAGAAACAAGGTGAGAGAGCAAAACCGATGTTGCCCTCCCATTGTTTATCCAGTGTGTAGATTCTATCTTTATTACTCCACTTTCCTCTGTTTTTCTTGTCTCTCCTTCCTGGTTCTTCTTTCCTCTTCTGGTGTGAAAGCCCTCTAATAAGGAGGAGTAAGTTGAATCTTTACAGTGAGAAGCTTATAAATGAAATTGTCAATGGAAAGGTATGGCGTATACAATTCGTTTACGGGTCTCCCCGTTATACTTATTGGTTCTTCCTTTCTATTGATTTGCTATTTTATAACGAGGTTTCTAATCCCACTGAATATCTGATTCTGCTCCAGGTATAACACAAGGGGCTCCTCTTTACTTTGTGCTTATGGTTGATAAGCATTTTTTTTTGGAGGGGGGGGGCAATTTTAAAACTTTAAGTGCTTTATATTGCTCTTTTGCATGTTCTGTGATTCAGAGGGGCCTAGTTGAGTTAATACCTGAACTTTTAGGTCTTAATTTCTCCAGCAATTATAACCTAGAGCATTTTGGGGGGGCTTTCTCGAATAAAAAATAATGAAGAAAGGTTTGCACTCCTTGAGAGCTAAGAATAGGGATAAGAAAAACACAGATATTCTTTGGGACTCTTTCTTTTTACCACCAAATAAGTGCCAGAGTAAGGAACAGATCTTATCTGAATCTTTTAATTACTGTACAGATGGTATCCTCAATTGATCAGGAAAATAATAAAGATAGTTTTTCTTCATGATGAAAAATTTATTTGGAGAATTCCAAAAATCAATTAAGGCAGAACTAACTTAAAAATACTGACGCCATTAAATTATTAGGCGAAGGTTATTCAAAAAATAAAACTTATGCAAAAGAACATTGATAAAGATCATCAAATGTTATTAAAGGAAATAAGTGATTTAAGAGAGGAGGTCAACTATTTAAAACAAAAATGTATTAAACTGGAAGACCATTCTAGACGTAATAATTTACGCATTAGGGGTATACCTGAGGATATTCCTTATAAGGATCTACCTGGCTTTATTAACAATTTTTTTAAGTCTCTCATTGGTAGAGATTGAGCCATGGAAGAGTTGTTAGATAGAGTACATCAAATTCCTCTCTCCAGAAATTTAAAACGAGGCATTCTGAGAGATGTCATAGTGAGGGTTCACCATTATGCGCAAAAATAATTAATTTCTAAAATGGCTTATCAGAGAAGATTGTTTGCTCACCCATACGAACATCTTCATATTTTCTCTGATTTATCAGGTGACACCATACAAAAAAAGGAGAGCGTTCAGTTCCTTGAACAAAATTTTGAGAGCTAGCCAAATAATTTATTGTTGGAGCGTTCCCACATGTTAATAGTCACCTATAGGGAGAAAAGATTTTTCATTGATAATTTGCAGGAAGGCAGAGCTTTAGTTAGAGATTGGAATCTGACTAATAGGGATGTCAGTTAGATCGGACAAGTATAGAAAAATTGTCATTTTTTTAATGAGCCTTAAAATAATAAGCCATAATGTTCAGGGGCTAAATTCAGCTGGAAAGAGATTTTCTGCTTTTAATAGATTCATAAAGGACAAGATAGAAATAGTGTGTTTACAGGAAACACATCGGAAGGATGGATGTATTCCTACCTTTCAAGAGAATGCCTTCCCTATTAGATATAATTCAACCTTCAGGAAAAAAGCACAAGGTGTTTCTATTTTTTTTAATAGAAACCTCAATGTTCTACAAGAATTTGTAAAAATCGATAAAGAGGGCCTTTATATCCTTTGGTTAGGGAAAATGAGTAACAAAAAGTACACAATTATGAATATCTATGTTCCTAATGATAATCAAGTTAAGTTTTAAAAACATGTACTTGGAATTTAAAACAGATTCACACAAGGTACATCTATATTGTGTGGGGACTTTATTATTCTATTGAATCTGGTCTTAGACCGAAGTTCTGCTAAACCCTTAGTGAATACCTCTAGAGTTAAGTCCAAAGCTGATGCTATCTGTGGGAGGCTTGTGCTGTGTGGTCTCTATGACTCGTGGAGAGTGCTCCACCCTGATGTGTGAGATTACACCCATTTCTCTCACAGACATCAGTCTTATTCTAGAATCAATTTAATTCTGGTGGATTTGAAGTGCTTGAGAGTATATTTGAAGTTTGCATAGACCCTATTCTGTGGTCAGATCATGGTTCGGTCAGGCGAAATATTTCTGAAAGTAAGTCAACTGGTTATAGACCACAATGGAAAATTAATAATTCCCTGTTGGAGGACAAAATTGAAAGGAAATGATTACTCCAAGAGATACAGAAGTTCTTAAAGGTAAATTAACACTCAGTAGATTCATATATTATTTTATGGAATGCACTTAAAGCCTCTATTAGGTGTTATTTTATAAACCGTAATATAAGAAAAAACAGAGAGACCTTTCTCTGAGATCTCTTTATATTAAGCGTTCTCAATTACAGTCAGAAAATAAAAAACATCCATCTCGAACCTTAATCGGTGAGTTCAGATCAATCCAATCTCAAATAAAGCAACTTAATCAGATACTTGCTGATACATCTTTGTGGTAATGTCAACAACAATTCTTTCATCAAGGAAATAAAATAGGTACAGGAAATAGGAAAATAGGTGGCTCTAGGTATAAAAAGATTCTGGGAAGAAAAAAGGGATGCTACTAGAGGATATGAATTCATAAATAACAAAAGAAAAAGAGAAAGAAGAAGGATCCTTTTAAGTTAAAGTGCACACCCTCTGCCCAAATAACAATATAGAGCAGTAAAATATAAAACTTAACATTTATTAATATAGTGAAAACTTCTGGTTTAAAATCCTGAAGCTCTGATATAAGATAATAAGAGTAGGAAAGTATATGATTCTGAGGACTGACTTATATATTGACTAAGGTTTTAGAATGGACCCTATATATCCTCCTGTTCAAAGTGATAAATCCTCTAAATCAAAGTGATGAATATAATTCAATGTGATATTGTCAAATGACAAAACATAAACATAAATAAATACCAAACTTTTATATTGCACTTAAATAAAGTGTCCAGTGCTATTGATGATTAAATAGATATAAATGTATAATAAGTAATGATTGTTTTGTGTAAATTGCACAATTATATAAGTAAAGTGCTAGTGCTAAGTGTGAGGGTATAAGGGTCTTTGCTCATTACGTTTGTAAAATCAAGGAAGATCCCAGCAGTTTTCCTCGCCCTTGACGCCGAGAAGGCGTTTGATTGCCTAAACTGGAATTACATGCAGTACACTTTAAAGAAATTCGCTTTCGTCGAATTTGGTGAAAAGGCGATCTGAGCACTCTATTCTAACCCCTCTGCTTCAGTAGTGGATGTAGGATTTTCATCTACAGTTTTTAAAATAGCTAATGGTACGAGACAAGGCTGCCCTCTCACACTGTTACTATTCACTTTAATGATTGAACCTTTTGTACTACTTATCAGATCCTCTGGCCAAGTTATAAAAATTAAGTGTGAACTAAAACTATTCTGTTCACAGATGATACGTTCCTTTCTTTAACTAACCCAGTAGATTGTCTTAACAAACTTCAAAAAGTTATTTATAACTATAGTGTAATGTCAAGCTATAAGATCAATACTACAAAATCAGAAGTTCTATCGGTCAACATTAAACTTTATCAAATTAATGCACTATTGCAATTTTTTTCATATAAATGGCATACTAATAAAGTGAGTCACTTAGGTATCGTTTTTTTTGGTAATCCTAAAGACATAATTGCCAACCACTATAACAAACTTTATAAAAAAACTTGCACTGTTAATGTCTCCATGGAACGAAAAGAGGGTTTCCTTTTCTGGTCGCATAGCAATTTCTAAAATGACTCTGCTGCCTAAGATCAATTACTTTTTTCGCTGTTTACCTCTCAAGATCGCGAATTATCTTATAAATTCCAAATTCTATTAGATAAATATATTCACCTAAACCAGCCAGTGAGGTTGAATAGGAACACATGTTAACAAGGGAGGCATTGGCTATCCTTGTTTAAAACTATATTACGAGGCTACAAAGCTTTTGCATGCGATTAGATGGTGTGATCCTGAACCTACATATGCATGAAACTCTATTGAGAGGGAGTTAATTGTGGGTCATGACCTTAAGAAGCTTCTTCTAAAGGAGGTCCGATTCAGTGATGTTAGTGAGGGTACCTTAGATATTGCAGATTTGCTGAAAGTGTGGAAAACGCTTATTGACAAAGATGATCTAATAGCGTATCCTAGCCCATATTTGCCTCTTGTCTCTAATGCTAAAGAACTTGAAAATACATAGTTCAAACTATGGTCAAATTGGTGCCTGTTCTATTTAAAGGATCTTTATATAGACAGCTCATTTGCTTCTTTTGAAGATTTATCTTCTAAACTCGGACTTCCTAAAAACTTCTGACTAGATTATAGAAAAATGAAATTGTATATTGAGTTTAAGAACTTAAAGCTCAAACCGAATTCTATAAGAAAGCCCTTCCAAAAACGTATTATACTAACGATAGGTCCCGCTTAATTTCTAGATGCCTCAATATACTAAGGCAAAGCTTATAAAAATATAAAACCCCTAGTATGAGCTTGAGAGTACTTGGCCAGCGGAAATTTGGTCAAAAGAATGTAGGTCCACTGCCAAATAAATAAAAAATGCTGCCTAGAGAGAAGTTTTTTTCAAAATCCTTAATAAATGGTATCTTTCTCCTTCTAAAATGTTCCTTTTTAGTCGACAAGAGAAGGACAAATATTGCTGAAGAAATTGCGGCTATATTGGTACCCATTCACACATATGGTGGCACTGCCCCTTTATTCTGGATTTCTGATAGTTGCTCTCTCGTCATTTTTCGTCCTTTTTAAACGATAAAATCCCTTTGAGAGTAGAAAATGTTATCTTTCACATGTTTGATGCTGATTTAGCTCCAGAAATACAGGCTTTCCTTATTCAGGCTATTATGGTCTCAAAATGGTTACTTGTTAAATTATGGAAACATGACTCAATTCCTTTTTGGCCAGAAGCTATATTAGAACGAAAACGAGATTTCGATAAAATCTTAAAAGCATTACACTTTTCAAAGTATGGATTTATCTGTATTTGTTTACTTTTTTGTCATTTGTATATTTATTGTAAACATTTTTAAAAAATGTATCAGGAGCCAGCACCAGCCTTAGAACATCTGTTAAGAAACACTGTATTAGATCAGAATGTAGAAATGGACAATAGTAGTGAAAGAACATGTTAAAACATAATATTAAACATTTATTTATTAATACTACAGATGGTGCAAGGTGTGGTGACTGATTTCCCTCAAACTCCCTCTTAATAGCCTTTGAATGTGCTATGTATACAGTAGTGCATTTCAGCCTAGACAAGACGTGTCCTAGGCCAAATAGTGCTGCAAGCAATATACATTCTGGAGTAACCCCATCTCTCAGTCTCACTGCTGTTTATATGTTTGTAAATAATTCAGAGCAAACTAGTACCCCATAAAGTCAGAATACTACAAAGCAGAGAGTTTAGTATGTATGACCAACTTGTCAATGCCCTTTTATAAATTATTCATATTACTTGTAAATCCAAACATACCCTACATTCCACAGGATTTGCCTAAATCAGCAGTGTCAAAAAGTTGGTGTTGAGAACAAACCTACTTCATCCTCTCAAGTTTTGCACCCAGATAGTTGTCTGAGACATTGGCATAAAAAAAATAACTTATTTGTGGCACCACCTTTTCTAGGGGGGAGGGTGCAATGCCACTGAACAATGTGCTTCTATGTCTCTATGAAATTATTGTTTTTGTCTATACCTGACAGCCACAAAACATCCATTGTGCATGGAATTCGGTAGACCAATATTTAAGTTGTTATAACATATAAGGTAACTAAAATTATTTAAATGGGGAAAATGCCAGAATATGTATTCAACATAACACACAGTGCATTTCATTATTTTAATACTTTTATGTTTGCTAAAATGTTTTGCCTAAACATTTAATTAATGCAATAACTAAATAATGCAAAAACTAACCAGGAAATCCAGTGTTATGAGACTATTGTGAGAAATGTTTAATTTGGGTAACCAATGTAAGGTTTCATCAACTAACACAGATTCATTTTTATTTTTAATCTATGATTTTATTAATTTATTTTACAATACACAGTGCATATTTTATAATAAGAACATATTTTCAGAAATGAGCATATATATAACAGCTGACATCTATTCAGTCTTACCACTATTAAATGTATTCATAACAGAATCCAACATGCTTCCTTTGGGAATTGTCAAACCAAACAAGCAACTGATTGATATGCAATATAGTTGTTTGTTTTTATTTTTTAACTGGGGTACCTTGAAATCTAATGATTCTCACAAGTATCATTAAAGGGATTCTTCAGCTCTCTAAAGATTAAATAGTTACAATCAGCATAATCAGCAACAATTCAACCTGTCTGGATAGTCTACTTGAATATTTTCAGAGGTGTTTCAGATTATGTCATCCAGTCAGAATTTGCATCACTTGTAATTTTCAAGTTTTTATGTTGATTGAAGCTACATGGCACGTAAAAAAAAAACAAGTGTTCCATCCTGTTATTATCAGCAGCAATTATACCGGGTACATAGCAGGATGAGTCACTTATTTGCTTTAAAGGATTCATGCAATACATAACCAATAGGTTATAAAAACTATACGTGTTTATTAGGCATTGATCTTTAATAAAATTGATATTCTTAAAATTTCAGAGACAGATTAGTGTCCTTGCCAAGGTAAACCAATTGAACACCCCAAGTCTCATTATGCATCTGCTCCTGCCTCTGTCCATTTAAGCCTGGATCCCACTCAGAGTTGCTCCCACCCCATGATGACCTCAGGGAGTGGCATAGAAGTAAATTTTTCTATAATAGTGAACATTACTTTACTAAATTATTGAATTGGAATTTTATTAAATATAAATGATTATTAACACATCTAACTTCTGTTGTTAGAGCATTATAGTGTTTATTAAAGGGACACTGCTTTTCAAGTAATTAAAAGTACTTTTTAAACATTCTAAAACATTTTTTTGCATGAAAGAAATATTAGGTGAAATATGTTAATTGAAACTAACAGGAAATGCAGAGAACATACTTTAGTCTGTAGATCTCACTGGCTGGCAGAGGGCAAGAGCAGTTGCATTTCTACAAAAGTTACTAACAACATAGTGATATTTAATGTCCACATAAGATGTAACAATTATGCTAGTAAATTAGTTAAAAAAAAGAATATTTGCAATTGGAAAACATTTAAAACATAATTTAGTAAAAGAACACAAATTTGAATTGACTACATTTTAGCTATCACTCATATAAAAAGATACCACCAACAGACAGGTCTTGTTATCAGTACCTAATTATCTCATGGCTTCTGAAGTGTTAATTTGTGAATGGCAAGACTAATGATACCTCAGAAGCCACATGCAAAGGAAAACCATTAATCAAGTAAGTAACTACTGATAAGAAGACCAGTCTGCTTGGAGGATCTCTGGAGCTTGGTGACATCCAAAATGTAGTACATTCAAATGGGCTTTTCTCTTAATAAATTAGGTTTTATTTAATAACTCCATATTGCAGATACACATATTCTTATTTAAACATAATGGTGATCCCTTGAACTTGTATTGAATAAATGACACAGGCATGCTAATAAACAAGAGACTCAAAAATCAGTGGAATAAAATGTTGGCTACATGGTAATAAGCTTTAAATTAATATCACCAGGTTGGCAGACACTTGTCTTACTTGCTATTTACCACTACAGTATATATCATGAAGATGAATAAAAGTGCCAGAGGGAGTGGGGTCAAAGCTGATATTATAAATAAGCAGAACCAGTACTGGCACATATGCATCCAAAAGCAATGTCAGATATCTCGTTAAAACTAAGTCAATGTTGTATATTAGCTTTTCTTATTAGAGATATGTTTTCATGGTTTTCTGAAAGTTGGTCAAATAACTGGTCTCGTGAGAAAAAAACTCAAAAACTCCATTGTGGCATATGATTAATTAAAACTATATTTTGCTTTACATGTGAATTTAAAGTTTTGTCAGATAAAGTGTCATATTTATAGTATTTGCATATGAAAAACTTGATTTCATAACAAAGTGCTTGAGAAAGTTTAAAATAAATGAATGTGATATTTAATTATTTAACTACGGTATTTATTGCATTTTGCTTCATTGGGGACAGATATTTGCTTTTGTTCCAAACATGACTAGATATCTGTGAGGAATGGGAGGGACCATGGATTCAGATACTATGTCTATTCAGTTCTATTAAAATACTTCCATTCAGTAAGAGAACTGAAAAGAAGAGCAAGATGTCCCAGTAGTATAAGCCTTCTAAGAGGGTAAGCTTTCCAAAATAGAAATGCTTTATGCTCATGTCTGCTAATTTAATTACTTTTATAAGTCACTTCGAACGTAGTTTTTCCTGAACTGTTAGTGCTTCTTTAAGCTGCGAGCATACCGTACCTTTTATAAATATTTTATACTGTCCACAAGCTAAGCTTACTAGAGAGAAGAGGACAGAGGACAGTGAGTCCTCTATCCCAGGTGACTCAGAAATAATTCATAGCTGTTATAAGACTGTTCTATAGAGGTCAGCAAAAGAAAACTAAAGTAAAAGCAAAGCCCTGAGAGTGACATGAAAAGGTACTTGGTGCCAGATTTATGTGCAAAGAGGTTAATTTGGCTATTTTACAAAATTCAACTAACTGAATACGCCATCACTTGCATATGCCACAATTGGGATATAAAACCTATGTTGTTGAAAAAGCATGTCATTTCTTTTTCTTTATTTTAAATATTTTTTCCTGTTCACAAGATAGCATTTTATTTTCTGTAAATGCTGCCAGCTGAGGAGAAATGAGCAACAATTCAACTTTATCTTTTATGGAATAAAGAATGTCATTCAAACTGACAAGAAAAATTATCATTTACAATTATTTTAAAAAATTCCTTAGTGTATTAAAATTTGTCAGTGCTAATGCAAACAATACATATCATTAGAAGGATATGGAAGGTTCTGGGGTTTACCAGGTATATAATATACCTATGTATCCATTTATTTGTAGTTTAGTTTAGCTAGAAGTGTTTAAGAACTACAAATAGACAGTGATTTTTAATGTGTTTGGTAAATGTTTTAGGTATATGTAAGGTTTCATCTGCAAATATGTAACTACAATTGCATATGTAAATGCTTTCAATATTTCCAGTTCTACCATTTTATATTCATTTCTGACCGTATGAACTTTGTGCTTTGCTCAGTTATCCTGAGATATGTTCTGACAAAAAAAATGTCCTTGACCCAATTAACATATTCTACACATAAATATGAATTCAAAACTTACTTGGCTGAATATATGTTTATGTATTGTCATGAGGGGGGACCAGCTGGAGCGGCCAATAAATGGATCCCCCCAGTTAGGTCTTGTTTCTGTGTATTGGTGCTAGGGAAGGAGGCTTGCTTCAGAATTTGTGGAGTGTAGGAATGCAGTTCTGAAACATAGATGCAGGATTCCTTGGC
Organism: Discoglossus pictus; assembly: GCA_027410445.1. Lineage (NCBI taxonomy): Eukaryota > Metazoa > Chordata > Amphibia > Anura > Alytidae > Discoglossus > Discoglossus pictus. The sequence goes on from CM050166.1 coordinate 332,804,016, forward strand.
AGCTACACTAGAACAAAGTGACTAAAATGTTCTTTCCCACCCCTCAGAAATAAAGCTGATATGCTTGTATACTTTCAAAAGGGGTAATGCAATTTACTGAAATACATATGTACTTATATACTGTATGTGGGGAAACCTTGGGTCTGGGTGATTCAGTTAGTCTGGGTACAGAGTAACAAAAGGCAACACAATTCACATAGGAAAGATATACTATGGAATAGGGGTACTTATTTTGCTATATTTATACTGCCCTTTTTAGCTCATGAAAACACAGACTTTATTCCTGACTTTGTAGCGTCTCACGCTAACCAATCAGTGAGCAACTCTCAGCAACATTCCATTACTACAGAACCTGTGTTTGTATATGATGCAGTGAATAGACCCATACAGGGACTATTTGTTTGATTTTAGGCAGTAAACAATAGGCTTATAAGCACTTGTTAATAAATTAAAGAACATAAAAGTAAATAGATACACAGTGTTATTATATACCTAGGAAAATCCAGAAACCTTCCATAGCCCTTTAAGATATTTTAACAAAGTGTATGGACAAAAAGTTATACTGGAGTGCATTGATATGTTGGTTGAAAAATTATGTTTCTGTAAGCCAGCCCGTGATACTGATTCATGTAAGCAAAATAAGTACCCCTATTCCATACTATACCTTTCCTATGTGAATTGTGTTGCCTTTTGTTACTCTGTACCCAGACTAACTGAATCACCAAGACCCAAGGTTTCCCACATATATAAGTCCATATGTATTTCAGTAAATTGCATTACCCCTTTTGAAAGTATACAAGCATATCAGCTTTATTTCTGAGGGGTGGGAAAGAACGTTTTAGTCACTTTGTTCTAGTGTAGCTGCCAAGGAATCCTGCATCTATGTTTCAGAACTGCATTCCTACACTCCACAAATTCTGAAGCAAGCCTCCTTCCCTAGCACCAATACACAGAAACTCTCAGAGAAGAGGACCTAACTGGTGGTATACATTAATTGGCCCGTCCAGCTGGTCCCCCCTCGTGACAATACTTAAACATATATTTAGCCAATTAAGTTTTGAATTCATATTTATGTGTAGAATATGTTAATTGGGTCAAGGACAATTTTTTTTGTCAGAACACATCTCAGGATAACTGAGCAAAGCACAAAGTTCATACGATCAGAACACACCTCAGATTCATCTTGTATAAAAATGTTATCAGATTATTACTGATTGTTAGAATACCATTGATGCCTGATCACATACCAATTAATACTGAGAGGATACAAAGGTCAGAGTGTGACATCATTCTGCTTCTGTCATTGATGGAATGGCTGATAGCCGCTGTGTATATATTTCACTGACATTATTTGGTAGCACTGCTTGCAGATGAAGAGGGTGCCTTCATAGACCAGAATTGTGCCTAAAAATGAAAAACAAAAAAGATTATTCCTAAAGGAAAAACAAAAATAGAGAATGCATCATCCCTCCTCAACAGCATTCCTCAGTGACTATCAACTGGTGAAATGTTAAATCTAATTGTTATGTGTCCACAGAAAAGAGAATCATGGACCATGTGATGGGGTTCAGCCATCTGCTTACATAATATCATCATCACATCGGCCATGATCCTCTACTCTGTAGCCAGGCTAGAATATGGAATCAATTGACCAATAGATTGTCATTGAGGAGTGCTGTTGAGAAGGTGAAATCATTCTGATCACATTCTGAGCACACATAAATTCTTTAAACCTGACACATAAATGAAAGACAAATTGTCACAGTCCTCATGTCCTCCTCCTATCCTCCCCACCTACCTCCATCTCAATCCAAAAAATAAAATAAGGCTTAATAAAAAAAAGAGTATATATATATATATATATATATATATATATATATATATATATATATATATATATATGTATATGAGTGTGTGTGTGATGTAAAAAAGGTATGTTGTATGTGTTTTTTTATCTGATAGTGTATAGGGTGGAGGTTTGTGGATGGTGTAGCCTAGCTATAAGTGTATCTTTGTGTGGTATGATCCTATGTGTATGTATATTATGTGATATCAGTATTTTTATATTATAAAATCAAGTTTAAAGTAGTACTGTATTTCTGTGGTACAGATCTGAAAATATGTCTTGATTGCTGTAAAATTTACTTGATTGCTACTGAAAACAGCATGGTTTACGGATGCCAGATTGGATCCATAAGATTGGGAGTGAAATGCTTTGAATACGTTTGTAAAATAGGGAAAAACAGCTGGTATATATATATAGACAATCGTCCGTTCCTAGTCCAAGTGGCTTCCTGACATGTATTAACCCAATGAGTACTGGATTTTGTGTTACCCTGGATGTTGTATAAAGAAACGGAAAAAATAATTAAATATATGTTTTAATTACACATATTTGTATATTGGACTGTCAAGTGTCAAATAACGATGAACGTTCATGATTTTCTAATGTATTTTGGTGCTATACTGTATTTCTACTTGCTGCTTCAGCACTCAGCAATGGTTTTAAAACCATTTAAGAGTGGTCTTTAGTACACATAATATTTTTGATACTAAGGCACTGGCCTATTTTGCAAGTGATCTGTAAAGATTGATTAGAATAGGATTTTGGTGTAAAAGTCTAAAGGAGTAACTAGTAATCTTTTGTCAGCACAAAATTCAATGGAAAAGTTTGTCATAACTTTAAGCACTGGCTTGCCGCCATTACTCTTAGCAGTTCTCTTGCAATGTTTATGGGATGGATGATTAGCATAGCTAGGGAGATTTACTTTGCTCTTAAACATGGTGTAATATAACTTACAAAAAACAAAGAACACTAAATTGCCCAAAATAAAAATCATAATTACAAAATATAAAAAAAAGGTAAATTACCAAACTTTAAAAAAATATTACATGAAAATTTAAAAGATTTACAGCTAAAATAAAAAAGCACATATAAAATAATAACATTATACAATAAAATAAAAAAAAAACATTAAACCTGTAAATTAAGCATATTAATGATATCATTATCGATATCCTGGTCCTCACTCTTCTGCCCTGGGCTATATGGGCAACCCATGGTGAATAAAGAAGGTCTGGTCCTTTCCTTTCTTGGTTGAAACCAATATATCCTCTCTTCAGGGCCTGGAAAGGGACCTCCCAAAAAAATAAAAATGTCCGCTATATAAAAAAAAATATCTAACCAAGATCCTCCTCAAGGGAGCTCCCCCACCGCAAATAGCCATTGCCATACTTTCCGCGGCATAAATAGTATTTCTCTGCATTGATTTTTCAGCCAATCAGAATGGGTTCAGAATTCAACCTGCTCAATTTTAATCTAATAGGACCAATCAGATTGCTCAGAATGATTAGGGTCCAATTAGATCTCCTTAGTAGCCAGGCTACTTCCTTTGTACTTGACACCCTTAATTGTTATATAACTATAAAATAAGGAAACTTAATTTAATTTCTTAAACACTCCATTTAAAAAAAAAATCTTTTAGCAAAACCCCAGTAAGGCAAAGGAGAAAGTAGAGAAACGTCTATGATCCTCAATGGGATCCTTCTACCTGGAAGGCATAGCTAGTTTGATACCCCAAAGCGTATTTAGGTAACTAACTCATCCCAGAACTGGAATGGTGAACAACCAAGAGGATAATATTTTCCACTAAGTACTCTACTAGTTTCTCACATCTCAGTTTCTCCTCTAAAAGGCTGTATGGGGATTTTAGCAAGCTTTGTGGTAACAGACTAGCTATGCCTTCCTGGTAGAAGGATCCCATTGATGATCACAGGGTTTTTACTACCTATTTATGTCTCCTTTGACTACTGGTGTTTAGGTAAAAGTTTTTTAAAGTGCCATGTTTAAGAAATTAAAGAAAGTTTTCAATTAGATTTAAAATTAAAATTGAGCAGGGACCCCAGTGGAGGGGATTAACAATAAGGACCATCGTGACACTGGTCTCAATGGACCCCATGGTGATGTAGATCAGGGGTCATCGCGGAACGAGGGGTTAAGTTGTGAACAGGGAAGGAGGTGATCTGGTGTAAGTAAGGAAGGGGAAAGGAGCCGCAAAGGCATTTTTTATGCCTTTGGGAGTGCCATTTTTTACTCTTGCGAGTAATAAGTAATTTTGAGTTTGTTAATAAAGGGGTGAATTGAATAGCTAGGTAAAATTAACAACCACTTTTTTAGAGGTGTAACTTTACGCAATGGGGCATTGAATGGAGCCCTATGTCTGCATTCATGTATTTTTGGAGGTTTCCAGTAAATGGGAAAAAAAGGTTTTACTAATTGGGTGTGAGGGGAGACACTAAAGCCCCATGTGAATCCTTCAGGTTTCCAAATGCACACTTCCCAATATTGTTTTAATAAATCAATTAAAGCCTATGGATGCCGTAAGTTGTGTTGTGCCACTGTAGATGGAGGAACATTGCTTTCAATCATAGTAATTCTCCTGTACTGTGTTTCCAACACTTAACATTTAAAGTACTAAAGCTGCAGAACAACATTAGCCACGAAATCTGACATACTGTTCTTGGCATATAATATTGCAATTGATTATATCATTGTCATTGAAATTAATAGATGGTCTACACTGTTTAGTAATAAAAGAGAACAAATGCTATTTCTCAAAACAAATAAAAAGCATGAAAAAATGACAAACTAACAAAATGATTGTATGAACTAATTATTATTATTATCTAATATTTATACATAGGATGAAATAGAACATAAAAACAATATCAATATAGATTCAACGAAAAGACAGCCCTGTTTTTGAGCTTACAATCTTGCACATAGAGTACTTTTTCACGAGTCCTATACTATTAAAAATGTGCAAACTTACAATCTAAGGGATTTGGAAGGTGATAGATAAATTGGGCATATTAAGTATGAAGGTGATATGCCTCATTCAATGTGTTTTAATAAGGGTTTTGAAGGACTTGAGACAGGAGGATAGTCTAGTGGAGAGAGATAAGGAGTTCCAAAAAATAGGGCCAACACGAGAAAAGTCCTGAAGGCCGGAATGAGAGGAGATAATAAGAGAGGAGAAAAGAAGGTCATCAACAGAATGGAGCGGGAGGGTGGGGGAGTATTTTGAGAAAAGAGCATAGATATAAGGAGGTGCATTATTGTTTAGGGCTTTATACGTAAGGGTCATAATTTAAAATTTTATTCTGGAGGTTTTGGGGAGCCAGTGGTATGACTGACATTGAGCATTGGGTATTGTAGATAAGTTTATTATGGATAGGAGTGGTGACAAGTGGGTGACGGGGAGGACAGCAAGGAGTGAATTGCAGTAGTCGAGATGAGATATGATGAGAGAATGAATAATAACAATAATTTTAGTTGTGTCTTATGTAAGATAGTGATGTATTTTGGAAATATTTTTTAAATGAAATTCGATGAGTGAATTTATATGAAGAATAAAAAAAAGGGCAATCCCTTGGATTCACTAAACTACAGAGAGACTGTGATTAAAGCAATGTCTATATTCCATTTGGGAGCCGTCCATTTGGGAACCAGGCACTGCAATCCTTTATAGCCCTTCATGGTAAGTGCAAACTATCTAAATATGCAGTAACAATGATGGTATTAGCATAGAAGACAGATAAACACTGTACCTAGTGAAGATATGTCTGCAGTATGGTTTAAAATAGAAAAGGAAAAAATAAAACATTCCTTTAATGAAAATCTAAATGTTATTGAACCTACTGTAACATTCAATATTTAATTAGGTTAACTTTGAATCTCTACAGCACATAACAAAATATATGGATCTTATGGAAGCACAACTATTTATCACATATAATAGTTGTCATCAGTGCAAGTTTGTTGGTAACGCTCATCGCCGGGCCTGGAATGTAGGGGCCCGGTAATCCTCATGGCACAGCTCATCCTCCTCCCCACGGCTCATCCTCCTCCCCACTGCTCTTCACACACTACTTCATCGCAAGGCCCGTAATCTCTGTATCTCTCTCCTCCTCACACTCTACAGCTCTGTGGTGCCATCTTGGACTGGCGCCAAGCAAACCGAAGGCCGGGGCAAACCAATTGGGCCAGGGAGGGGGGAGGGACGAGGTGTAGTTGTTAAAAGAAATGTCTTCTATAACAAAATTACCCCCATTTGTCTGGTGTGAATGGTTGCGCCCGAGCTATACAGCACTGAACCAGACTGTACAGAAGGTTATACAGTGTTCTGCAACCCCAATGGCAGTGTCAATGAGGAGATAAACAAAATGTTACACAGAAGGGGATAGGATAAAGCTGACACGCAGGAGTGCTGAGGAGGGAGATATCCCTATATCAGGGGAAGGATTTTAACCTTTTGTGTGCAGGACATATATATGTTTACATTTTCAGCCCTTTTGTATCAGAGAATCCGTTTAAATATCACATATATAGTTGTGAGCGTACGGGCCGTTGCTCACGCTTGTGGGCTCGCGTAGCGAGCCTGCAGCCCTCGCGAAGCTCTCTTGCGAGGGCTCTCTTGCGAGGGCTTCAGTTGCAAGGGCTTCAGTTGCTTGCCAGCAACTGCGACCCTCGCAAAGTTTACGTTGTAACGCAAAGAACACGACACACCAACTGCGACCCTCGCAATCTTTACCTCGCAACACAAACAATATACAAAACACGTTAACACTCATTATGACCTCGCAAAAAACGTCCGCAACTCGCGAACATGAAAAAAATCAAAACACAATAAATACACACAGCACATACATAAAAAGCTTACCTACAGCAAGAGGAAGCGCCCAGGACCTCAAAAAACCAACTTACACCTTCATTTAACTCAAAATAAAAGAGTTTAGACACTAAAAAATTCTATAAGTGACAGAAAAAATGGCCGCCGAACAAAACGAAAACGAGGCTACAACACTCTAAACATGCAAAACACACCAAAAGACCTACGGATATTCCGCTAAGACGCATACCACACATTACTTGCCATTTTACGACAATGCGGAAATACACAACTACGCTAAGGGTTTGGTCTTGCGCACGCACAGTATTACACTGCACACATTCAGCACGCTTACACAGCAGCTCCACACCACTAATGCTGCAGCAACCTCAAAACAGATTGCAGCTCTTCAACACAATGCTTCAAAATAGGTAAAGTATATTCATTTATTAATGTATTATATATTTCATTATTATACACCAAACAGCATTAGCTACTTTACAATTTCATTGCCGTCATTTTTTGGCGGGCAATTCGCTAGTAGAGCAATAATATACAATTTGAAGCTCTAATTTAAAAAGGTGAATAACATATAATAGTTGGCGTCAGCGCAAGTTTGCTGGTAACGCTCTGGAATGTTACAGGCTTGCGCATGGCCAGTGAGCGCCTTAGGCCGGAGGCCCGCAGGACTTAGGCTGCATCAAGGCCCGTAAAGTAGACGGTGGTAGTAATTGTATATTGTCATGGTACATATAACTGTACAATCAGTTATACAATTTTACAATTTGAACAATTTAGATCATGAAAAAAATATATGTCAAAGAATTAATTAAGATTCTTAATAATTATTCTCTCTTGATAATAATTTATATGTATATGACAAATAGCAATAACAAGTTACATTAAAACTTACACATTTTTTTTTTAAAATAATTACTATTGGCATATGGTCAACTTTTAAATGCCTACTAGCATTTTTATCATTGAACTGGACATTTATTGCATAATGAGCAAAGTTCTCTCAAATAGAGACTTATGATAGTCTAGATGCTCCAGCACTCCATCCACTCCTGTAATTTCATATACACATATACTTATTAATCTATTTTGTTTTCTTATTTCTATATAACATACGCTGTCCTGTCCCTAGTTAAGTAATTCTTCCATTAGAGGTAATTGAGCTTTCTATATGAATTCATCATACTGAAGTATATGGTCCATATGTAGTTCTCATTCAAAATAGGCAAATTCTCAAATTCTGTTATCTTGGCTAATCGTGTGGTTTAGGAAACGGGAAGGATAATTTATTTCAATAAACTCTCACAGTGTGAAATCAACTAAAACCAATATTTTTATATTTTGTAAATTTTCTTGAATAAGTCTCATTTATTTTCTAAAACCTAATAACCCATAAATAACAATACATTTCAACATAAAATGTGATGGCAGATACAATCTGTGTATGCTACAGACTGACAGTTAATAGTCATATTTACATAATTTGTGAAATATGTTTTTGTGGTTTAAATATTTTAATTTAATCTGTGTGAGAAAATCACTATAATGTTGGCAACACCAACCAAATAATTATAACATATTATTGCAGTTTTTCCGACAACATGGACATATCTTTAAATATATACTGTACTTAGATACAAATCTTGAGGCTTGATTTTTTAGATGTTCGAATCAGCACTGTGCCATTATTTAGCTTCTACACATACAGATAGAATATGTTTACTAATCTTCAATAAATATTCATGCATGTTGCTGAAATATAATATGTTTCTTCTTTAAGGGAAGCAAAAAGCGTGGCTTTATTTTGAAGCCGGCCTGTCTTGGTACTTAAAACTGCATTTCTTCTCTTCATGAGGAGAATAAGATTGGCCAAAATTAACAATGAACACATCTAGTTAACTCTGTCAATGGGCTTCAGTTCAACAACCAAATTATCAGATGTTCTCCGCTGTATGGAAGAGCGTGCTTTGAGACTCAAATAACTTTTGCAAAAAAAAAAAAAAAATAGGTAAGATTGTATGATGTAGCTTCCCTTTTATGCTTAGGATTGTTTTATAGTTTTAATTTGAAAATGTACATTTTCAGCATGGTACAAATGGCACTAAAGCTGTGCAGCAAATTGTCAGCTGTCTCAGCAATCACAGTTCCCTTTGCCAAGGTTTACCAGATACACATACAGTATCTCACAAAAGTGAGTACACCCCTAACATTTTTGTAAATATTTTATTATATTTTTTTATGTGACAACACTGAAGAAATGACACTGTGCTACAATGTAGAGTTGTATGGGTACAGCCTGTATAACAGTGTAAATTTGCTGTTCTCTCAAAATAACTCAACACATTGGCAAGAAAAGCGAGTACACACCTAAGTAGAAATGTCCAAATTGGGCCCAATTAGCCATTTTCCCTCCCCAGGGTCATGTGACGTGTTAGTGTTACAAGGTCTCAGGAGTGAATGGGGATCAGGTGTGTTAAATTTGGTGTTATCGCTCTCACACGCTCTCATACTGGTCACTGAAAGTTCAGCATGGCACCTCATGGCAAAGAACTCTCTGAGGATCTGAAAAAAAGAATTGTTGCTCTACATAAAGATGGCCTAGGCTATAAGAAGATTGGCAAGACCCTGAAACTGAGCTCAGACGCCGCACACTGCATCAAATTGGTCTGCATGGCTGTCATCCCAGAAGGAAGCCTCTCCTAAAGATGATGCACAAGAAAGCCCACAAACAGTTTGTTGAAGACAAGCAGACTAAGGACATGGGTTACTGGAACCATGTCCTGTGGTCCAATGAGACCAAGATAAACTTATTTGTTTCAGATAGTGTCAAGTATGTGTGGCGGCAACCAGGTGAGGAGTACAATGACAAGTGTGTCTTGCCTACAGTCAAGCATGGTGGAGGGAGTGTTATGGTCTGGGCCTGCATGAGTGCTGCCGGCACTGGGAAGCTACAGTTTATTGAGGGAACCATGAATGCCAACATGTACTGTGACATACTGAAGCAGAGCATGATCCCCTCCTTTTGGAGACTGGTTTGCAGGGCAGTATTTCAACATGATAACGACTCCAAACACACCTCCAAGACGACCACTGCCTTGCTAATGAAGCTGAAGATAAAAGTGATGGACTGGCCAAGCATGTCCCCAGACCTAAACCCTATTGAGCATTTGTGGGGCATCCACAAATGGAAGCTGGGGGAGTGCAAGGGCTCCAACATCCACCAGCTCTGTGATGTCATCATGGAGGAGTGGAAGAGGACACGTGTGGCAACCTGTGAAGCGCTGGTGAACTCCATGACCATGAGGGTTAAGGCAGTGCTGAAAATATTGGTGGCCAAACAAAATATTGACACTTTGGGCACAATTTGGACAATTTAACTAAGGGGTGTACTCAGTTGTGTTGCCAACGGTTTAGACATTAATGGCTGTGTGTTGAGTTATTTTGAGGGGAAAGCAAATTTACACTGTTATACAGGCTGTACACTTACTACTTTACATTGTAGCAAAGTGTTATTTTGTCAGTTTTGTCACATGAAAAGACATAATAAAATATTTACAAAAATATGAGGGGTATACTCACTTTTGTGAGATATTGTATATCAGTTGCAAATGTTACTGCAATTTTTCACTAGTCTTGGCCAAATTAAATATTCAAGACTTAGCTGAAAGATTTTCATTCCTTGAGTCCCAAATCAACCACTGAGATCTGTAGGTGAAACTTTGTTAAATCTGTCTCTGCCTAATTTTGTGGTCTCAATGCAGCACTATTTTTGGGTGGGAAGTTCCCCAGGAAGTCTTTGAAGCAGGATGAAACTCGTATGGATAAATATTTGTATATTGTGATGTGTATATTCAAATTAATTGAGTCCGCATGTCTGTATTGCTCCAACATTTACAAAAACAAGTTCTCCAGAAGGAAGATCCTTCAGAATTTTTGATCACTTGAAGTAGGAAAGAAGGAAGACTACTGATCAGACAATAGTTGCTTGTTAAATGCCTTCATAATTTGTATCTCTTTTTTTTGTTGTTGTTTTGTTTCCTTTTTATGCATGTATGGTCCATATGTTTTGCAATAGACGATTCTTTCGAGAATTAAGATATATACACTGCACTTTACACTATGTATCAGATGATTGTATATTGTGATGTTACTAATTTTATATGCGAAGAAAATAAAAAACTTTTGGAATCAAAAATAATTAATTGTATCCCTGTGTTTACATATTTACCAGACTTTTAATGGTCAATGTTTGAATACAATGAGGATCTCTTTGCCCTTGTCTTCTTTCTATTATATATGAATAATGCTGACACTACATATTTACTATTTTTAATTTTCCACCTGGAATTAAAACAATATATCATAAAATTGGTTAGAGACATGTTCCACATAATACATACTCTTTTTTTAACTATCTGAATTATCTTTGTAAGCACAGTAAGTGTTATGAGAAATAATTACATTAGGACAAACACTGCCAGATTACTCATGTTAATAGTAACTAGTGCCATGATAAAACAGGAAAAAAAGTACGGTATATGGCATCCCCTGCCACCTACAGAATTTCATTATTTTAGTTTTGTTGTTTTAAAGCTTTTTACTGACACTTCTGGTAGCTTTTCTTGACCAATAGAATAACATGATCATTTTAAAAAATATTAATTTAGAATGCATTATTTTAGTTTCGAAAAACATTTAAATGCATACACTGTGTATAATTTTTAATTAGTGTAGGCTTTTCATTGATAGTTTGCATTAATTTGTTTATGTCATACATTTGTTTTTAAAGGCACGTAAACAACATAGAATGTTTCCTTTTTTTCCACTCACGTCAGTATGATTATGATTGTCTGTTTTGTTTTTTGTTTATTTGCTTTTTTTCATTTTGTTTAATTTGTTATGATTATAATGAAACTACCGTATATACTCTAGTATAAGCCAACCCGAGTATAAGCTGAGGCACCCATTTTACCACAAAATACTGGGTAAAATGAGTGACTCGAGTATAAGCCGAGGTTGGGAAATGTGCTGCCCAGTGTCCCTCTTGTGCCTTCTGTTCCCCTCCTCTCTCTCCGTGTCTCTTCTCCCCTCTCCCTTCCCTGTGTCTCTTTTCCCCTTTCCCTTCCCTGTGTCTCTTCCAACCTCTCCCTTCCCTGTGTCTCTTGCCCCCTCCCTTATCACCCTCCTGGTGTGGAGCTGCTGTGTAAGCGTGCTGAATGTGTGCAGTGTAATGGTGTGCGTGCGCAAGACCAAACCGTTAGCGTAGTTGTGTAGTTCCGCATTATCCTAAAATGGCGGATAATGTGTTTTATGCGTCTTCGCAGATTATCGGTACGTGTTTTGCGTGGTTATAGTGCTTTAGGCTGGTTTTCGTTTTGTTCGTCCGTCATTTTTTCTGCGTCGCTCATTGCCAAAGTACTACGGTTTAACTGCTCGCCTCGCTGCGCGATGATCGCCTGCGCGCTCATCGCTAAGCCCGCTAAAGTACTACGGTTTAACATTAAATTTGTTTGCCACACAACATGACACCACATTAGTCCCTTTTTTTTTCTTCAAATAAATACAATTTTTTTTTTTATAAAATTAATATTTTTGTAATTTGCAACTTATATTTCATCAAATGCGTTGGTTTAGACGGGAAATCCGATGTTGCGCGAGACAAAGTCGTTAAATCTGTGTTAATGCGTAAATCTGTAATTTCTGATCGTAAAATGTACTCGCTACTGTCTTTTTACTCATTGCGCGGTTAATCCGCATCCTTTATCTCGTATTTTTTCTAACACCTACGTCTATGGCTGTGTTTTACGCAGTTCGTAGTAGTATAGCCTCGTTTTCATTTTTTTCGGCAGCCATTTTTTTCTCGCTTAGCCGATTTTCGATCTTTGTAACTCGGCAAAATCGCTGTAAATTGGAGTTCCAACTCACTTCCAGACGTCCTGCCTGCTTCCCCATGCTGTAAGTGACCTTTATTTTATTTTTTTGTGTGTATTTAGTGTTTTTTTTAGTGTTTTGTTTCCGCAGCTTATGTCGTAATTTTTTTCAGCTCGTATTTTTTTTGTAAGTGCTACGAAGTTACGGCTCGCCTCGCTACGCGAGGCTCGCCTGCAATGAGCGCCTGCGGCGCTCATTGCCAAAGTGCTACGAAGTAACGGCTCGCCTCGCTACCACCGCCATCAGCAAATTTTAACAGGTCCTTCCCAAATAAACAATTGGGATCTGCTGTTTTAAGGAACACTGTAGTGCGATATTTTTATTATGACATTCTAAGAATTGATAATGGGCAAAATCTTTTTAGTAAAAATAAAAACAACCTTTAAATGTATTATCTATTTATGCAATAGTATGTTGCCCTAGTCATCTCAATTGTTGTCTTATAATGTCTCCTCCTACCTGTGAGCATGGTTCTTGTGAGGTAAGTAGACACCTTGAAGCCTGGGATTAGCGGATTACAACTGAGTGTATTGCTTTCTGCATTTTATAATGTTGACAACTGAGTTTGCTTATCATTAGTTCCAGTGTAAAGACCATTGGAAGCCGAGGTTCCTTCATATTTTAATACATTTTTTATCTAGGGCTTCGTATAAACAAAAACAAAAACTCAACCCAAAGCATCTGCTGGATAATTTAATATTAACTGACATTAACCAGTATTACTATGGGAATATGTATTGATAACGTTGTTCACAATATACTGTACCAATTAAAATGCAGTCTAGGATGCTTCAATGAAATGTAAAAAGTTAATGTACAAGCCTATGTAACAACTTTCATTTTAAGCAGTTGAAAGCACTAGGGACAACAGTAGCATTGTATTAAATTAGTTGGTAAAATAATTAAGGTTGCAATGGGATATCTTCAAATTATAGACAAAAGTAGCTGCCAGTTTGATACCAAAGGGTATGTGAATTAAGAGGAAATTTAGAAATCAGTTTCTGTGTAAAATATTTAAAACAGGAAGTGGTGTTAGCAGATCGCTCTTTAAATTAATGAGGTTTCTCTTAGAAGAAAAGAATACATTCTCAATGAATATTAAACAGGTAGTTAATAATCAGTTCATTAAGATTAATGAACATAAAGGAAGCAGGGAGTTGAAATGTTTAATACAATTTTGCAGAGAGAAATGGAGATTGAAAACTATGAACGAACGGGAAAAATAAAGAAAAATATATTGAGAATTGATATATTTCAATAGATGTGATAGTCAAAAAGTCAGTAATATATATAGGATGAAAAAATGCAAGGACACAATGACATTTCAGGATATAATCATTGTAGGTGTAGATTATACTCACTGAACAAATAAAAACATCATTTTCAGCATTCAAAAATAGCCCTAGATTATTATTCATTAAAATAATAGAAGCTCTGCAAAACTGAGATGAGTATTTTTTTGTAAATGGCACCATTATTAAAAACAAAATATCAAGCCACATTCAAAATATTGCTATACAGAAATAAAGGCTGGATAACGTCCTTATAACCTCATAAAATGTCACAAGGGCATGGCAAGTGTAGCCAATAACGTTTGTTTGTTTTTTTAGATATGAGAACACTAAGGCCCCTATTCAACTGAGAAATTTGTAGTTTCGGGAGCCCATAATGGAGCCCGTAAACAAATTTGCTATTCAATTGTCGTCTTTTCGCTAGCCGCAGACGATTTGCGGGTTACGGACTGAAAATTCCTGCAATTGTTAAAATCATAACTCTGACCCAGCTAAGCCTTTGATCTTTCAAGGCTGTAAATGTTACAATCGCAAATTGCTATTTAATTGCTACAATTCCTCTCACACCCGTAAATGGCAAATGTAGATGAAAATCGCACGAGTACCAGATAGGATGCGTAAGGGGGTTGAAACACCTGTTTGTAGCACTGTAAATGCAAATAACAAATCAATACTGCACTGCAAACGATGGGGATATTGATGGAAGACATTAGAATGAATTGCAAACCAGTCTCAAGCTCGCAAATCTGCAAACAAAATGTTTAAGTTTCATTGGCATGTCATATTTAGCCCGGGATTTAAGGAGTTAATACATATCAGGCCACCCACATGGACTAGAAAAGTATTGGCATTCATTTTTATTATTTTGTACATTGCCGGATTGCGAGCCCAATCGCATATCGGATCTCTAAAAGCTAATTGATTGACGTTTAACCTCCATGTTTTACTGACGTAATGGTGACAGTCTCATTTACTATTGGCTGTTTCTAAATTGGTAGTTAGGGCCTTGTTAAATTAATCATGATCACGCTCTGAAATGCTACTTACGATTGCGTGGTTTAAGCTTTCAGCCAGGTAGTTGTGGGCTTGATCAATTGAATTGCTCTGTAACTGTTGCAATTGAATTGGGGCATACATTTACTAAAGCAAATTATCTAATAGAGAATGAATGATTTAATAACTAGAGGATGTGCTTGATTAAATTACTCACTAGATGATGAGCTCTAATAAATAGTTTACTACAGGTTAAATTTTGATCACAGTGAAAGAAGAAAGCTGGCCTGTTGCTCAATGTTAAAAAGACGAAGATCATGGCAAACAGCAATCTCGGGTCCTGGCAAAAAGATGGGGAAGAGGTGGAGGCAGTGATATATTTCATTTGCTTGAGATCCAAGATCTCTTTAGGTGCTGACTGCAGCCATGAAATTAAAAGACATTTGCTTCTAGGGAGGAAAGCTATGGCAAGCTTGGACAAGCTAGTAAAAAGTAAATACAGTATATTACACTATCAACATAGGTCTGCATAGTTGGAATTATGGTGTTCCCAGTAGTTCTGGACACACATTGGGCCTCATTCAATTGCGATTTGGCCAAATGAATAGGTCTCTATATAAGCACATAGCATATTTCTTTACAGAAGTTTTTAGTTATCGAACTTCTATCCAAAAGCAACGTCTTCAATAACTAAACACTTCTGTAAAAAAAATATGCTATGTGCTTATATAGAGACCTATTCATTTGGCCAAATCGCAATTGAATGAGGCCCATTGTGTTTAGGACTATATGATCTGAAGGATTTTATTGTGATAGAAAATATAGCTTTGTGAAGAACATCTACAAATACTGATTCAGATGCTGGTTATATAAGTACTTATTTTTTTGCTGTGATTTTAAATTCGCAATAGCTGATGCTTTTGACTTTTTTTACAGATAATATTTCAAATTGATTTATCACAAGTGATTGTTTTTTCATTTCTATAATCAGTGTTTTCAATAAGGTTTCTGGCCACACGAAGGTACCCGAAAAATCATTAAATTGTGTAATGAAAAAAAAATTGTGGTATAAAGCAGACTTATAAATTATGTATGGAAAAGGGTGATCTTTTAACACTGGGAAATCCCCAGTAAAACTATAAATAATGATTTATAATCGGGTGGTACTACCTATCACGACACACAAAAAAATAGATATCTTGTCCTGTTCCAAAGAATAATAATTGTCACAAACAATGTAAATACACCCATCTGCCAACTGGTACATTTACCAACTGAAATGACTGCTCAAAACAATGTGACCAGGAAAAAACACTAAAATGGAAAACACCCATATATAGAGACCCTTTGCATTAATATAGCCCTCAGTATGCTCATATATTATAATTACCACAAAATAGTATAGTTAATGCTTGAGTGATAAAAGGTTGGAAAAACGTCCTCTCCCTCTTGAATGAACATTGGCTAATGACAAGCGAAGTCCAAAAGTCCTGCATATGCTTCAAAGATTAGTATCAGACATTATATATTGCAGTGGAGTCTTAGTAACAAGAGCACAGAAAAGTAACAATGCAGACCTGGGAGGTTGAGAGTCATTGTTATATACTGTAAGCTCTACTTGTAGGGAATTTAATTCAATTGCATCAATTGCACTGTATTATGTTTTTATTTATGACGTTTAAAGAACCATAGAAAGAATTGTTTTCTTTATTGCATCAGAAAGAGGGTATTTTATAAAGTGTCAAAGTGTGTTTACTTTTTAAAATGAAGAACTCACAGCACAAAAGTGTATTCAGAAGTTTTACTGCTCTTGGAAGCTTTCCCTCTACCAGCAAATGAGATCTACAGACTAAATTATACTTTTTCCATTTCCTGTTAGTTTCAATGAAGTTTAAACAGATTTAAAAGAAAAAAAAAAAACATTTGTAATGTTTAAATTGTGTTTTTGTAAATGATTGGAAAAAAAAGTTTTGCCTTCCATGTCCCTTTATTTAAACACCGACAGTATAAATAGTAATATTACAGGAATGGTGAAACAAAAAATAACAATTGCCTATGTTTTAAAAAAATATATTACATAAAAAAAAATATTCCAGGATAATAGATTTTATGTAAAGGTGGATTGATGTTATCTCTAAATATGGTCTGTGATTGCAATCTTCAGTAAATCCTCTACCAGAGTAAGGAAGAGGTTGGATTCATGTATTAAAGTATGTGTTAATAAAGTAAATAAGATTCAACTTTTGGTTGAATTAAGTAATGGAGTGTGAAATAGCTTCTCCTAAATTTGAATAACAATTAGAAAAAGGAATTGCTTCATTAAAGAGGCACATTCTTTTTTTTATATTGCTCAGATAAATTGAGTATGGGCAGTGACTGAGTTAAGTTACAGATTAGTCATATCTACAATACTTGTGCCCACATGTACTCACTCTAAATACATTAATTATCTAAACTCTTTTGCAAGATTAGATAAAATGTAAATTGTAAATTGAGTTTGCATTACATCATAGTACTATTATGCTTAGTACAGATATAATTCCTTATTAAGATCAATCTAAATATGTAATGATTATTTATGTAACTTTCAGATTTTAAAAATCATGGTTATTAAACCTGCTTAGAGTTCACTGGACTTGAATAAGATCCAATAAATAAGTACTTCAGGAAATTAAGACAAATTGTTTACTGGAAATTATGATTATGATGTTAAAGTTCAAATATTTTGCCCATGTCATGAGAAGGCAGGATTCCATACAGAAGACTCTGATGCTGGGAAAGATTAAAGGCACACAAAGAAGGGAACAGCAGATGTAGAGATGGATAGATGAGGCCATTGAAGCAATAAACAAGAATTTGAGGGAACTCAGATGTGCCTGGCGTGGTGCGGTCCACAGGGTCACAGAGAGATGGACCCAACTGAATGAATAAACAACAACAACACATTGAAGAAACAACACTGCTACTACACAGCAGGTGATGAAACATTTCAAAACTATTTTGCATGAAACTAATACTACAATGGTAAACTACATATTGGAAATACAGCTTTGCAACAATCTGGGCTTCCTCCTAACTCATTTTAATTAGATTGCACTGCACAAATATATTTATTGAGCTCTTGATTTATAGACGGCACTTGAGATTGATTTTCAATGTTTCATAAATTAAGTTCTGACACTGTAGTAAAGGCAGATTACAAAAGTCAGCTTTTTGCCCTTTGCTATGTTTATATTTTATGCAAAGAAAAACTATTGTAACTTTTAAAACGGACTCTCTAAATGCACAAATTAAAATATGTGTTTTTATTTGCTTTTTGAAGAGAAAATGACAATTGGAGACCTACTGGTAAATAAGCCATTTCAGTTTATATATTCTAGTAAAACACTAGTAAAACAAGGTAATTGATTTCTGAAGCTTTAAAGTTAACACATTATGTTCATTTTGAAGACTTCAGTTACTATAAAGTAAAACTACCTGGCTATGCTTTAAATGTCTAAAACTGGTTTCATTTTGAAAAGTGGGCAGATAGGTGTGTCAAATCATTGCTCACAACATTTAGTATAATAGGATGTTTTTAAATGTATTCCATTATAGCCACTGAATATACGATAAGTTCCTTAAGGCAGATTTATTTTTTAGTTAGTATGCATCTGGAAAAAAGAATGACAATGACAGGGGAAAGAAGCAGGCGTGTGCTGTGGGAGCTCCAGGGTGATAAACAAGTTACATGCAGATATAAGTGGCAAATTTTCACCTAACTGCCCTAAAAAGTATAGCATCACATTCCCCTAACAAAGCAGAGCAGAGGGATATATTTTTTGAGGGGCACACTGGACGCCCAAGACAGCAAGATAACGTGCCTACCAAAGACCAGGTCTGACACAGCTAACTTCTTCCTTCGCCCGGTAAGAAGAACTCCAAAGTCACAGAATCCAGCAGTGATCAAAGCACCTGACCGGCCGTTCGCCACAAGGGACTGAGGATCAACAAAGGCAGAGTATACCTGTCCACTGTCCAGTAGAAATTCCTTAGCTTTCAAAGGTCATTGGAATTATATTTATCTTTGCAATATATAAATGTGCAGATGCTGGGGACAAATGTGAGACACACTGCTTACTTGTATATATTTCTCCACAGACTGAATTAAACAAGAGACTGTAATTATATAAAGCAAAAGAGGTGCTTTTTGCTGCTTCCTGTTTTTCCTGAAAGCAAACCACCCACATTGCTAATGAATATTTTTCAACAGCTGCCTACAGTGTATATTTGGCAGTAGTGGCAGCATTTAAAAAACAAACTTTACCCCCATCTGGTGGCAAATACTATGACATATATTTCAGCAGCTGCACAAAGAGGCCACGGATTGCATACATGGTTAAATCTGCAACACAGACACTACCTCCACCTAGTAGTTTAAACTAATAATTCCTTTCCTAAGCCCAAGACTTAAATAACTATTACCTACAGTATCCAAGTAACAATGTGATTTGATGATGTAATACGGTCTACTATGGAGGGGCTGATTGCGAACTCATGTTTATTACACATAAAGTACAATGAAAATTTGCTGAGAGATGAAACATTAAAGGAATCTACAGAAACACACTCAAAGCTGACCGGTTTCCTACAATTTCTTTTTACAGCACAGAGTAATACAGCTCCTTTGGCATGGGGAAACCTAAGAAAAGTGGCACAAGTAGGGCTATCCCCAAATTATTTAGAGTATCCGAATCACAACCACCTCCATCTCAAGGCTCAGGATTAGGCATTAGATAATGATGATAGCCCAGGGAGGACATCCCAGCACATGGAAATATCTGACCGGTCCCTTGTCAAAATAGAGAAAAGAAGTAGTAAATGGTCTCAGAACAGAATTACCCTCCTTGGGCCAATGAACACAGTTGCTGGAAGAGACCTCAGATAACATTGTGGAGACCCAGGAGCATGACAGATGCAAAATTTTCCAAAACTCCTCAAAAATCCAAGAATTAGAGGAAAAAATTAAGGACTTGGAAAACCGCTCAAGGCGATACAACATCAGGATGAGGGGAATACCCAAAGCTGTCATTGAGCAGATTATGGGAAAGCAGTGATAAGTGTGATTCTGCCCAAACATCAGGAAAAAAGCTGAAAGGGCTCATAGGGCATTGGGCTCTTTGGGTGACCAAAACCTGCTGAAGGACGTTATTATTCGCTTTGTGCAACAGAGGGCAAGAGACTCAGTGGTCTCTGCTGCTAGAAAAATGCCGGAGATTAAGGTCCCGGATGGAACCATTTTGCTAATTTATATGGACCTATCTCCATTGACGCTCAGTAAAAGGAGAGCCATGAAACCGATTTTGCAAATTCTTGTCCAACATAAGATATCATTTCGGTGGGGCATTCCCTGTAACTTACTTTTCCAGTACAACAGTACTACCTACAGGGTACGAGATTTTGAGGAAAGTAAAATATTATTGATACGTCTGAAATTGCTGGTAGAAGAGGAACAAGATCAGTTACATCAACTAGTACAACTGCCCAGACCAAGATGGGTGTGGCCAGAAATAGCAAAAAACAAACGCAAAAAGAAAACTACAGAAAGATCAAACAGTAATCTAGCTGGAGGATCAACTACCAAAGAAGCTGTGTAAACTTAAACTCGTCCTTCCCCTGGAACTCTACAGTTTGGAGATTTTGGAGCACAGGATAGATTGTCAAACAAACACTGCAAAGGAGTTGTTAACACTTGAATGTAGGGAACAACTACTAATGATGACTCGGAAACTATCTTCCCTTGGAAGTTAAAAACGAGAGTCTGCCTTCAGAGATTTCATATATAGGATACCTGAATAGACCAAGATAGAGAGGAGGGTGTCAGGAAGACATCTTCCTAAGAGACTCAATGATATAGATCTCCATCTGTTGTTATTGTTGACTCCTCTTATTGTTTGGGATTGTGTGATATGGTGATTTAACTATCTCTAATAATTTTCCAGTAGGTTATATTGAATTTTCAGTAGAGCAGGTTAGAAAGGTAAATGAACAGCAATTTAGGAATGACTCATACTTTCCTTCCATAAAATATTCTCTGCTTGTAGAGATACGGGTTGACTGAGTGTAATTAACTTAAAAATAAGGTTGATAACCAGAACACCTTAAATATCATTCTAGCACTGCATAAAGATGTCATTGCTGATATTAAATATATCTCTCAGAGGTTTAAAGTTTCAAGTTCATTCACATAAGCCCATCAGGAAGTTGAAGGTGACCAGTTACTTGAGGGCTATAATTGTTGAGACCACAACAAATCACTTTACCTACGATATATACTTCTTTTTGGGAACCCTAGAGAGGCTGGATAAGCGACTCTCATCCTGAGGTTTATTTGCACTATACAGTTGTAAGGAGAAGACTTATTAAAGATGTAAACGCTGTTTTTGTTAAAGCTTTAATGTTATCCCTTCCCCACTTAACCATGTTTTCTTTACCTTTGAGTGACCCATGGACTGGAAAAACAAGAAGCCAGATGAGAGGGGAGCCTGCGCCGGAGTCTGGGATCTCTGGTGAGATTAAACACTTAGCTACCCTGCTACCATGCACTAAATATAATTATATTTTAGAAGTGTACCAAATGTCATCATGTCAGACGTAAAACATACAGTATTATCTCACAATGTGAGAGGTTTTAAATCCCCCTTTAAACGAAGAAAAGCTTTTATTTTTTACAAACAATTCAAACCATCTATTATCTTTTTGCAAGGGATGCATTTTGCTAAGAACAAAGTCCCGACCTTCTTGCACAAGGATTATCCCACTTTTTATACATGTAGCCAGGCGACTAAGATGGTAGGCTATCTTGATCCATAAAAACTTCCCTTTCAAACTGGAACACAAAAAACTAGATAAAGAAGGGAACTTCTTTGGGAACTGTTTTAAATAGGAGGATTTCTTTAGTAAATTTATATGCTCCCACAATTGCTCCTCACAATTCTTTAATTAGAATATTAAACGTTCTTAATTTGCAAGAATGGGGTAGCACAATTATAGGAAGTGACCTAAATGTAGTGCTACAACCCAACTTGGACAGATCGAGCCACAGCTCTAAAACAATTGCAAAAATACCATACTCTGATACAAAAATTGGGGCTGGTTGACACCTGGAGAGGACACCACCCCTATGATAGAGAATATACTAATTCTCCCAACCACGGGTCCTATTCTAGGATAAATTCACCACTGGTAGATACTAACCTTTTCGATCAATCAGATAAGGCTCTGATTATACCCTGCCCGGGGGTGGATCATTCTGCTGTAATGATTAGACTGGATCTGGCCTTACATTTTTAATCAAATTTACATGGAAATTGAACGAAATGTTAATATCTAAACCGACAATCCAAAAACAGGCAGTTGAGGAATTGGAACTGTATTTCTCTACGAATGATTTAGCTGAAAACGACATTGGATGGCTTTGGATAATCCATAAAGCGTTTATAAGAGGCTCACTAACGAAAATAGTGTCTGCATATAAACGAAAACAAATTCAAAAGAATCTACACTTCTTAAAGAGTTATATAACTTAGACAGAATCAGGCTAAGCAATCCGTGACTATTCACCAGAATATTGATAGAATCCGGCTAGAACTACATAATATTCTTTCTGACAAAACAGAAAAAGCAATAATGAGAACCCGCCACAAATTCTATACTCAAGTAAATAAACCCTCCCCACTGCTAGCTAAAAAGCTTAGGACTAAACAAAGCCAAATTTATCAGATTAAAACTCCAGAGGGGCCTATCTCTATGAGTCAATCGAAAATCCTTGAGATTTTCCTAAAATATTTTCAGAATATATACTCCTCCCACTCCAAAGCCAGCAACTTTGCTATTTTAGACTTTATTGCCCAATATGATCTGCCTTTGGTTTCAGCTCAAGAATTAGAACATTTAAATGAAGATGTAACCGAGGAAAAAATTTAAGAAATTATAGATAAGTTGAAGGCAGGGAAGTCTCCTGGCCCGGATGGGTTTTTCTAACATTTATTACAAAACATTTTCTAGCAATCTTCTTCCATATCTCAAGAGATCATTGAATGCAATACTTCTGGAACAACAAATGCCCCCAGAATTAAACCAAGCCAACAATATATTCTTCCCCAAAATAGGCCGAGACCCATTGGATGTTACAAATTTTCGCCCATTTTCTCTCCTTAATGGAGATAATAAAATGTTAGCAAAACTAATGGCAGATAGAGTAGCTAAGTTTCTCCCGCAGTTGATCCATAAGAATCAAGTGGGATTTATACCGCTCAGACAAGCTGGAGACAATATTCAGAGAATACTATAAAAAATGTATCTACACAAATAGCCAATACCCTGCTGTGTACAATAGCTTTAGAACTTGAGAAAGCATTTGACTCATTTGAATGGCCTTATTTATACACGGTCCTGTCAAAAATGGGATTTCAAGGGAATTTGATTAATCTTCTTAAAATTTACTATCAGGACCCGAATGCTTGTCTAAAGTTACCTGGAAAGGGCAAGAATCAAATTCAAATCTAAAGAGGAACCAGACAGGGCTGTCCCTTATCTCCCTTATTATTTGCCTTGGCTAATAAACCTTTGGCTCAAGCAATCAGGTCCTCTGTGAATATTCTAGGCTTTAATGTGGGTCTCCATAATTTTAAATGCTGTCTGTTTGCAGATGACATTGTATGCACGTTAACATACCCAATGCATACAATGACAGCTTTGATGAGCTTACTTTAAACATTTGGACAGGTTTCGGGATTCAAGGTTAATATTGAAAAAACTGAAGTTATTGGTTCTCAACTCCCCCAGCAGACATTGGATTTACTTCGGCGTAGATGTCCCTTCTACTGGCCTAAAGATCATTTAAGATATCTAGGACTGAATGTTATAATTATAATTATAATTATCTAATTATCAGACTTATATAGTGGCTAACTATATACCCTTATTTAGATACCTCACTCTAGATCTTACTAGATGGAACAAATCTCAACTGGCATGGACGGGAAGGATTAATTCTATAAAAATGAACATACTGCCAAAGATGTTATATTTCTTTAGAAAACTACATATTGAAATAAACTATAAAGATTTGGCGAAATTTCAAAAACATATATTCAGATTCATATGGCAATTTAAAGGTCCAAGGACAGCTAGATCACTAATGTTTAGAACAGACGGAATGGAGGGATGTCATGTCCTAACTTGCAATTATACTTTAGAACTTCCCAAATTGCATTCATTCCCCAAGCACAATTAGCAACAATAAGAACATCAGCCCCTCTGGGTGTTTATAAAAAATCTTCAAATGCAACCCTTTATTTGGGATACCATAGTTTGGACTCCCCCACCTTTAATCGGCCACCTTAAAAATAACAATCCAATGATTAAATTAGGGTTAAAGAATTGGGCATGGGCCGATTCCGGATGTCAACTGGCCTCAAGTGTCTCGCCCTTGACTCCTACTATCACCTCTCCTCAAATCCTTGAAGGCATGAGGGGGGAATCCAGATGTTGGTGGGATACCAACTGGTTAAATAGACTTGACGCTTGGCTTCAAGAAGACGAAATAATGAAATCGGGTAAATTCAAGGTAAAATTTGATCTTCCTATAAAATAGTATTTTAACTATAATAAGATTAGACACTCAATAATAGCATTGGTACAGAGTTGGGGCATTGGTACAGAGCTTGTATTTGTAGTAAGGCCTCACTTACAAGAGGGGTGTTGGGATCACTTTACTCAATTTTAAATATGCCCCCAGAGAATCACAAACCTAAGTTTATTCAGCTATGAGAAACAGATTTGGAAATGACCTAGGACCTCACCAAATGGGAAAAAATATGCTCAAATTTAACAAAAGGGTCTATCTACTTTAGCTTGTTAGAAACCGCAACAAAAGTGCTGCACAGAACTTACCTCACACCGGAAAGGCTACATAAGGTATAACCACAAATTTCTCCCACTTGCTTTCGACTGTGCCTGGAGATAGGTTTGTTTCGACAGATTTGGTGGGATTGTTCCATAGCTCAAAACTGATGGTGTTATATAGCTAGACTGGCCTCAGAAATCCTAGACACTTCAATAAGTCTGTCCATAGAGGTTTGTTTATTAGGCATCCCTCTTCCTCGATAAACCAGGAACCAAAATAAATGGTTACAATTCCTCATGCTAGCAGCAAAAAGTCATTTAGCAAAGAACTGGAAAACTCTGATTCTTAATTTACAGGAGGTTATAAATAAAGTAAATGACATCCTTATCTACAAGAGATTATCACACATCTTAAATCATAGCTATACTGCATTTCTAGAGATCTGGGATTATTGGCTAAATTCCTCCCAGACAATAAACATAACATAGGGGTACTGGTCAGGTTTCCCAGAGATGAGCGGGACCCAGACTTTGGCGCAGATCCCGGGCTTCAGATTTCTCACAGGTGAGAATTGATTAAACTTGGGCCTAAACTTCATTATATGTCCTTTGGTCTGCATCTAGTCCAAATGGAGCAGTTTAAAGATCATTAATAAACGGCTTTTCTAGTTCATGGGTCAAACATCTCAACTACATTAATGGGTCAAACATCTCCACTCATTTCCATCCACTCCCCCCCCCTTGTTAGCTATGTTATTAATTTGTTACCTATGCTAAGTTTACCTTTTAATTGATATGCTGGGCAGCAGAAGTAGAAAGGACTGATGCTTCTTTAGAAAAATTATACTTTAGCAGTATTTAGGTAGGATGTGTGAGAAGCGTCAGTTTTAACAATCTTGGAATACTAGACCCTCCACAATCCTACCCAATTTATTATCCTAGAAAAAAGGAAAAAGTTGAAGTTGAACTTGTCACTATTTGCATGTAATGATTGTATTTTATATCAATATTTTCGTATTATAAAATTATAAAAGCATTGACCTGCGAGTCAAAATCGAATAATGAAACATATATGGAATTTTGTGACAATACATTTTTTTGATTTAAAAACACAATTACATTTTGGACTTAAATGCAAAACAGACATCCAAACTCAAAAGAAAAAATGGGGAATAGGAGGGAGCTTATGGCCTAGAAGATAAGTCCTATGATCTTGGTGGGTCCTTTTGCCTGAGAGGTGCTCTAACAGAAGCCCCAAAGCTTACTACATTTACTATAAATGGAAGGAATCAGAAAAATAGGATGTATGAGCATTTTTGAAAGTCCTTTCATTGAAAGAGAACGGGAAATGCTTTTATACTCATACAATACAATACATGATGGTTAATGTTTTTAGATATTTTTAATGTTATATACTTCACAAACATGAAGTTTTCCCCAAACCACAGATGTGCTTTAATGATACCAACCAATTAGCAACAATAAGGACAATTAGAAACAATAAGGACAATTGGCAATTTATGAGTTGGTCAGGAGGATAACAAACCACTGCTTATTTCTAAATATTAACCACAGTACTATATGATGTGCCATCCTACTGAGTACTTTCTAACCCCTATGGTACACCTATGGTAAATTTAGCTGAATTTGAAACATTGGGAAGGAAATCCTGTAGTTTACATTTAGTTGATATATGTCCAACTGCCTTAAAGGCATATTTAAATGTCATGGCTTATGATTGCATCTGAGGAGAATCAGTAGTGTGTGAAAAATACCCAAATAAACTGTAATAAACTTACCTTGAAGTTAGCTAAATTTATTCTATGTTTCAGCAGTTGAAATTCACAATAGACCCCCCCTAAAGAAAAAAATGAAATTATCATAAAATGTATGATTCCTTTGGCTAATCAGAGACAGCTGCAATATTGTAGTAAAAGTCTGGGGATCCTGTCTCTGCACCAAAGCATCGTGGAATTTGTAGTCTCTTTTTCTATCTGCAGCCCACCTCAACTCTCACATTCACTCTGTAATTTATTTCACCTCAGTATCTGCATCTCATTTTCATAGTCTATGCAGCTCAATAACCCCAGTCGATGCAGCAAAGAATAACATAGAGTTTATATATAAAATACAATCATACTGCTATACCAAACACTGCCTGCAGTGTGTGTTTAGCCTTGGTTATTCTCTACACCTTATCAGCCGTTTGGTGAGTAACTAACAGGTTCAAATCTGTACTTCAATGCTGTGCTGCTATAGGCTAGTACGGGTTGCCAACATAGGCAGCTCTGGGAGTGTGAAAATACAGATTTCAGTTTGCTGCACATAAATCTGTAAGTAAATTGAACTTTTCAATCTAATACATATTTTTCTGTTAATCAGTGGCTGTTTTGGAAACATTTATAACTATGAAAACTTCCTTATTCCTTTAACAGGGCAAACATCAACAATAAAGCATGAAAATATACTTCATTTACTATACATTATGCTTTTTCTATAGAAATATAACATTTGGCCTGATATATTGAGGTCAGCCCTAGTTTGATTTGAAATCAATAAACACATATAATTTAAAATGTTTGGCAGGATATGCTTGACAAAATCTATTTCTCGGTAATGCTATCTAGAATTATGTTTTTAAACCCTTCAGCAATCCAGGATCTCAATTTCAGAGTAGACTGAACAAAAATGATAATAACTTAAGTATACTGTCAACAGAATATGAAATACTTTGGGGTTATATTATCTATGTATCCTTTTAGCAATAGCAGTACAAACTAAAAATGCCCAATATTAATGACCAACTGTTCTGAGTACATTGTTGGCAAGGCCATATGGGCAAAGCTGGTATCTGACCAAGATTTCAACTTAAGTGGGGCATCATCAAGGGTATACAACTTGGCTGGCATTTCTCTGATTTTTATTTATTTGTTCTAGAAATAAACACCCACCTTTGCAAAGAAAGAGGTAAAAAACAGAAAATTTTAGCACAATGAAAATACTCCTATTCTGCCTTTACATCTTACCTTCACCATTGTCATATTACTGATATATAGAGTACCATAGTGTTGCCATCTTGTAATTATATTTCTATATTTGACTTGTAAAAATAAAACGTGACCATGACTTTAACCAAATTTGAAATTCTAACTAGTTTCAAGCAACCCATGAAGGTGATACATTTTCCTGAACTTGTCATTTATATGGGGCAAAATATGGGCCTCATACAAATGCGATTTGGCCAGTTGAACAGGACTCTATATAAGCACATAGCATATTTTTTTACAGTTTTTTAAAGTTTTTAGTTTGTGAACTTCTATCCAAAAGCAAGGTGTTCACTAACTAAAAACTTCTGTAAAAAATATATGCTATGTGCTTATATAGAGCCCTATTCAATTGGCCAAATTTGAATGAGGCCCTATCTAAGGCTTAGCCTAGCTCCTTGAAACAGCTTGAGTCATCCCTGAGTGTTGGTGACCAATCTACAAAACTCAGGCAAAGGTGTTAGTAGAGACCAACTGTTTAATAAGTTGTGATATTATGTGGTCTCCCGACCACTCCTTGGAAAAAGAAAATGTAAAACAATGCCATTTAATTCACCAAGCTATTTTTTTTAATGGCCACTACAACTACTGTGAAGGCTAATTAATTCTGAAAGAGATATCAGAATAAAGGAATGGTTCACAAGAAATGAGAACCAAAACTAAATCTAATAATAAACTGTGAAGTGACCAGGAAATAGAAACCTGCATTAACAATAGTTATACATACTTTAAGTAACATATATTTTGAATCATTAAAAACTAGCTTATCTTAACAATGAGAAAGATATATTTACAAAAATAACCACTTTGTACTTCACATCCTGAAACAGAAAGAAGGTTGATAATAAGAAACACATCTTTGCACAAATTACAATTGAGCTAGAGCATTAACAAATACAAAATGTCAAATGGTCCAAATCATGCAATGTGTTTTATGTTATCCAGCATATGAAACGTCCTTGCATAGATCAATTTATTATGTTAGTAAAACCACACAATCTCTTTACAAAACAATAGAATATGAATAAATCTTAGTATCACTGATCTAAAATAACTAGCAGGCTCACAACTACTTTTGGAAAACGTGAAGAAATATTGGATAGAGGTAAATATTTGGAGAAATTATAATTTACTGTTTCCAGCAGTAAATATAGATATATTAGTGCCCACACAGCTAGATTATTTAAAACATACCAGTAACTAAAGACCGTCATTTCTGTCCTTTTATGTTATGCTTTATTAAAGTGGGAAGTGAAAAGGAAAATGAAGTTATATAGAGGTAAATATTTGGAGTAATTATAACTTACTGTTTCCAGCAAATATTTACAGATGGATAATTTTAGAACAGAATTTAGTCAATATAAATTTCCTTAGGGTGCATTCAGAATTAAATTATTTTACAGAGCTTTGATTAAATTGTTTTACAGAGCGTTGATATTACGAGATAACTTGACTTTCATAATAACTGGGTGTGTATTTTTAGTTAAGAAAGTACATTTTTTCAGAAACTATATTTAAAGTCTGTGTTTACTAGGGGTTCTATATTTTATAATTAATTGATAGATTTATTACTAATTGAGTGATTATACTAAAGTCCAAATTAAATCATATATTCTTTCATATATTATAAATCTGGTTCACATGATATAACTACATCAAGCAAATGGTGCCTCAAAATTTAAAGCAATATCTAACTTTTCAGATGAATATATATAAAAACTGCTCACAAGGAGAACTATCAAACAAATGAACAGCAAAATGTTGAAAATTTGTAATGCCTCCCCAAGTGACAAACAAATTCCTCAGATCCCAAGCACACAATGCTTAAGAGATCTGTCTTTCTTTGAGAATCTAGTTTATCTTGTGTTAAAGGTATATGGAAGTTTCTTGGTTTTAAATGTTTCTTATCTAACACTGATTAACAGAAAAATATGTATTACATTTCAAATTTCAAACTTACAGATTTATTTGCAGTAAACCGAACCCTTGATTTCAGCACCCACAGAGATGTTTACGTTGGCAACCCATACTATAGAAACGTAGCATTCAAGTATGGATTTTAACCCATTTGTTACTCACCTAACGGCTGCGCAGTTCTATTTGCTGTTTTGCAAGGAGAGAGGAGAGAGAAAAGAGAGAGATGCTCAGCTGGGTGCACAAGCTCTGCCAAACACCATTCCAATACACTGCAGGGCAATTCAAATGAAAAAAACCTGAAGCGGCAAGATGCAGTAGTTGATACATAGAATTGACTACCAGCATATAATTGACTTGCAGCAAGAGCTTACTTTGCTCAGGTAGATTCATTTGTTCTGCCAAACATATACGGAACCTAAAAAAAAACTGCAGGGCAATTTAAATAAAATTTAAAAGAAATACTTTACATTTAGGCTAATAGGATAATTTTCTTTTTTTCTGCTCTGTTTTGTTCTGTTTGAAGAGAAGTAACCATGGCTAAGCCCAGGCACTGCAGACAATGTTTGGTATAGCGGTATGATTGTATATTATATGTGAACACTATCAACCTTATTAAATTGTGATTCGGTAAATTGAATAGGGCTCTATATAAGCACATAGCATATTTTATTTACAGAGATTTTTGGTTAGTGAACTTCTATCCAAAAGCAAGGTCTTCACTAACTAAAAACTTCTGTAAACAAAAATATGCTCTGTGCTTAAATAGAGCCCTTTTAAATTTACCGAATTGCAATTTAATAAGGCTGTATGTTATTCCTTGCAGTCTTTTCCTGTTTCTTAGGGAGATTTCATCTTATTGGCTATAGCTAAGTACATGGGAACAAATAAGTAAATATTAAAACTGAGTTCTCTTAGTATTGGTACCAGATATAATTTTATTGCACACACACTATCACCAATAAGTACAGATAAATCCCAAGTGAGACAATTTGTACAGTAAGAATGCCTTCCTCTGAAACAATAAATGTATATATACATATACATTTATTGGACACAAAGTATGGTATGTACAGAAGGGCAGATCTCACAGTGCTACACTGAGCACGTCAGTGAGAGTCTGAGTTGATCCACTGTTGCAGCTGATCTGATTGGCCACAAATAATTATGAATTTTCTGCTAATTTAGCTTGGATTTTCATTGCATTCCTTATCAAGATCTACTGACAGAAAACTTTATGTTAAGTTTATGAATGTTTATTTGGGGATTTTTTTAATGCAAAAATGTCATGCATTTATAATCCATACAACTTCCATATACCTTTAATGGACTGGTTAAAATTACAACTAGGTATTTAATTATCCGTTTAGATCGTACTGTGTAATACAGCATATTTAAATTAACTATATATGTCTAGGTGTAGACTGGAGTTTGTGGGAGGGGCCCCCTCCTACCATTCATAAGCACTTACGGCCACGCCTCTTCCTGGCACACCTCAGTTCACTTTTGAGTCTGGGTTTTTGGAAGTCACTCCTCAGCCATCCCCTGTACTTTGGCTTTCAACAAGCCATTAATTTGCAGATTTTAGACCCTATCCACTAACCAGTGCCCTTCTCTGGATCTACCTAGCCCTCAAACAGGTCAAGTAGTACTGGCCAATCTTCAGCTACTGATCAAGAAAGGGATACTCCTAACATTTCTGCTTTCATTTCAGCCCTTTCCTAATATCTGCAAGGGCATATTTAGCCCATATCCCTTAGCCAGTGAGCATCATTTGTCCACATCCAAGGTAAAACCTTTAACCAAACAATGTAGCTTTCCATAAGTCCACCATCAGCTACCACATGAGGGGGACCTGATAATAAATATATATGTATCAGTTTCTGTTTTACACCCTCCCAATAAGCACTGCAGGGGCCCTTAGTGAATCTACCCAAACTATGTAGAACACAGTATCTAATAAATATTAAATTCTTGAAGTCCAGAAATTTGGTTTGAACAGATGCCACTCAACATATAAACTTCTCAGTCATGAAAAACTCTCCAGTGTTCCAAGTTTGCAGCTATCATAAATAATGTAAAAAAGGGGCATCAAGGGAAAAAAAATAGCACAATAAACTTGATTTCAAATTGCACGGTAACTGATCATATCGGTTATATCAAGCATGTTGTAGTAAAAATAACTTTCAAAAATAATCCACACAAATCAAAAAATGACACCTCATCTTTGAAGAAAATGTGTTGATTTTTGTTCTGTCTTTGTTCTTACAATAATAATACTGCACATAACAAGGGTGAATGGCTAGAAATTATTTACAACAGAAAAAATGCTAGAAATATTTTAATGTCCTTTAATACTTTAAAGAGAGAAAACAACTACTTGATTTTGAAGTGATGTCCCCTTTAAGGATTTTATGTTTTTTTCATTTACGGTTGTGTCACTACAGGTTTTTGGATTTGTAATACACTACAGATTAATTTAAAGTTCATCTTCCATTGTCTTATCAATGAAATAACTAGTGAATGTTAAGAGAGTGTAAGTCATTATACTTTAGGTACATTTGTTTGTGGTTTTGATGAATGCATTTCTGGTGCTTTGGCGGAGACTCGTAAAACAATTTCAGGTTCTATTGATATCATGTTTCATTCAATGCAGTTTTCCTGAAATACATAGGAGTCAAACTGACAGATAATTAAAAGGCAGGAACATTGTACACATCAGGAATATTAATAAAGCTCCTGATTATGTTTTAGTGTATCAAAGTAGTGCAGTCAAGATCATCTGAGTTTTATTTCAAATAATAGACAGGCCTTACTTTTTTCATACTTTACCTGGCTTAAAGTATGCTTCTAACAAAATATAAGCTTTTGTTTAGGTTACAATGCCCCTTAGAAGAGACTTTGTAACCCAAAATCAGGTCATTTTTTTAAGTTCTTCTTAAAGAGCAGAAAGAACTGGTTATGCAAATTACTAGCCATTTAAAAAAAAAATTTTTAAGAAGAAGCACAACCTACCCTAGAGTCATTAGGCAGTTAGATCCCCTCCCCAAGCACAATGATTCACAAATTAGCATATTAAGATGCACATTGGGATTATAAAGCAACATAAAAGTGCTGAAAATCTCAGTAAAGACGAACTGTAGAAAAAAAAAGCTAACACAATAGATAGTCTGATTAATGTTCATCAAGAAGAAAAAAAATGTTGTTTGGTGACAGTGTCTTTTTAAGGAAATTCCTTTCACCATAATCAACTGGATAAGGTTACTTTTCTTTATTTACATTATGAATATCATAGCAGACATACAGTGCCTTGCAAAAGTACTCACCCCCCTTGCCATTTTTCGTGTTTTGCTTCCTCACAACCTGGAATTAACATGGATTGTTTGAGGATTTGCATCATTTAATTTACAGAACATGCCCACAACTTTGAAGATGATTTTTTTATTTTTTTTATTGTGAAGCAAACAACAAATAGGACAAAGTAACAGAAAAAGTCACCTCCCTAAAGTCAATACTTTGTAGAGCCACCTTTTGCGGCAATCACAGCTCCAAGTCGCTTTGGATAAGTCTCTATGAGCTTGCCACATCTTACCACTGGGATTTTTGCCCATTCCTCCTTGCAATACTGCTCCAGCTCCTTCAAGTTGGATAGTTTGTGCTTGTGAACAGCAATCTTTAAGTCTGTTCAAAGATTTTCTATTGGATTGAGGTCTGGGCTTTGATTAGGCCATTCCAACACATTTACATGTTTCCCCTCAAACCACTCAAGTGTTGCTTTAGCAGTGTGTTTGGGGTCATTGTCCAGCTGGAAGGTGAACCTCCGTCCTAGCCTCAAATCACGCACAGAGTGGTACAGGTTTTGCTCAAGAATATCCCTGTAATATCCCTGAATCCACATTGTATACAGATAATTTTGCTAGTAACCAAACCTACACACTTGCTCAAGGAGTGGTCTATCGTTTTTAACTCTGCTCCATGGCTGTACCTCCTGTATGATAAACACCAGTGTGATACTTACCACCAGCTAACAAACTCACGGTAAATAACAATTCAATCATGAGTGTGAGGAATGCATCCTTTATCACTTTATAGCAGCAAAATAAAATGCTATCTTAAAATAAAGATGTTAAGTAAACTAAAGAAAAAAATGTCTATTGTCAACAAACTCCCACATTTTCTCTCAAGAATTTAAAAGAGCACGATTAAACATTATAAAATTCCAATTACACATGGTGCCAAAAAATACATATTAAGAAAGTTGCAACTCTTGCACATTCCTGTTGCATGTTTTTGCATTTCTACTTTTATTGCATTTATTGTTTTCTCTTCTGCTTGTGCTTTGACACATCTCAAGATCCACTTAGACTCTTTCTGCTTAATGGCATATAAATCCCTATCTTTCTCCTGTGGGATTACCAATATTTGATAAAAGCTGTCTTTTCTTTCATTGCAATATATACCCCTTTAGCTGGGTACCACAGTTCTTTTTAGTTTTGCTTTCATTAACACTCTTGCCTACCAATTGCTTACTAACATCTATTGGGAGCCAGATGTGCCCAAGTACTTGCAATATATGTCATGCTGTTTCAGGAGGTTCTCAGTAAGCATACTAAGCAGCCCTGAAAAGCATCCAGCCGTCCCTAGCTTATAGCCAAGAGAGCAAAGTATGTATCAGAAGAGGGGAACCAAACACACAAGCTGGATGCTATATGTCAAAGGGACACAAATCCTGTTAGAGCAGATCCCATGGGAAAGGGCTCACTAGTAAATGAACAAAAGGTCAAACAATAGGTTTTTAGAAGAATTCCTCCCTGGTCATTTCCAAAAGATATTAACGGAGTTAAACATGTAGAAGAAGTCATATGTTACACAATTCTTTTTAATATGTGATGCCGGTGGTTTCATAACAAAATAGCTGCACAAAACAGAGAAAATGTTAGCAAAAACTGAGCATCAACCAGTCTATCAAAGCACAGATTGAACATTAATTGGATTCATTAGTACACACAATACTTTTACAAAGTATAAGCATTAGTACTATATTATGTTATGAGAAAACACTTCACCTACATTACAGACCTTGTTGTTACCATGGAATGTAGTATATCTATGATGTCACAGTTGCATGAGATTGACAGAAGGTCATGAATATACAGGAAGTATATCAATCAATAATGGTATCTGATAAGTGCAGATTTGGTGGGTAAGTGTTCTTATCTAATGTCGATTTCTTTGATTCTTTCTCTTAGTCTATCTATTGACCGGTCTTTTTAAAGTGTAAATGCAATTATACCTTGCTCAATTATAAATAGTGTTTCTATTTAAAGGGTTAGTGAAGTCCCATATTTAAATTAAGTATTGATATTGAGAAAAATATTTTTAGATAGTGAAAAAAAAACTTTAGTTACTGTTATATGCGTTTTTTTTATTGGTGGCAACCATTAATATATTTGTATTCCATAATTGCCATCTAGGGTGATTTTGGTTGTTTTGCTTGCTTGTTTGTGTGTTTCCTGCACTACCATTCAATTCTACTGTAAGCAGACTTTGTGGTTTTCATTAATTTCAAAAAATCTTACCTATATCCAAGGACGCTTTCAGGTCACTAATTTGGTAAGGTAAATGGCAAACATAATTAATGCAAAACTGCATATGAAAACAAAATAATAAATGTTGTATTTTTTTATTGAAAGAGATTTACTTGTCAAGTCAAGGTCTTTAAAAGAGCATCTTGTATTTGTCTTAAGTGGGCCTTTAAATATTTCCCTTTATAATACAATGTGTGTATAATTAATACAATAATACATTTCAGAGCAAAACAATAGATGAAAATGATTTGAAATAAAAGTAATATATAGGACTAATATATCTCAAAATTAAATACAATATTGTGTGCTTCTTTATTAAAATATTATTGAACTGAGAATGACAAATCAGCATAAAGAATTCAGGGAGCACTTTCTTAGAAATGTTGATTCTGACCTTGACTAAAACACCTTTTAAAATGTATCTCTAACAATAATGAAACCATTTCCATGGCAACCTCACATACATAGTTGTCTTTCGCAAAAAAAAAAAAAGGCAATCAAAAAATCAGCCAGTTTACTACATAAATAAACTATTATTTTAAAGGAGTAGGTTAACTATTTTTACACTGGAATGCAATATTTACTAGTAATACACTTCTGACCAGATAGTAATTATCACATATATAGTTGTGGATCTGCAGGACTTAGGCTGCAATGAGTGCCGAAGGTGCTCATTGCACTGCGAGCCTCGCAAAGCGAGGCGAGCAGTTGAAGCATGCAGGATTTTGCTGTTTGCGGCCCGTTTGCAGGACTTTTAGGCTGTAATGAGTGCCAAAGCCGTTCATTGCACTGCAAGCCTGGCAAAGCGAGGCGAGCATTTGAAGTATGCAGGACTTTGACGTTTGCAGCCCACAGGGCCGCAACTGCGAGCCTCTCGAAGCGGGGCAAGCTGTTACATGGGACTTACGCAGCAATGAGCGCCGAAGACGCTTATTGCACTGCGAGCCTTGCAAAGTGGGCCGAGAAGTTGAAGCACACAGGACTTTGCCGTTTGCGAGCCGTCACGCGGGACTTAAGGCTCTCATTACAGGGCTCATCGCAAGGCCCTTGGGACTTTGCCGCAACTACGGACCCCGTGAAGCGAGCAGTTGAGTCACGCTGGCCTTACGAGCTGTACGACTTAGGACCGAAACCTGTACATGCACTGTGCGGCTCGAAAAAATCAGACTTTAACGCCTGAACCACGGAACTGCAAAGACTGCAAAAACAGAACAAATATGCCTCAAATTAACTTACACACTCACACACAGCACAGCGGGAGAGCCAAGGAGCCTGTGAGTGTGGTTGCAAGTTAATTTGAGGCATATTTGGTGTTTTTTCACCAACGAAAAAGTGAGAACAAAAATAGCTGCCAAAAAAATGCAAACACAACGAAAACGAGGCTGAAAGATGTAAAGCTAGCCCGAAGGACGCAAAACTACCCCAAGGACGTAAAAAGTGCTCAGAGGGCCCATAGCCTTGCATTTGTGGCAAAGACCATTGCCAGGCTTACTATTTTACTCCTGTCAATTTGACTGGCAATTTCCTAGTCTATATAAGAATTATCTTCCAATGTTTTACAGTTCTAGGCAGCAAATTCTGATAACATACTATCTGGCAGATTTCTGTTGAGTCAAACAGTGGCTTAGTCATTCTGTTTTATTTACCTTAAAGTTCCATATTTATAGTATTTGCAAACTTTAATGTGAAGGTAATCAAATACAATACAAACTATACAATACACTTTTCATAATTAAAAACAATTTTAAAGTTTATCTGAATAGCACAAATGGGCTTAAAAAAAATGTCATACCAGAGCTTGATCAAAAGCCTTTCTGAGTTGTTGCTTTTTTAGGCCCACTTCCTATTTTGACTATTATTACAGTGGTTCCTTAAATCTAAAATCTTAAATCAGTTTCTTTTTTTCTCAGATACAGTGGTATCTCGGCACTAGTCTACCTCAAAACTTGACGAATTTGGCATTTAACGCATTTTGACAAGGAAAAAATGCCTTGTCATTCATGCTAAGACCTGTATGAGTCAATTTCCACTACTCCTTATGGGAACTTTGGTACGTGTCATTTTCGCCACTTGTCCTGCCTTCTGGAACCAATTAACGAAGTGTACAAGGTACCACTTGCATATATTTATGTAGTTTAGCTGTTGCCTACACATACTTAATATTCAATTGAAACAAAGTATATGCTTTTGGTTGATCTCAAAATATTTATGCAACTGCATCCATTATTAAATGTACATTATTTAACACTACAGTTATTAAAAGAAAATAGCACAATAGTAAGCTTGGAAAAGGTCACCCTGCATAGAATTGAATTTTGGCCATTAATTGATTCTGCTGCTCATTTCCAGACACTGTTTTTGTTTCTTCTTAAAGGAGCACTGTGCTGTGCATGCTGTTCATCCGTTAATGTGTTTAATAATAGCAACAAAATCAGGAAAACATTTAATATAGCTTTTAAAATATACGCTTGAATTTTTGGTGTTTTAGACTTATGTAGATATACTTCTCTAACCCTGCTTGCGCTCCAAGGGATGTTAGTGGGTCTGCCCAGAAGCCTGTCCTAAAAGGAGTTATCTGTGTCCCTGCAGTGGCTACTGCAGGTAAAACCTGTACTGGTCAGAAAAAAATAGTACAGCCTCCTAGACAGATTCTCTTTTACATCCTAGACACCAAAAAGGGTGTAAAGACATATCTGATTGAAGCAACAAGGTTAAAGTTCAAATGCATGCTTAAAAACATTACATTTAATTTATTTTATTCAGTATTGATTTTACTGCGAATTAGTAACTATATAAACAAATGAAACCTTATTTTTGATCACTACAGTGGCCTTTTAAAAAACATTTTACACTGTACTCGTTTTCTCAACAATAATTATTCCTGAGTTACTTAATATTGTTTGTCTGGGATCATTATGGTGATATGCTATTTTGTGGTGCATTGAGCTTGATAAATGTGGGGGAATGGCATAACTGCATGATAATACCAGGGGAAGATTCTACTTGTTTGTTTATGTTTTTTGCAAAATAGTGCGAGATTAATTAGCACATAAAAACAGCTTGCTTTTCAGGAGCCACATATTAGCATAATAATGCAACATAAACCTCAAGCATGATTTAATTTAGGAAAGAAAAGGTACAATGTGCATCCCCTTCTGGATCAATAAATTGTCATGGTGAATGGGCTTCTCTACTTTAATGTAGCTGTGAACTATACCATGAAGGGTCACCCAAGATGGGCAGGTCATAGCAGAGAGGTCAGACTACTCGCGGTTCACTTGAGAAAGAACTGGCAACAGAATGCAGTATCTTTATCTGAAAATGTTTTGGATAAGCACAACCAGGCACAAGATATGCCTCACAGCGGTACATACATAGGGTCACGGAGAGTAGGAAACGACTAAACAACAACAATGTACATACATTTTTTTCATGCTCTTCAAATTGAACTTAAACGCTTAAAAAAACAACCAGATATTAGGGTCACTGCCCTTGAGGATACAAACAGTCAAGGTATGCCTTGTTTAATTGTGTGTAGAACTAGTTGTATAGACATCCATATTATCCATTAACATAGCTGCTGTTGCTGGAAACGGTTACCATGGCGACAATCCCCATGGCCAAGGAGGCTTTTTCGGCTGTATCTTTGTTCCTGATTTCTCTCTACTAAGTAATAAAATGTTTCTGAATATTTCAATATCATAGAACCCATGGTAAATAGAAGATGACAGCTTCAATTCCGTTTACTAGAGCACAGTTGTCACATGTCCACAGCCTACCGAGTTACACTAAGGCACCCAAGGGATTCATGGAGAAGGCCTGGGGATAGATTGCCCAAAAATGGTTTAGGATTTCAGCAAGACCAGACATACAGCTATACAATGTAATGCAACATAAATAATGTAGAATTTATACTCCCTGAGCTGAAATATTCAAAATATCCTACAAATGTTAATTTATTTTTTATGGGCCATCAAAAAAATTAATTTACTCACGTCAATAATATAGCAGGTTCATGTTTTGTAAATTAGTTATATTAGTTATCAGGTACGAATGCCTTCATAATGCCCTGTAGATGTCATTGTACATGTTTAAATATAGCAGAGATTATGTTGTGGTATTGTTATCATATCACATGTGATTACTGTCAATATGATAGGGGTCCTTGTGACTAGGATATCTGATACAGTTAGATATAGACTCAAATGACTTACTGCAATACTTTGCGAAACAAGAAGCCAAGTATATATATTAATAAACAAAAAGTGTTATAATAGAAATTGCATGCTCCTTAATAATATGACATTTTTAGACTGGTACAAAGAAATGTGTGTTCAACCCCAGGCTAATATTTACTAGCGTAATATATAACAAAAGAGAATGTTGGTCAGCTGTTATTTTTATTAAAGGTCCACTCTAGATTAGTAAAATCTTCAAGTTTTTGAATTATGCAAAACCATACCAACATCAGCAGTTATGTAAATCATGAGCATATAACAATTTTAGCAAGCTCTGCTACTGCATGAAATCAGCGATGATAGTCATACTTCCTTTTCAAGCAATGAGGGGGCTCTTACAGAACAGGACAAACAAAGCTTGCAAGTATATTTGCAAGTTGCATCTACTGTATCTAAATGCACCAGTCCGTAAACAAATCCCCATCACTCCCTCACCTTCTCCTTTTGAATAGATAAGAAACATTAGAAAACCACTCCCATTCAGTCTTCAAGCCAGTAGAAGCAGAAGGCAAAACATGTCATCCTTCAAGGACAAACTGTGTCTACTAAAATAAAGATTTTAAATGAAAAATATTTATGCCAACAATTTATACTGCTGCTAATGTTAATTTGTTACAAACTTTATGAACATCTTAAGCTTTTTCCAATCTAAAATGGCCCTTTAATAAAGAGTAAGCATGTTCCTCAGTGATTTACAATGTCACAAACTATTGATAAATATATTGAGTGTACATTTGTGATATGTGCATGTGTCATGATTATAAATCCACTAGAGAATTGCCCGTCAAAAAATGACGGCAATGAAATTGTAAGGTAGCTAATGCTGTTTGGTGTATAATAATGAAATATATAATACACTAGCGAATTGCCCGTCAAAAAATGACGGCAATGAAATTGTAAGGTAGCTAATGCTGTTTAGTGTGTAATAATGAAATATATAATACATTAATAAATGAATATACTTTACCTATTTTAAAGCATTGTGTGGAAGAGCTGTGAATGTGTTTTGATGTTGCTGCAGCATTAGTGGTGTGGATCTGCTGTGTAAGCGTGCTGAATGTGTGCAGTGTAACACTGTGCGTGCGCGAGCCCAAACCGTTGTCGTGTACTTCCGCATTGGCGTAAAATGGGGAGTAATGTGTGGTATACGTTTGTATCGGAATATCCGTAGGTGCTTTGCGAGGTCCTCAGGTGCTGGCATGGAGCGCCTACGGCGCTCCATGCCAGCAACTGAGACCCTCGGGCAGTGCCCTCGCGAAGCGAGGGCCTCGGCTCGCTGCGGAAGCCGCTGCGCGAGCCGCGGCCCTCGCTACGCGAGGGCCGCGACTCGCGTAGCGAGCCCGCAGCATTAGCAACAACTCGTACGCTCACAACTATATATGTGATTAATAAATTAATATACTTTACCTATTTTGAAGCATTGTGTTGAAGAGCTGGCAATCTGTTTTGATGTTGATGCAGAATTAGTGGTGTGTAGCTGCTGTATAAGCGTGATGAATGTGTGCAGTGTAATAGTGTGCGTGCGAGAGACCAAACCGTTAGCGTAGTTGTGTACTTCCGCATTGTCGTAAAATGGCGGGTAATGTGTGGTAGGCGTCTTAGCGGAATATCCGTAGGTCTTTTGTGGTGTTTTGCGAGTTTCTTGTGGAGTTTTTCGTGTTTAGAGTGCTGTAGCCTCATTTTCGTTTTGTTCGGCAGCCATTTTTTCTCTTGCTTAGAGAATTTTTTAATGTCTAAACTCTTTTATTTTGAGTTAAATGAAGGTGTAAGTTGCTTTTTTTAGGTCCTGGATGCTCCCTCTTGCTGTAGGTAAGCTTTTTATGTATGTGTTGTGTGTATTTATTGTGTTTTTAATTTATTCATGTTCGCGGGTTGCAAACGATTTTTGCGAGATCGTAATGAGTGGTAACGTGTCTCGTATGTTGTTTGCGTTGCAACGTAAAGTTTGCAAGGGTCGCAGTTGCTGTGTGGTGTTTTTTGCGTTACAACGTAAAGTTTGCGAGGGTCGCAGTTGCTGGCAAATATATATATACGTGTGTGTATTTTATATATATACTAGCGAATTGCCCGTCAAAAAATGACGGCAATGAAATTGTAAGGTAGCTAAATTAGTAAATGAATATAGTGTACCTATTTTAAAGCATTGTGATGAAGAGCTGGCAATCTGTGTTGATGTTGCTGCAGCATTAGTGGTGTGGAGCTGCTGTATAAGCATGCTGAATGTGTGCAGTGTAACACTGTGCGTGCGCGAGACAAAACCGTTAGCGTAGTCGTGTACTTCCGCATTGGTGTAAAATGGGGAGTAATGTGTGGTATAGGTCTGTATCGGAATATCCGTAGGTGTTTAGTGGTGTTTTGCGAGTTTCTTGTGGTGTTTTGCGAGTTTACAGTGCTGTAGCCTCGTTTTCGTTTTGTTCGGCGGCCATTTTTTCTCTCGCTTCGTTTTTTTTTTAGTCTCTAAACTGTTTTATTTCGAGTAAAATCGAGGTGTAAGTTGCATTTTTGAGGTCCTGGGTGCTCCCTCTTGGTGTAGGTAAGTTTTTTATGTATGTGCTGTGTGTATGTATTGTGTTTTAAATGTTTGTATGTCGGCGTGTTGCGTCCGATGTTTGCGAGGTCGCAATGTGTGGTAACGTGTTTCGTACGTTGTTTGCGTGCCTCGTAAAATTTAGCGAGTGTCGTAATTTGTGTGTAGTGTTTTTTGAGTAGCGACGTGAATTTTGCGAGGGTTTGAGGCCCTTGCCCAGTGACCTCGCCAGCAACTGAGTCCCTCGCTTCGCGAGGGGCCTCAGTTGCTGGCATGGAGCGCCTTCGGCGCTCCATGCCAGCAACTGAGGCCCTTGCCCAGTGACCTCGCCAGCAACTAAGGCCCTCGCTTCGCGAGGGGCCTCAGTTGCTGACATGGAGCGCCGCCAGCAACTGAGACCCGTGCCCAGTGACCTCGCCAGCAACTGAGGCCCTCGCTTCGCGAGGGGCCTCAGTTGCTGGCATGGAGCG
Organism: Discoglossus pictus; assembly: GCA_027410445.1. Lineage (NCBI taxonomy): Eukaryota > Metazoa > Chordata > Amphibia > Anura > Alytidae > Discoglossus > Discoglossus pictus. The sequence continues at coordinate 332,846,590 of CM050166.1, forward strand.
CCTTCGGCGCTCCATGCCAGCAACTGAGGCCCTTGCCCAGTGACCTCGCTGCGCGAGCCGCGGCCCTCGCTTCGCGAGGCCCGCGGCTCGCTACGCGAGGGCCGCGGTTCGCTTCGCGAGCCACGGCCCTCGCTTCGCAAGGGCCGCGGGCTCGCTACGCGAGCCCGCAAGCGTGAGCAACGACTCGTACGCTCACAACTATATATGTGATATATATATATATATATATATATACATATATATATATATATATATATATATATATATATATATATACTGTGTATATATATATATACATATATATATATATATATATATATGCATTTTTACACTAAACAAACAATGTGGTTATACATTTGAAATATGCTGTTTAGAAGAACTACACTTGAAAGTATGCTAAATGTTTTTTTAGATTGGAAAATAAAATGATTCTGTCTCTAATATGTTATCTTTATAAGCAATTATGGTTTTGTGGCATCTATCATTTTGTTATCTACTGTTCTACTTCCTCACGTGGGATGGAACTATGATTACCCAGAATGTTCCTATCTGTTGTATCGTTATTTAACATTTACTTCTGCCAAAGCATTCATTAGTTCTAACGGCATACTCATAAACTTACAAGGATACATCCGCCTTGGAAAGTAACAAACAAGATCCTCTGATAAAAGAAAATAATTAATAAATGTGTGTAAAAAGATAAAAGCGTAAAGGCTGTATTTATTTGGTAAATGTTTTGCTTTCTAAAAATGTTTCTACTATTATACAGGATACTTTTATATAAACAGCACATTTCCTAAGTTAAAGGTGTAAAAGTTATGGAGTTGTTTTCTTTGCGCCTCTTTATGTTGAAGACGTCATTTAACATTTCTACTGTTTTGAATATGCCACTAACACATTTTTCAGACTGAGCCTGCAATTTGATTAGCTCAAATAAAATTAGTTAAAAATGTAAATGACACAAAAGATTTTTTTCCTTTTACATGCATATTTAAGCATCTCTATGTGCGACCTCTTCCATATAACACAACTCCAGGGAGTTAGCAACCTGTTTATTCCCTGGGGTCTGAGAATGGAAAATTATCATCATTTTTTTTTGCATGGAGTTATACTGAAGACAATATATTCAGACACCATGTTGAAGTTAGCAATTATTCTCAATGATCTGCCATTAGCAAGACGTATCAGGCTGTACTTAGTGAGTGGTTCAGAAAGTCAGACTGAGAGGAAAATATTGCAAACTTGAAATAATGTACCGGTAAATTTACTGCAGGAAATGTATTTTTCATATTAATATTCAATTAGTAAAGTACTTGTTATTGCCTATAAATTTAAATGATGCCTTATTTGGAACCTCTGCTGTGTCACTTTAAACTGAAGGGCAACTCAGTGAATATTTGGCTTCATTGTACATTTGTAGATAAGCAGTTAGTGTTTATTTCAATGTATAAGAGGCCAGAACTAATAAAGGGTGGAGAAATTTCAATTCATATTTTCCTATATCAAACTAAGATGTGTAATACAAACACTCACGTTATACAGTATGTCTAAAATAAATAGTAGGGATATAATTGTTTTTCTGCCTATCCCCCAAAACATGTCTTCTTATACTCAACAAAATAAATATTAATCATTGGCACTCTTCTAAATTAAACCATGGAACATAGTGATAATACATGCTTGCAGTCTGAAGAGTTCTCTACGCATATATAGCCAATATATCACTTGATTCACACCAGCCCATTAAGTAGTTTTAATAAATATATACAGATACAGATGTGCAACACATCATTTTATGAATTTTGAAGTGTTTTGAAGTTACAAACTACTCGACTTACAAATGACTTACCTTACAAACGATCCCCTTCTTAAGAGGAGGCTCCCAAGGAGTTTTTTTTTTTTTTTGTTCTGTCTGCTTGAATTAAGATAAAGAACATAATAGTTTTTGTAACTTATTATTACAGTACAGGGGAATTATTATTATTACACTGTATTATTTTAACCACTTATGAGCCATTGTATTATTGTATTATTATTATTACTATTCAGTGATCCAACTAACATACATAAATACTTAGGAACGTTCTCAGGAATGGATCTCGTCCTTAACCCCGGGACCACCTGTATCTCACTAGATTAAGCAAACCACTCTTTTCCATTCAAGTCAATTGATTTACACTAATATATCTGCATGTCACACTAAGATATATCTGTGTAGAAAAGCACAGAAATCACAGAGAATTACCTTTAGTGCATCTATATTTTTAATGTCAGTATATATTTTTAATATGATTATAAATTCTGGTCACAATATTACAGATCATGTTGAAGACTTTAATAAAAAATATTAAGGTGTACATATGTATTTTTCACATTTATTACACTCAGTTTTATATTGATATATGAAATATGACATAATGTAAATACTTAAGATCAAAAAATAAACAATAATAAAAAACAAACATTTTTTTTCTTAGAATGCACTTACATTGAAGTTTGCAATTTTACCAACCAGTCAGTATTTCTGATCCACTCATTAAAGACTCTCAGTATTTCTTACTAATGCCAGATCATAGACATAAATTCCTGATCATAATATGGGGCTCTGAATCCGTTGTCTCCATTGTAAGCCACACTAGGAATAGTCATGCTCAGACCCACGGGAGTAATTTATGTAATCCACAGCATAGGCATTTTTTTATTGTATATGACTTTCACTGAACAGAATATATTCAGAGCCCCACAGGGTAAACAGCAATCATTGGTTATGATCTGTCATTAACAAGAGATACAGTCTTACAGTCTTGAGTGAGTGGATTAGAAAGGCTGACTGACAGGAAACAAATCCCATATTCAATGCAATTGTACTGTAGAAACATGCATATTTTAATAACACTCAGTTGATAAATACTTTTTATTGCCTGTAGTTTAAAATGATACTTTATATGTGGACCCCCCCCCCCCCCCCCCCCATGTGTTGGTTTGAATTTAGTATCAATGGCAAACTATAAGAGTGCATAGGCAGAGAGGACCACACCTTAAATAAAAATGTGTTAGTGAAGGAGGGTGAAGTGCCACAACAGACATCGATCCACTTGTATTACCAGTTTGTCAGCAGGTGAACACTTGTACGATGGAAGCAACTATTGATTCCTGCCGTTCCTTTCCTAGCATTTACTGCCACAACATTAAGACTGCCAAAGGAAAAATATGAATTAATGATACCCTCATAGTCAGGTACAGCAGTGTTTCCCATTTCTCTGTTGATTTTTTGTAGTGTGACCTCAACTAAATCAGTAAATACATATTTTAGGAGCCCTTGGGTCTGGGCCCACCTAACATACAGGCCCTATAAGTGTTGTATTTTTGCATTGATCAACATACATATTTTTTTTTTATATCATTTTAAATCTGAAAAAAAGTAATTTGCTCTTTTTCAAGAAATCTAAAATTCAGTTTAATGGCATACTCTATGAAACAATACAAATGATTACATATAAATGTTAGAAAATACATGCCTTCCAAGAATACACAATAAAATGCACAGATGGTAAATGTTTCTATAAAAGGTCATTTATGATGTGTGCGATAAAGATCAAAGTATGTGTCTGTCAGATTCAGATGTCAGCAAATGCTACAAATGTTCAACCAATTATTTAAATTATTCTTCAAACAAAATCAGTCTGAATCCCATTTCTCCCAGATTTAGTATCCTGGGGTCATTTACTAAGCATTTCAAGAGGCTGGGATGAGGTGTTAAGGGCTATAATCTAAATTTTCCCCAAGTGACTATATGTATCATCCATTTTTGTGCTGCCATTAAACCAAAAATTAATAACATAGTTAAATTAAACCCTTTTAAGCAACTAGCCAAACATGAAGCTATCCCTTCCAACTTCTACTAATAATGGTGTTGTGTATGCAAAGATATTATGATCTAAATCACACAAAATAACCAGTAAAAATACTATAATTAGGGATAATAAAAATAAAACACTGATGCTTTTATCTTAAAGTATCCAATTCCTCCCAACTCCCCCCTCTTTAGGAGGATTGTCTCTTTTTTAATCTGAAAATTCCTCTGTCTCTCATAGCCTCCTGGAGTGAAAACACAAAAAGCATTTTTTGCAAAAATAGTCTTTATGAAAGCACTGTTACCTAAATTTACAAAGAGAACTAATTAACAGTCTTTTTCAGCAATTATAGACAAAACCAGCACTGTGATATTAAAGTAAAAAATACTTATTACCTATTAATTATGGACACTTCAGTGAAACATATACTGAATTCTATGCAACATACATCATTAAGTTTTTCAAAAGTCAAGAGCAGACAGAAAATTAATCATTTTTAGCAGTTTTGACTTTTAAAATCTTGTCCATAGCTAAGGACAATTAAACCAAAAATGAGTTTTGTAAATTCTGGCAGATCAATTAACCTTATAGTCCAGTATAGTGTAGTCTTTTCTATGGTCCATTAAAAAAATAATATACTTGTGTTCCCCTCAGCTTTTCTCATATTTGTGTTGAAATACCATGACCTACCAAACCAATCCACTCTCTATTTTCAGATTTGTAATGAATCACTGCTACATCATTAACATAATTACTAAAATGTTTGAAATATTAAGGACTTTTTCTTTAGGACAAACTTACATTGAATTCGGAGAAGCTACAGTATTTCAACTTAGATCAGAAGGTCAGTCTAAAGTGGTCAGTTTGTTCCAATATACTATTAACTTCCATATTTCAATGTTACATATATTTGAGTGTTGAACAATGCATATTCACATCAATGAAAAAATATTTAAGAAATTAATAACTTACCATCACTATCCAAAATTAATTTATTAAATAAATGTGATTTATATAGAGCACATATGCTCTTAGAAATATATTTCCAGATTAACAGAGGAAGATAACGGGTTAATTGACTCCAAGATAACATTAGAAGAAGTGAATCAGGCTATACAGGAGGCGAAGGCAGGCAAATCCCCGGGACCGGACGGATTCACGGCACAATATTATAAAACTTTCTCTCATATCCTAGCCCCACACTTAACCACCTTCTTTAATTACATTTTAGAAGGCAAATCAATACCAGCGGAATTTAACCAAGCCAATTTGGTTTTTTTCCCAAAAGAGGGTAAAGATAAGTTAGAAGTGAAAAATTTCAGGCCCATATCGCTGCTCAATATTGATTTGAAATTATTAACAAAGATTATAGCCAACAGGATAGCAAGATGTCTCCCAAAGCTGGTTCACCCAGACCAGGTGGGCTTCATTTCTCATAGGCAGGCGGGAGATAATATCCGCAAAGTAACTAACCTAATTCATATAGCCCAACAACAATGCTCAGCTCTATGCATGTTAGCCCTGGACATAGAAAAAGCCTTTGATACAGTAGAATGGCCCTATCTATGGGAAGTACTAGCAAAGTTTGGTTTTTCAAACACATTTGTGAACCTGCTTCAAACACTTTATAAAAACTCTAGGGCGGAAATTAAAATAACAGGTCAGAACAAAGAAATTATAGATATACAGAGGGGCACAAGACAAGGTTGCCCTCTCTCCCCGCTGTTGTTTGCTTTGGTAGTGGAACCTCTGGCTCAGAAGATTCGGGCTTGTACCCAAATAAAAGGAATACAGGCTGGATCAACTCAGTTTAAAAGTAGCTGGTTCGCGGATGACGTCCTCTGTACTCTCACTAACCCTACATCCTCGATCCCGGCTCTGTTTAAAATACTCAATAGTTTTGGCTTAATCTCAGGTCTTAAATTAAATAAGACCAAAACAGAGGTTTTAGCATTAAATTTAACCAAGGGAGAAGAGGCTTTCTTGAGAGATAATTACAGGTTCACTTGGCCAAAGACCCATATTAGATACTTGGGGATTAATCTTACTAGAAACTTAGGGGATCTCTATAAATTTAACTATGACCCTCTTATCAAACAATTAAAGAACGACATGAACTCATGGTCCAAACTCAAATTATCTTGGCTAGGACGGATACACTCCGTAAAAATGAATCTATTGCCGAAAATTCTTTATCTGTTCCGATCCTTGCCAATTAGATGCCCGGAAAAAGAATTAAGACAATTTCAAAAAGCAATCTTTCAATATATTTGGCGATACAAGTCGCATAGAATAGCGAAACAGATAATGACTAGACACAAAAGATGGGGGGGGATTATCGTGCCCTAATCTTATACAATATTACCGCGCTGCTCAATTGGCAGTTATCCCTAGGATACATTCGCGGGAACATAAGCCAAGCTGGGTTTATATAGAAGATCAAGATTTACGACCTTACACTTGGGAGCAAGTAATTTGGCTAAAAGAACCATTAGGGGCCCTTAGACAGCTACAAAACCCAATAATTAGGTTATCATTACAGTGCTGTAAATGGGCTCAAACAAACCATGGTATTTTGGGGGGGTTGTCCCCCTTGGCTCCCCTTATACCGCACCCAGAATTTCGAACTCCTCTTTCTGAACGTTCAAGGGAGTGGTGGATATCAAGAGATCTAGGGAGGATTGGGAGCTGGGTAACGGAAGGGGGCTCTCTCTCCTATGTGAGTCTAAGGGACAAACATAATCTCCCATTAGAGGAACATTATAACTTCTGTAGGATTAATCATTTGGCGAACTCCCTGGTCAAACAGCAGGGTACACCGAAATACACTTGGTTTTCAAAACTATGTAGTATAGCGCCTTTAACAAGAGGAATACTGGGCATGCTCTATTCAGAATTTAATAAACCAAAAGTAGACCCCAAAGACAAATTCATGAAAGAATGGGAGAAAGACCTAGGACATACCTGGGAAATAGCACAGTGGAAAAGATCCTGGAGGGAACTGACTAGGGGTTCATTAAATTACAGCCTGTTGGAGACATCCATAAAGATTCTACACAGGGCCTATATAACCCCAGACCGGATAGCCAAATGGAATAGGGGACAAAACCCAAATTGCTATAGAGGATGTAGCTCGAGAGGCACTTTCATACATATGTGGTGGTCTTGCCCCAAAGCTCAAAAGATGTGGCAAGAATGTACACGTTTGGCATCCATTATATTTCAAATAGATCTGGAGGCTCAGATGGAGGTCTGTCTATTGGGATTAGGCATGGATGCTTTAACGGCTACCCAAAACAAGATGATGCAGTATATATGTCTAGCGACTAAAAACTGCATAGCTAAAAAATGGAAAGCAGATCATATAGATCCGTTAGAAATAACCAGTAAATTAAATCAAATTATGCTATTCGAAAGAATATCTCACATTCTAGCAGACACTATGAACAAATATCTGACAATTTGGGAACCCTGGGTCACTTATCAAGGTCAGCAAAAATAAATTGTAGGGGTTGGATATCCCGGAGAGAGAAAGAAAATGAAGGGAGGATGAGTAATGGAGGGCTGGACTGGGGAACACCCATGAATCTCAAGCACCGAAGAGGTAAGATAACAGTAATGTTTATGACATTGAAAGGTAGAAGTAGGATTTTTTAAGAACACTATCAGCTGCCAACAGTTTAGTTTCGGTTGAAAATGTAATTAAAGTTAAAGTAGTTATATAGGGGAAAAGGGGGGAGGGGGGATTGGAAGACCTGATAATTCCAGGAGCTTTAGGAACAAAGGTAAAATGGAGGACCTTGGTAAGCTCCAAAAACGAGCTTTAGCCAACGGGGTTAAATAAGGAAAACAGGAACAGAAAAAGGAAAAAGAAGGGTGAAAGTCACAAATAGTTGATGGAGATTTAAATGGAATATGAATATTGTATGTTATGTTCTTATGACTAATTATTACTTCATTGAGTTAGAATCGACTTTCTTACAGACTGTGAAATAGATAAAAATCGCCTGATCTGCGAATCAAGGCTTACTGATACAGTGTTGATTCTTTATTCTTTTATTGAGTGACTAATAAAAAGTAAATGGATAAAAAAAGAAATATATTTAAAGGGTACTCAGTTGGGTTGCAATGTTTAGTTAATCTGACCCATTTTACCTTACATATACAATAACTAACCTACTGAACTTGCAGTTAATGTTTTAGATGCAATTATCAAAGTTTCTTCCTGATATAACCAGTCTACATTGCCCATATCACTAACAAATCAAGACATTACAAATTGACTTTTTTTTCTTCTGCGTAATAAAACATATCTGGTTTAGATATCAATTTAATTTAAATGTACTTGCTGATCAGCAAGAATAAGATATGTTACTCTTTTGTCATACATGTAACGATACATAACTTATAATAGTCTACAAGGAAATTAATTTCCTTACAATTGTTGTGCTATAAATCATTACAATTATTGTGTCACATTATAGCCTAAAGTATCAATGTTATGACCCCCTTACCAGGGTCCTTGACAATATTTAATATACTTCTACAGCAAGCACAATTTTCTAATTAATAGCACTGTAAAATATTTTTTTCTATGACTAACTGACGAGTGTAAACGTCTATATAATAAATGGCAACCTAAAAAAGTAAACAGAAACTGAAAATGGGATCTAAAGCAACATATCTATAGTATTTAGATACCCATCCCTCATTTATGGGCACAACTAAGTAGAAGCATATTAGAGTTGGTGATAAACCCAGCCATGATACATAGAAATTGATGTGGAGCAGTGGTTCCCAAACCTCTTCTCAGGTCTCCCTAGACAGGTCGGGATTTCAATTTAACAATATGTGAACATAGGGGAGGAAATGAGTAGCCCCATTGCCTGTTGAAATCTAATTGCCTCACCTGTGTTCACACACTGTTAAACTGAAATTCCAACCTGTCTGGGGAGCCCTGAGGAGAGGTTTGGTCACCACTGAATTGTAGAGCATACCGTTTAATACAGTATAACATAAAGGATAATGGATGTGAAATTGTTTTATGGATAACTAAACGTGATAATAGGCAATTGTTTTTAGAAAGCAAAACAATTCACATATCCTTTATATTTTTCAAATTTTATACGCAATTACTGAGTGACTCCAATTTGCTGCAAAAACAGCTGCTGCTTTCTCAGGTGGGTATATCCTTGTAAACCAAAACCAAAATGGTAGACTCCATAACAGCATAATTGTGTATAAAAGATAATACATTTGAGGCTGTAATTTAAATATATGACTACAGTGGCCTTTTAAATATAAAAAGGGTTACTAAGAGCTGCTCCTGAGGGGAGTGCTTTCAGGAAAATCTCGGTAGCCAGAGCAGTTTTTACTGTATTTTTTGGTTCTTATAAATATGTTCCTGCTGGTATATGTAACACCACAACACCTGCTGAAGAAAAACACATCATATAACCAAAATTAAACAACAGTTCACTGACTCTTCCCAAGCTGAACCTTATCACATGAGGAACCAGTGGCAGAGCTAAAGCTGGTGCAGAAGATACAAAGCATCAGTACTCACAAAAGAGTAGGGGTCCTCTGCGACGAGCAGCAGCCAGAAGTAAAAGGGAATTTTTAATTTATTATGAGAGAGGGGTAAATTATTATTTTTATCGTTCTAGTGGAGGTATGACCAACTACATATATTGTTGGCATTTTTATTGTCCCTATTGGCACAAATTCTTGTGTAGAAAAGTTACAAGGGGAAGCACCAATTTATTAGTTACCTGGGTACTCCACTGATGAGATTCAACTGAGAGGAAAACAATAATTCTGGAAAACATGAACTTCTATTGTATATTCTTTATTACTAAAAAATAATTACTGTATATACTCGAGTATAAGCCGAGTTTTTCAGCACTTTTTTAAGGCTGAAAAAGTCCTTCTGGGCTTATACTTGAGTCACCCTGTGTCTCTCCACCCTTGTGTCTCTTCCCCCCTCTCTCTCTCCTGTGTCTCTTCCCCCCCCCCTCTAACTCATGTCTCTTTCCCTCCCCCTCCCTTATCATCCTCCTCAACCCCACTCCTCAACCCCCCTCCTCATCCTCAACACCCCTCCTCAACCTCAACCCCCATCTCAACCTCAAACCCCTCCACAACCAACTTCCTCATCATCCTTCCTCAACCCTCCCTCCACACTTTACCCCTCTCTAATTACCTCCCCCTCGCCCTTTCCCCTCACTTACCTTCCATCAGCAGCTGCTCCTCCGCTCCTCTGCATGTCTTCCGGCTGCTTCAGGACCGGACATATGCTAATGACGTGACGTCACATGCGCGTAACGTCATTAGCATTGTCCGGGTTCCAACGCAGCCAGAAGAAGAGCAGAGGAGCAGCTGCTGATGTAAGGTAATAGAGGGGAAAGGGAGAGGGGGAGGTAATTAGAGAGGGGTAAAGTGAGGAGGGGGGTGAGGAGGGGGGTTGAGGAGGGGGGTTGAGGAGGGGGGTTGAGGATGAGGAGTGGGGTTGAGGAGGGGGTTAAGGATGAGGAGGGAGGTTGAGGAGGGGGGTTGAGGAGAGAGGATGAGGAGGGAGGATGAGGAGGGGGTTGAGGATCAGAAGGGAGGATGAGGAGGGCTGTTGAGGAGGGGGCTTGAGGAGAGAGGATGAGGAGGATGATAAGGGAGGGGGAGGGAAAGGAACACGAGGGAGAGGGGGGAAAGTGACACAGAGAAGGGAGAGGGGGAAGAGACACAGGGGAGGGATGGAGGGAGACAGGGGAAGATACACAGTGGAGGGAGAGGGGGAAGAGACACAGGGGAGGGAGGGGGAGAGTCACAGGGGAGGGAAAGGAGGGGAAGAGACACAGGGGAGGGAGAGACACAAGGGAGAGGGGGAAGAGACACAGGGGAGAGAAACGAGAAAGGGGCACAGAGGGCACACAAGAGGGCACAAGAAGGACACAGAGGGCAGCACATTTCCCACCCTTGGCTTATACTCGAGTCACTACGTTTTCACAGTATTTTGTGGTAAAATAGGTGCCTCGGCTTATACTCGGTCAGCTTATACTCAAGTATATACGGTACACAATGCTCTAAATAGAACTACAGGTATGTCAGAATATGGACAGTTATTCAATTATACTGGAAGATGTCTTTCGATAAAATATCTAGCATTCTGAATAAAAATATTTTTCTAAACCCAGAAAGTGTTATTCTGCATATATTTCCTGCTGAATTCAACCCAGGCACTCAAGCCTTTATTATACAAGTTGTAATTGTAGCCAAATGGTTAATTGTAAGAAATTGGAGACAGGATACAATTCCATCCTGGAATGAAACAGTTAACATTATCCAACCTAACTGAGACTTTGAGCATTATCTCATGCTCAAGGTTCCTGATGAATAAACAAATTATCTTTCCTGTCCCCTACAAGTTATTTCTAGCCACTAGAGATGTCGCGGACAATTCGCCCGCAGACTATTTGCGGCGATTTTGGCATGTTCGCGTTTGCAGCGGACGGCGAACACATACGCTTTTCGGTTCGCCCCCTATACTTTATCATTGAGGAAACTTTGACCCTGCACCTCACAGTCAGCAGACACATTCCAGCCAATCAGCAGCATACACTCCCTTCCAGAGCCTTCCATCTGAAGGACAGCATACATTTTAGAATCATTCTGAAGCTGCATTCGTTGTGAGAGGACAGATAGTGTAGCTGCTGGAGATTTAATAGGGAATTGGATAGCCAGGTTGTGTATTTAGCTTCCATTACAGACCTGAAGGACTCATCTGATATCTGCTGCAAGGACAGCAACCCAAAAAGCCCTTTTTAGGGCTAGAACATCATTTATTTTATTTTATATTTTTGTTTTGTGTAATCTAATTGCATATGCCTTCCTGCCAGCGTGTGTGTGTGACAGGCTAACACCTAACAGCTTATATTGTGCTTATTTTCACCACTCATACCTGGTGGTGTACCATACATTGAAAACAACCATTTTTTTCCTGTAATCTAATTTCAGTTGCCTGCCTGTGTCAGGCTCAAAGCTTATATTGTGCTCAGTGAAATAAAACAACACTTTTTTGACTGTAATAGATTGAATAGCAATTGCCTGCCTACAGGCGTGTGTGTGAAGCCTATTGCATCTACTCTGCCAACTTTTGCCAGTGCACAGTGATACGTCCTATCTGGTGCAAACGTAGTGTACAGTGAAATAAAAGAACCCTTTTTTTACTGTAATCAATTGAATATCAGTTTCCTGCCTACAGGCGTGTGTGTGAGGCCTACAGCGCCTACTCTGCCAACTTTTCCCAGTGCACAGTGACACTTATATCTGGTGGCACCTTAGATTGCACGCGCAGTGCCTCAAATTTGAAGTGGGAGGACCGACCAAGCATCTTTTTCCATCTCCCGCTTCCAAAAATCCATGCCATATACACGTCCCCTGATAGGTGACGTAACAGGTATCAAACTGATAGGAATAAATAGTACAACTTAATTCACCACTCCTATCTGGTGGCACATTACATTGCACGTGCAGTGCCCCAAATTCGAAGTAGGAGGTCCGACCAAGCATCTTTTTCCATCTCCCTGTTCCAAAAATCAATGCCATATACACGTCCCCTAATAGTGGACGTAACAGGGATTAAACCAATAGGAATAGTACTACTTAACAATACACACCTTATAATAACGCAGACAGAGGCAACGCAGAGAGAGGAGTCTAAAGAAGAGGAGTCAGAGGAGGAAGGTGTCTTTGAGGAGGTGGAAGACCAAACACAGCAGGCGTCCCAGGGGGCTTGTTGTCACCTTTCGGGGACCCTTGGTGGCTGGGTGGAGGAAGAGACCTTCAATGACATCAGTGAGGACAAGGAACGGGACATGGCTAGCTTGGTATCCAACCTTGTGCAAATGGGGAGTTTGCGGTTGTGCAAAGGGACTGTTTGCAGTTCATTAAACAGGGAGATTGGTCTGTTACTGTGAAGCGGGTGTAACCCTTACACTACCTGATCAATACAACATCATACCTGATGTTTTAAAGCATGTTATTCCAAACAATTTAGGAATGTTAGGTGATTTATGCCCTTTATGGCTTAAAACCAGACTCTGCATCAACTATGTAATCTTCCGGGGGAGTTTTGCCATGGATCCCCCTCCGGCATGCCACAGTCCAGGTGTTAGTCCCCTTGAAACAACTTTCACATCACTATTGTGGCCAGAAAGAGTCCCTGTGGGTTTTGAAATTCGCCTGCCCATTGAAGTCTATGGCGGTTCGCCGGATTCGCCCGTTCACGAACATTTGATGGAAGTTCGCGTCCGTTGTTCGCGAACCGAAAATTTGATGTTCGCAACATCACTACTAGCCACTTCTGGTCAAAAGTCCTAGGTGAGCACAAATGTTTTTTGTTTGTAATGTTTATGTGGAAGTACATTAACTAAATTTTATAATGATTATTTGTACTGATAAATTGTATAATGATCATATTTTCAGTAATGGCTAAAATTTTAATGCACTTCTTTTGTAATGTTTTGTATTTTCAATAAAAAAAAGAATAGGGACAGTTGACTAAGAAAATACTAGCTCTTGTAATTTCAAGATATACTGAAAAATATGAAGAAAGTTCAATTAATTTTGTTACCCTAGAGACATTCTCTATTACCATTTATAGCTGTAAAATCAAATTGGTCTGCAGTGAACCATCCAATAAAACAGTAAAGGGCATATTTAGATATATCAAAATATTACTGCAATAACTTGCAAAATAACATAACTGCTATATGATGGTACAATAATTTTGTAGCTTATGTGAAGATCAAATTACATTTTCAAACATTTTCTGAACCTTTGTCCCCAGTCAAACCCGACTTTCCATTCTCATCTTTCCTATCTTCTATTAGCTCCCTCTCTCAGCCTTTGAAGAATTTTCTTTGCAATCTGACTCATTCTTTCTTAAACTTAACATTTCAAGCATACACTTTGGGAAATATGCAAACCTAGGGGGTTACATAGAGCTCTACATATTGTTGCACACATTTGTAAGGACTGTGCATTTGGAAAACTTAATTTTACTTGCTCAAGTTTAGATTATACAATTATACAAAGCACCACAAAAAAATAAAATAAAAAAAAAATAACAAAAGCTGTTCAGATTTAAAAACAAAAAATATAGACACTATAAATAGTAAATATATTTCTTTAAACAATCAGATTAACAAATCGAGTTAAAATGGCTGATCCTGGACTCTATTTTCAAATTCATATGCAAGTTTTGCAGTGCAGAGGCACATTCAGGCACTGGGCAAGTGCAACTACCTATTTCAGTGCTGTCCAACTGATGGCTTGTGGGCTAGATGTGGCAAGACAACTGCTTTATTTTCCTTAGAAACCCAATATTATTAGTTTAATTAACTGAAATATTGTATGTGTGCGCATGTGTAAAACGTATAAAGTAAGGAATTAAAAATTATTAAGTGCATCATTATCTACTAAATTATCCAGTCAGAAATTATAAAAAAAATCTATATTTTATTACAATTTAGAAACATACAATAAATTAAAGATTTTCATGAAATCTTGTGAAAATACAGAAAAATTATTATTTGATGAAAGCACACTTACGAATGTTAAGGTTCTAGTAACTCTGACTAACATAAACAAGTACACTACATTGAAAGATACATGGGTTCATCTCTTTACTGTATTTACCTGTACTGTTTACCTATATAATAATTCAGGACGCTGTTGAACTTCCCATTTGCTTTCCTGCACTGCTTATCTGTCTTTAGGATAATGTATACAATTACATCATTTTTTTGTAGTAGCTGATGATGCATAAATGATACAATCAGTCTTTTGTACAGCATGGTACATCATTTTGTCCTTTCATTATAATTGCCTCATTATTGTCTTCTAATCTAGTGGAATCATTACTTATTTTGTTAATACTCCTTCTTTGAATATCCATCACCATATAGATCTTTATGTAATCTGCAAACAGGTATACCTTCCCTTTCCAGACCTTTTGCATTATCCTTAATGAAGGTATTAAACAGCTTCATTTCTAGTCCAGATCCATGGGGAGCAATACTAATAACCTTACATTCCTCTGATTGCTGCTTACTGATTACTAAGGTTTGGCGGAAGATGCAAATGGGATGGGATGAAGTTAGCTTTTTGGATTCCTTCTACCTAGAAAACTGGATTTCCAGTTCCTCTAGAGTGCCTGGCTGCATGTGACACCACCAATTCAGAGTTTCTTAACTGAAGTTTGTGACAGTGATGCAAAGCTGCAGTTACAATATATTTTTAACGTTTCCAGCACTCTTTTTTCCTTCAAATATATGTGGTAATGCTTAAAGCATAATCTCTCACTATAATATGTTGCTTTAATGTTTGCATTAGGACTATTACCTTTTCCTTTGGTTCAATGGTCACCAGATCATAAAGAGATGAAGTATTAGATTACATAGTAACAAATTACTAAATATGCACTCATATAAAATAAGTCAACAAAACTTTGCTATCAAAAGAAAAAGGTATGCTATCAAATGCATTCCCCTTCAACAGTTACACCATGCTACAATACTTTTGTAATAACTTGATAGGGCTATTTTTACTTTTCTATATATTGTACCACACAATACATTTAATATGTCAATTGTTTTAAACTCAATGAAATAAGCCAGGTATAGTCAACTATTTATTACTATTTCACAAAATTCCCCTATATCCAAATGTATTTGTGAAAATAAAGTCAAGGTCCATAATCCACATTGTTATTACTGGCACGCACACAAATATTTTAATATAATTACATTCCAGTGTGCCCAGGAAAAAAAGATTACTTAGGCCCCTATTCAATTGAGCATCTGTTGGTTACTGGAGCCCGTAATGTAGCCGATAAACTAATTTGCTATTTAATTGGCGTCTTTTAGCTACCCGCAAAAGGCTGAAAATCCCTGCGGTTGTAAAAAAAAAAAAAACTTCCAACCCATCTAAACCTTTGATCTTTCAAGCCCGTAAATGTTACAATCGTAAATCACTATTCAATTGCTACAATTCATTAGGCCTGCAAATATTTTCACACTCGTAAATGGCAAATGTAGAAGAAAGTCCAACGAGTACCAGACAGGACCGGCAAGGAGGTTAAACACCTGATCGCAGCACTGTAAATGCAAATAAAATCAAAATCAATACTGCACTTTAAAAAACGGAGAAAGCAATGAAAGGCATTAGAATTAATTGTGCAACAGTCAAGTCTGCATTAAAATGTTAATTTTAATTTTCATGTTATATTGATCCTAGAAATCTAGGAGTTAATACATATCAGGCCACCCACATTGACTAGAACATTTCCTTCATTCATTTTTATTATTTTGTACATTGCGAGTCTGATCACATATTGGACTTCTAAATACTGATTGATTGACATTTAATGACGGTCTCATTTACTATTGGCTGTTTCTAAATTGGTAGTTACGGCCTTATTTAATTGATCATGATCATGCTCTGAAATGCTACTTACGATTGCATGGTTTACGGTGTAGGCTTTCAGCCCTTAAATTGAGGGCTTATTCAATTGAATCCAACTGTAACAGTAAACAGTGGCAAATTTCAAGCCCGCAGACATATGGCCTGTTGAATAGGTGCCTTAGTGAAGCAGGAATAGGAAAAGGATACTAATGAAAATGATAAAATATGTAAGTATTTGAAAGCATTAGAATTGATTTATAATACATTTATTAATACAGTGGTGGTTCGAAAGAAAGTGATAAAGGTTCTGATACCTACACAGGTCCACCAATTGACTACCCCTTGCATTTCATAATGCAAAAAAGCCTTTGAATTTTATTTGTCTTCTCTTTTTAGAAGTCTTTTTACCACAAAAATCCATTGTTGAGTATCTAAATCTACCTCTTGAAAAATGATATTAATTTATAAAAAATAGCACACTGTATTAAGGATAAGGATATTTCAAGTATAGTCATTATATTCCCCTGTAGTAATCAAAAATTGAATTAAATCACATATATGAATAAAACTTTTTTTGTAGAACCATAAAATCCAAATGTGACGTTTCAGCAGTGTTACCCACCTCTCTCTTAAGGGCAGTCAATACCACAGGATTTATTATGTGTCTTAAGAAAGGTATTGGAAACATTGCTGAACTGTTAGATTTCAATGTTCTTCTTCGACTATAATTTTTTTTATTTATTATTCCCACATAGGGATGACTGCAGTATTATACTTATATAAGCTCATATTAATTATCACACATTGTAAAGGGCCAGAGTAAGTTCTAGAAATGTGTGTTAGAAAGTCAACAATATAGCCACCTGTAAATAAAATAGATTAAAAATGAATGTTAACATGTCTGAGGTGCTGGGTCTGTCCTTACCTCCCTCCTGACATATAACTCACATGGTTGTCCATAAGTCATTGTAATTTGTAGTAGATGTTTCATTATTCGGGAATTGTGCCTTAGAGATTCCTTTCATCTGGGTAATTAACTTAATTAACCATTGTTCATAAAATTGGGCAATCAAAAATACATGGACATCACTAATGACATCAGTTACCCCATGGTCACAGCAAAGAGGGAGATAAGTCCCAACACTGAATAATTAAACAGCTTTCAGCTCCAATTGCTTCGAGACTAACAATGCAAGTGACATGACAACATAGAGGTAGAGACAGTCACACGTTACAGGCAGGTATTCATTTTAAAAATATTTTATTCAAAATGGCTTTATTGTTGCCTTTATAAACACGCGACTCTTGAATTAGCAAGTGGTGAATTGGCCCTTTATAGAGGGCTTACACTGGCCCTCTAAGTTAAAACATACAGTGCCTTGCAAAAATATTCACCCCCCTTGGCCTTTTTTCGTGTTTTGTTGGATTGTTTGAGGATTTGCATCATTTAATTTACAGAACATGCCACACAACTTTGAAGATGTTTTTTTTATTGTGAAGCAAACAAATAGGACAAAATAACAGAAAAAGTTAATGTGCATAACTATTCACTTTGTAGAGCCACCTTTTGCGGCAATCACAGCTTCAATATGCTTCGGATAAGTCCCTATGAGCTTGCTACATCTTACCACTGTAATTTTTCCTATTCCTCCTTGCAAAACTGCTCCAGCTCCTTCAAGTTGAATGGTTTGCACTTGTGAACAGCAATCTTTAACTCTGACCACAGATTTTCTATTGGATTGAGGTCTGGTCTTTGACTAGGTCATTCCAACACATTTACATGTTTCCCCTTAAAGCACTCAAGTGTTGTTTGGGGTCATTGTCTTGCTGGAGGGTGAACCTCCATCCTAGCCTCAAATAATGCACATATTGGTACAGGTTTTGCTCAAGAATATCCCTGTATTTAGCACCATCCATTTTTCCCTCAACTCTGACCAGTTTCCCAGTCCCGGCTGCTGAAAAACATGGTGTTCTTTGGGTGATGGGATGTGTTGGGTTTGCGCCAGACATCGCATTTTCTTTGATGGCCAAAAAGTTCAATTTTAGTCTCATCAGACCAGAGCACCTTCCGCCATACATTTTGGGAGTCTCCCACATGCCTTTTCGCAAACTCAAAATGTGCCATTTTGTTTTTGCTGAAAGTAATGGCTTTCTTCTGGCCACTCTGCCATAAAGCCCAACTCTATGGAGCGTACAGCTTATTGTCGTCCTATGTACAGATACTCCAGTCTCTGCTGTGCAGCACTGCAGCTCCTCCAGGGTTACCTTAGGTCTCTGTGCTGCCTTTATGATTAATGCCCTCCTTGCCCGGTCCGTGAGCTTTGGTGGGTGGCCATCTCTTGGCATGTTTGCTGTTGTGCCATGTTCTTTCCATTTGGTTATGATAGATTTGATGGTGCTCCTGGGGATCATCAAAGATTTGGATTTTTTTCTATAACCTAACCCTGACTTGTACTTCTCAACAACATTATCCCTTACTTGTTTGGCTTGGTCTTCATGGCAGTGTTTGGTTAGTGGTGCTTCTTGCTTAGGTGTTGCAGCCTCTGGGGCCAAAAAAGGTGTGTATATGTAATGAAAGATCATGTGACACTTAGATTGCACACAGGTGGACATAATTTCACTAATTATGTGACTCCTGAATGTTATTGGTTGCACCAGAGCTTTTTATGGGTCATAATAAAGGGGGTGAATACATACGCACATGCCATTTTTCTGATTAAAATAAAGGACATCTTGGTTCTTACAAACATGCAAGTTTCAGACTGCCAAAGGATATGCTCTTATACATAAAATTAAATCCCATGTGTTTTCCTCTTTATTTTAGCATATAACATCTGGCTTTAGTCAAACTGTGCAGAGAGAACTATTTTGTTGATTGGAGTGACACCATGTTGTTTAGTTTCATCAACGAAATACTACTCTGTTCATATTAATAACTTCATTCTAAATCATAAATAGTGTGTACTTTTCTAGGTGCGAAAAATATAAATCACTTGGCTGAATCATGAATCCACATTGATTATACTGGCATACAAAAAATACAGAAAAAAATAAATATTCTGCAAATGTTTAAGAGACGCATTTCCTGTTTCTGCATGCTTGTCTTTACTTTTATTTTATTCCTTTATTCTTTTTGCTCATAATTTAAGTCCCAAGTTTTAGAAATCTCCAGGTGTTAATTTTAGAAATATCACACTACTATCAGGATTACAAGATGCTAACAGCTACCATAAGTGATTCTAAAATCCATTTACAGGTTTCCCCAGATTACTTGGATGTGTTTAATGTATTTCTGGTCGACATAACACGTTTTTTTCCTGACACCAATATATTTTCTATTGCTAAAAGCAGAATGACATTCAGTCAATCCCACAACAAGATAGTTTCAAAAGCCTTGCAAATCTATGGACTGCATTCTTGTATATTTTTATTAACCAGAAACATTTTTAATTTACCCTGCAATATTTAAAGGACCTCTTGATATATATATAGAACTACATTTGATAATGTGTAAAGTGCTTTAAGAGAGTAATAAAACGCCTTTGATTTATTTTTGGGTATATACTACTGTGGAATTCCTTAACTTGTTTTTGTTTTTATTTACTTCAACTGAGGAGACTTTGGATTTGGAGGAAACTTCAATCTGCACAATGGAGAAGTGGCAGTTAAAACCACTAGTACTTTCAGAAGGAAAGCTAATTAACTTTCGTGGACACACACAGAAGCTGAGTTAATGAAATGAAAGCCCACAGTATAAAAATATTTCCCTCATTATCAAGTGTAATTATTCAAAATTGTATATAGTGGTCCTTCAAGCTAGATGAAATCAATAGTCTTATTAAGAAAACAACAACATAAGATATATTAAAAACAACATAGGCTACATTAAGCTGCCTCAGTGGCAAATACAGATTAATAGAATATTATTTTTGTTAACCTACAGTATAATATTATTGATACTTTTAAGTTAAATTAGGCTTGTTCCATTATTATTTACACTCAGTAACCCACATTAGACAATGAAAATAACATTTCAAAACATTCTGAAAAATATATTCATATTAAGTTCCTTACTTGGGTAAGTGAACACCGCCTTCACAACAGCATTTTTAAAGTTGCTCAGGTATAACCATTAACCTTAAAGATTACAAAATAAACTAACGGACTCACATCTTGTCATCAGTTGTGATATTGATCAGTTGTGAAAAAAGCAGATGTTTCTAGAGGATTCCACTGTATGACAGTGATTTTGGAAGGAAAAAATCTACTATGGACAGAAAGGTGATTTCAAAAGAACACTGAGATAAAGTTGTGGAAAGGCACAAGCGATGGGTGTAAAAAGATATCTAAGGCTTTACGTATACCATAGAGTACAGTCAAGTCCATCATTAAGCACTACTACCACCATGACCTTGCCTTGATCAGGCTGTCACTCCAAACTGGATGATCAAGCTAAAAAGAAACTGACCAGAGGACAATGGCAACTTTGAAAAAGCTATAGGCTTTTATGGCAAACATGGGTAATTGTGTACATTTGACAACAATATCAAAAATGCTCTAGAAATATGAACTGTAAAAACACATCAAGTCTAAAAAGCAACATAACGATTCTGTAGCCAAGTGGCAAATGGTGTTGTGGGGCTGCAATGAAGTCAGCTTCTCTGAAGACCAAAACCAACTGTTTGGTCAGAAGGAAATGTGGTATGTCTGGCAAATCCCCAAATACATCTTACCATCCAAATAGTATCATTCCTAAAGTAAAGCAGCATGCGACCTGGGAATGTTTCTCTTCAACTGGGACTGGGTCAATTGCCAGGATAGAAGGTGATGGTGCAAAAAATAGGCATATCATTGAAGACAATCTGCAGCCCAGTGTCAGGAATATAAAAATGGAAAATGGTTTACCTTTCAACATGACAGCGGATGATAGCCAGGGAGATGTCCTTTAGTAGCTAGCCTATTTGCCTATTCCTCCTTTTATAATGAGGAATAGGCAAATATTCCTCCCTCTAGATGTGGAAAGTTGGTACAGATGAATCTAAACAGACTCAAGGCTCTAATTCAGGCAAAAGATACTTCCACCAATTATTAACTTGTTGAGGTGGGGGGATATATTTATTCCAAACCCAGTTTTCATTTTTATTTTATATTTTTTTTTAGTTTTTCGTCAAATGTTGCAAGACACAATTTATAAAAAGTCTTATATTACCTTGGTTTTCTTTTCTTTTTTTGGGGGGGGGGGGGGGGGCTTTAGGGCAAATGTTTAGAGACATTTTACTTTCTGTCACCACTGTACATCGGTACAGGTAGAGATAATGGCCCTGCTGTTGTGAGAGTTTTAAATCTAATAGGTTATGTATCAACATTTATGAGTAAAGTTAGAAACATTTGAACCAAGGAGCTATTTCACATAGAATATTTATTTCTTATTAACCAAATATCAACTATTCAAAATTATTTTAATTTATTATAATGACATCTCTGTATGTGTGAATAAAGTTAGTTTCCTTAACACATTTGTCTGCATTTCTCTATATCCATCACTAATTAGCACACTTTTTATGTGCTTGCAATCACACTTTGACCTCTGACGAACTCATTAAGATATTCACTGTAGTATGTTAAGATTAGAACATTTTGTATTATTCAGAAACTAATTAAAACATGTTATGTTTAAAAAAATGCTGAAAGCCAGCTCAACTGCTCAGTATATATATATATATATATATATATATATATATATATAAATATAAATATATATATATATATATATATATATATATATATATATATATATATATATATATATAAAATAACTAATAAAAGGCCAATAATAAATATGGACATCATAATGTATGGAATGTTAAAGTGACATAAAGCGATAGAGGTTGTAAATAGGCTATAATCTAAAATTGTAGTTTAATAAAGGATTAGAGAAATACAAAACAATAAATCTTTATTTGTACTATTGGAGACAACGTCGATTAAAAACCACTTTAAAATCAAGGGACTGGGAAAAAATCCTTAAAAATATTTAGTATTGACTCCCTTATTTTTGCACATTAGACCACTCAATGAGAGATAAATATAGTGTTATAGTCTCTCCTTTTTAGTGTCTAAATAAGTGCTTTTACAAGTATTAAGCTTGGCTTCCTTGCTTTTTGTATATATACATATCTCAGAGAGATTTATTTTTTGCACATCAGACCACTCAATGAGAGATAAATATAGTGTTATAATCTCTCCTTTTAGGTGTCTAGATAAGTTCTTATACAAGTATAATGCTTCACTTCCTTGCTTTTTGTGTATATATATATATCTCAAAAAGATTTATTGTATATATCCGGAACTGTGATTCCTATAAATTATTAGTCCATACATCAATATTGACTTGTGCCTTTTATATATCTGTGGTATGCTGCGATATATATATATCTGTTCTCTTGTATAACTTGGTATATAGGGAATACCCCCTCTTATTGATGTTAGTATGAGATATACTAATCATTAAAGAATGTATATATATCTCCTTTTGTGGTATTTTATATCTTTCTTATTTGCCACTTGGATTGCATATACCACTTGAGGTGTTATTATACTCAGTAAATTGTAGGAATTTTCCTGTGTATCTGAGATATAATTCCAGCATATATATTAGGTATATTGATGTGCCTTGCACTATACTGAGGAGATCAATGCATATATATATCTCTCTTATGATATCCACATTGGGGCTATCTCCGTGGGGGACTATCTCCGTGCATAGACTTCTCTATATTTACACAGTCCTAATATTCTAGATAGCGTTACTACTTGTATCTACGTTTATATATGCACAATCTCATTTGCAGCGTTGTATGATTTTAAATTAATCTTTTGCTGCTGGTTAGGACTTGGCACCGGGCTCTCACATGTGCTGGAGCTAAAGCACCAAATGTATGGCTGATAGGGACTCAATAGTCACGGAGCTGTATTCAGCTGCATAGGAAGCGCTGGCTTGTTTACAAAATTTGGCGTCTGACGTCAGACGCTACCCTGACGTACGTTTCGTCACATGGGTGTTACTTTCTCAAAGGGGGAAGGCGATACTCTCCACGGTGCCTCCTATTTATAGTCGGATCGGTAGTCATGGTTACCCTTTACCTTATTTGCAAGTGAAGGGGTAACATATATAAGTGGATCTGACAAGCCTAACTCGTTATATCAGAGGGTCACATTTTGATTCCCTTTGTCATATTTTATATGAAGTGCCCCTAACAGGGGCACATCATATAAATAACTGAATCGCTTATATTTAATGTATGTATATTGGTGTTCCAATCTCATCTGAGACCATAATATATCTTGCATGTGGTTTAGATATACCTTAGTGTAGAGTGGATCATATCTCACTTGTGGTATCAAAGGATCACATACTGATTCCTTTTTCCCTATGATTGGCTGGATCTAAGGATCTGAGACCATAATATATCTTGCATGTGGTTTAGATATACCTTAGTGTAGAGTGGATCATATCTCACTTGTGGTATCAAAAGATCACATACTGATTCCTTTTTCCCTATGATTGGCTGGATCTCATATATTTATTATATGTATACTGATGTTTCAATCTGATCTGAGATAATAATATATCTTATATATGGTCATAGCTCCATATGACTCCAAAATAGATATATATTAATATCAAGTTGATCATACCTTCTTTAAAATGGGTGATCAATCTCCTATTCCCCATTACATTACTTCATAAAGATGTCTTTAATTATTATACCAGGATCATGCCAGGAATATTTCTTGGAAACTCCTATCTTGTTGTGGTGGAATTTAAATATATGTATCTTGTATAAAGTTATTTCCTTTATCCTTTTGTTCTTTTCTGTGGAGATATACCTCCCATGTGACTCCACATTCATTCTTATCTGTTACATAAATTAAGTGTAAAATATATGTGGCTTTCTAAAACAGTGAAATTATATAACTACTATGTGCTATATTATTATAACCATAGACTGTATGGGTTATCATCCTGTGTAATCATGAAAAAACTTAGCACTATTGTTAATAGTGGGTAAGTTACTATGTGAACTACATTCTAGTAGTTATTCGTATAGTTGTATAGATTGAGATTATTCTCATAACATGTGAACATATCCAAAATCAGAACATATATACTAACAGTGTGTGATTGTGCAAAAAGTAAAATTATTATTGTGAATGTTTTTAATAATCTATATTCAATAATAATGTGAATACTGGTATATCTATATGTGAACATAATCTAAGAATATCCAAATATAATCTAAAATTGTAGGTAATAACAAGTGTTGGGTGTTATTAAAATATTGCAATTTGTTACTATCATTACTACAGGTATTTTATTCAGATTGAAAAGAGCTTTTATTACAATGTCTCTTTAATACTTTAATGCAGCTCACCCTGTAGTGGAAGCCATCTGAACTGCTTGGAAATTAATGGTATCTAATAAAGCCTCTCACAACCTGTGGTTGTGATGATGTCTCTAAATTGTAATAACTTGAATGTAGCTTTAAACTAGTTTAAAAGGAAAGTTGGACCACACTGCTCCGATCTGCCCGCTCATGCACCTATCTACCCGCCTCAACTATGTTCACTTTTTTTTTAGGGTTAGGGGTTAGGGTTTAGGGTTAGGCTAGTGGCATATAACATATAGTAAAAAAGTTGCATGCGCTTGGGCAGTAGATGGCACGTACTCGGTGGGCAGATAACAGGAAAGATCCAGCAACTTATCTAATAAACGTTTCATAATTTAGGACTTTCTTAAACATTATTATAAAAGGGTATATTCCCTGATAACGACCTCAGAGTATTCACTACAAGTGAATTTCTTATTACGCTCTAAGAAAACAAAACTCTTGGTGCTACTTCGTTTAGGACATAAAAAGCCATCATATAAACTAAACAGTCAAGATTCTTAATAATATATCATGGGTCTATCCCATTTTAAATTTGCCACCAGTGCCAGCTGCAGTGGAGGCAAGATGGCGCTGTGGACATTTTGCAGCGATGCCGATATTTCAGAATAGTTGTAACCTTAGAAGGTTACCCTAACCCTTAAACTAACCCCTAACCTCATTCAATCCCGAACCCTCACAGTTTACCTAACCCTAACTCTATGTTATCGGCACTGAAAATCGGCAGCACAATCTAGCAGTTGGTCGAAATGAACAAATGACTTCTGGTCGAAATTAACAAATTAATTCTGATAATACCGTATTGGTCCGAATATAAGCCGCACCTTTTTTCCTATTTTTGAGCTTGCAAGTTACGGGTGCAGCTTATATTCGCGACCGTAAAAAAAAATCATTGCCAATTTGCGAACTTTGCTTGTTACGTGTGCGGCTTCTATTCGCGAATGCAAAACTACTGCCGATTTGCGAGATTGCGAGTTAAGGGTGTCGATTTTCGTGCTTTAGACTGCGGTATTGAATAGCAATTTACGGTTTTAGTGATTCTAACATCCTGTAAAGCCTGTAACCTGCAAAAAAAGCTACAGTGCTCATTAGAAAGCCTGTTTCTTGCAATGGCTGATCACTTTGAGAGTCTTTTTCTCTCCAATTTTACGGGTGCGGCTTATAGTTGAGTACTATCTTTTTTCTATTTTTTCTCCTTGAACTTTACGGGTGCAGCTTATATGCGGGTGCGGCTTATATTCGGACCAAACGGTATGTTTTTTGTTTTTTTTAATACTGCCACCTGCATTGACCTCCCTTCAATGAAAAGATATACTTGATCAAAATAATAAAAAGTTTGTTTAAAAATCACTAAAGTGAGAATTTCCAAGAAACATCATCTGCCGTTTTAAGAGAAGTTGTTTTATTTTGGGAACTTGCTATAATAAAATATAACTCTTAGCCACTGCTGCAAGAGAAAGAAAAAATCCACCTTTTAACTTTTTCAGTTTAAGGTAGCTCATAAATAATTCCCAGCTGTGAAAAGCTTCAGGGCTGCCAAATGCACTGCTTGGAAGCAGGAACCCCACTTAGGGATTCACTTGCATCTGCAACAGGTGCAGAGCATAAGCTATTAAATTATTCCAACTGAATTATCCAATTATGTCTACTAATATACCTGTTAGACATTGCCAGCAAAATATGTGTTCCCAAGAGAGCTCAAATATGACAACTATTAATACATCAAAAGCGATCTGTACCTATTTCTGTATTTTGCATATTATGATGTTGTTGTTTTCTTTTTGCTAAACTATATAATACTATTTGTATATCTTCACCATCACAGTAGGTTTAAACCCATCATTCCAGTATGGAGCCTTTTACATGTTGGTGGTGTTTATATATTTAAATACCTATTTTTGGTCATTTTTCTCTAAGGCACCCATTTAAATCATATATTATTTTTTTTTCAGCACACCTTAAAACATCACTGTAGTTTGACAAAAACGTCTTGTGTTTGTAAAGTGTTTAACAAACAAACAGCATTAGCATCTGTATATGCCATGAGCATAAAGACATTTTTACCCAACATGTAGCTGAATCTTGTATCTTATAGCCTAAGTGGCAGGGTTATCCTACCAGAGATTGTAAATTGTCCCTTTGTAGTGGCAGTCTTTTAACAAAACTGAATCAGGATGTTATCAAAAAACACAGTTCATCCCATTTCTTAGAAATAAATGAAAGATGTCTGATATCATTAAAGCAAATCTGAATGTATAAACTAATATTTCTAATAAAAAATCCGATATTTTAATATAAGCAATATATTTTCCCAAAATGTAAGCCATTCTGCTCTTTACCAGTAAAATGTGTAAACTATTATAATGGCTTGATAAACTGATGAAACGGGATTTAATGCTCCACTGCTTAACAGATGAATAGTCATTCTCCTAGAGTTCTCCATAACATTGCCCTATAGTACATTTGTCTCCTAGTCTTAGAAGAAAGCAAAAAAATTACATTTATGTAACCACATTTTTTTTAAGTAAATATAATTTCTTATTTGTTCCCCTTAGTGAATAAATCATATAACAGAAAAAAAAAATAATCACAGAAATAATATAAAAATGTTTAGGCCAATCAATGCATTTTACATTGGTCTACCTCACAGCCACATATTTCTCATGTACATTTGGGTTCTAAGAAACCCAATCTGTGGGTCATATTCAATTCACCGAATTTGAGATCCGGTAGCCCGTAAGTGTGGTTGCAGGCAAATTTGCCATACAATTGACGTCCTTTTGCGGGCTCCGATCGGGTTATGAGTTATGGGCTCAAAATAATTGCATCCATCAAACTCATAACTTACAGCCTTCAGAAGCCTTTGATCTGTCACTTTCGCAAGGCTAAAATCGCAAATCGCTATTCAATTGCTCAGTTTCCCCAAGCTCGCAAACGTAATCACACTTGTAAACCGCAAATGAAGGAGGAAATTCTTCATGTGCTAGAGAGGACCCGCATGGGGGTTAAACACCTATTCGTAGCACTGTAAATCCTAATAAAAGATCAATCCTGCACTGTAAATAACGGGGAATGCGATGAAAGACATTATAATTAATTGCACTACAGTCTCAAGCTCGCAAATCGGCAGGAAATAAATGTATTTTTCAAGTTTCGTTTCGGGGTTAAATCGACCCGGATATCAATGACTTAATATATATCAGGCTACCCATATGGACTAGAACAGTATTGGCATTAAATGTCATAATTCAGTATTTTGCTGCTTTGCGAATCTGACCGCATATCGGACCCCCGAACCTAATTGAATGGCAAGTTTACTGCCATAATTCTGACTCATTTCCTATTGGCTGATTTCAAATGGGAGGTTACGGGCTTGCTTAATTGATCATGTTCCCGCCCTAAACTGCTCCGAACCAGTGTATGGATTTCGATTGTAGCTTCAAGCCTGCAACTTGCGAGCTTGAGCAATTGAATAGCCTCGCAAACGGAGACCAACGGGAGCCTGCAACTCACTCGCAGACAATGGAATTGAATGTGGCCCTGTGTGTTTTCTCAACAAATTATGAACAAGTCAGAACCAATCGCATTAATACACAACAAATAACCAGGGATGTTCCTATATTTCTGAAACATGTACAAGGAGATCAGATAAGATAAGATCAGAGAAATAAAACATCAGCATTACTTATGACAACTGTTGAACAGTTAGCAATTTTGTACAAGCCATATAAGTCTCTCTACATTTCCCCCAACATGGCATATTATAAGGAATCTTCCAGACCAGCGTCAGTCTATAGGAAAACAAAACAATATTGTACTGTTCCATGTTTAGGAGTTGGTGCTGTTTTTTTAATACATTTTAGGAATGGTGACAGATCTGATCTGTATCACCCTTTTTTAGTCAGAGGTGTCATGTTATAGCTATTTACTTCCCTCTGAATATTGCTATGCCTGTCATCCAGTACTTGTTGTTGTATGGGCCTCAGTATTTGATATACGGGAATTCCCTCCAATAATTTGGGCAGTGAGAAGAGGGTTCTTTTATGCGATTAAAGCATTTGATATACGGAAATTCCCTTCTATATTTTGATGAGTGAAAAGAGGGTTATTTTAGCGGTTTACCATCTGATATATTCCCTGGACAGTGAGAAGAGGGTTCTTTTAGTGGTTGAGCATTTGATATACGGGAATTTCCTCCAATATTTTGGGCAGTGAGAAGAGCAGTGTAGGAGCCAAATACAATCTGGGGGAGATACTGATTATAGTGTAAAAATACCTAACAACTGCTTCTCTACACATAAACACACACATTAAAAAATCTGAGAGGGATCTGTCTCCCTTGTCCCCTCCCACAGTTCCTATACCCATGCAGAAGAGGGTTCTTTTGGCAGTTGTATTAAATTAAATATTATTACCATTATCAACTGACTGTTATTTACACAATGGAATTATTCTTACACTAAACTAACACGCAATTTTGTAATATTTAGCATTTCTGATCCACCCACAAACAAAAATGATAGTCTTTGTAAATAAGACATAATTGCTTTAACTTTCTAAAGCTTTGCTTTGATTCTCTTCCATGCAGTTACCTGGGTCTAAGCATACCTAGAGCCCTAGCCAGGGGGGAAATATATTTTATATTATATTGGAGCTAACTATTCCTACAGTTAGAATTCATTTTAAGATTTTACCAGCACACGCGGGGAAATGCGCACAGAGGGTGCCCATAATCCAGCTCCTTTATCCCCCTGGTAGTAGCTCAGCTTGACTCAGGAAGAGTACAGGATTTTTTTCGCCAGTTGGAATAAGATAAGGTAAGGATGCACACACTGCAAGTTACATTTTGATCTACTGAGCCAGCAACAAAATGCAACTCAGACGCTGCAGTCTGTAGTTAGTCATATATTCATAACAATAGCTTCCAACACTTTAATTGTGTATTGGACACACTGATATAGTGATTTTTATTACAGTCTTTAGGTGCAAAGTTGCACCTTCTATACTAAGTATTTTCACCCCAGATATATTACATTGGTTGGATTTACAGACTGTTTGACTGTTTCTCAGCTATGTCATTGACTTTGGAGCTGGTTAAGAGTTGAGCCCCTCACTTTTTTATGTATATATGTAAATACTATTTGTAGATATTTCTCCTGCTTATTTAATTAAGTTTATTGTTAAAGGTCCTCAGTGTAGCAAAAGCTTTACATTGTATAGCAAACAGCATTGCCATGGCATCAAATTTTATAGCCCCGTAATTTTTGACGGACAAGTCGATAGTTCATAATAAGGCTGACCTAATGATGTCTCTTTAACAAAAGACTACATTCGGAGTAAGTGGTTGAATCGTAAAAGATGACAGTTAAATATTGCAACCTTCAATTTACTATTTAGTAGTCAACTACAGAAAAATGAATTTTAATAACTTTAAATTAACAATAAATTTATAGTTTTAAATTATACCATTTTTTTCCTTTAAATCTTTTAATTGTTTTCTATAAATGTTTTAACAAAATTTATATTTTAGTCTTCAATGTAATGATTTCAAATTTACACTTCACTTACTTCTGACCTCCAGAATAACATATTCTCACCTTTTGGAGCCTCCCTCTTTCTTCTTGTTATCTCTCAAGAGAGCTGCCATTATCCTTCCCTTTTCTTCATGTTCTCCCTTATGAGAGCTGCCATGTTGCAAACTAACACAGGACAAGGGAGGCTCCAGATTTTGTTTTACTTGTGTGACTTCTTAGAAACAGGTGTAGTAAACATTTTATATGACAATTACATTAAGAAGCAATAAATGAGTTAAGTAACCTAATTAAAAAATGAATATAAGACACAAAAATGTTAAAATAGTCCATTTAATTTTGAAAAACTGGTAAAGGATCATCACATCTAACTGATCAGTACAGCTACAGTAAAGCAGGCTATATTAGAACTTTTTTTATAGACTAATTTTAAATATAGTGCCCCTATAAATTGCCACAAGTTATTACAAATACTTAAAATCTGCACATGTTCACTATGGTTACTATAAACTGCCTTGTTAGCATATTTGCAAGATTTAGGAATTAAAATCTATAAAACTAATTTTTTAATGTAGATTTTAAAAGAAAGTGTTGTTGTCAAGATAAAAGTGTTTCTGAAACTGTTTACACTTTCAACTCAGATGCCAAAAGATCTTGTGTTGCTGTGATAACAGTTTTCACAGTCTATAATGAATATGCATGTGTCCTTGAACATGATATTTGGAAAGGCCCTTCTAATTATAGACAAGTGACTAATAGGTTACAACAATGGAATAAATAATGTATAAGTCTTGTTAAAGAAATAGCAATTATGTTAAGGCAAAAAAATAAAAAGTCCTCTATTTGACTCTAGATGAAGACCTTTGTAATGGTAAAGTTTTAGTTACAACAAAGTAATCTGAAAATCAAGGTATTCATATTATTTTTTACCTGTAAATTCGAAAGATGCCAATATCAATACTTTGTACTATAAATGCACAAGGTTTTTCAAAAGGAAATTAAAATAAATATGATCCTTTCCCCAAGACAATCCGACAAGAATATGGAGTAAAACAATTACAGGCTTTTATTTAGCCTTCCAATCTAGATGAAAAATGAGAGGTTATAGACATATCTGCCATAATGACCTCTTCCATTTTGGCTTCTAATTCATCATTATCACAAGAGCCACCACTCCTAGCCCTGAATTTTGCACAGCTAAAAGTAAGCTAATCTATCTGACCAGGGTGAATATTATTCAATAGTGACTCTAAATAACCATACATAAAATAATAATAACAGCATAACTTTTTTTAAATCATTTGGGTAAAATTATTAAGTAGGGATACAAGTGGGAATACACAATATCAACATGTCTTCGTTTTTAAACTGTTTAGTTTTCCCTCAAGCAGAACTGCATATCTCCTTCAGCCTCCTCAGGGGCGTGGTTAGCTCTGCTTGTGTGCTGAACTGTCGTGAAGCATGGAAGCAGGCTGAGCTAATGTCACTTGCCCAGCCAAATGACATCATTAGGTCCTCCCCAGTGTCTACACAGAGGTAACAAATCTATTGTAACATGCTTGCTGCTGCCTCATATGCTCCCCTTTACTGAGCATGCTCAGTCTGAATCAGAACCTACACTGGTCAGACTTTATTTTATCTAGCATGCTAGCAGAGTTGACCCGTCCCTGATAGACACAGGTAGGAGGAGATAAGCAGCTTTGCCTGTGGAGAAAACACACAGTTTAAAATATATATGTCTATGCATAACAAAGAAACATATGAGCTTCACTTGTAAATACAGTAAGGTGGTCTATAAGAGGATTTAAACCATAATATTTCTCCACCTCATAACTTCTATGGAGCCTGTTTTATTTAGTGGGGATAAACTATGTTTAATAATTATCCATTATAGAAAACATAAGAACTATGGAAATTGAACTCCACTTTTTTAAACAAATATATCCTATAATTAAGAAATACTTTTATTAAGATTTCAAAAGTCAAACTTTTCTTCATTTAAAACATGCTTTTAAATATGGTACAATACAATATACCATTAATCATTTCAATGTAAGTGACTGTTTTCTCAAAGAAACCAAGACCAGTGGGTTCATGTCTGTTCACTATATCAAAAGCAAGATTAGCTTTAAATAATCTGAAATGTCAATATATGTAATATCCAGTGGTATTTACAAAACTCCATACACTAGAGATACCGGTGTGTTTTGAGAAGCAGCGGATCACGAGCAACAAGATTAGAGACCGTCCACTACTGCCAAAGACGCAAATTGAGATGACTGAATTGTTGCCTTTTGTAATTAAGACACACTTGACAAAAGCACGTTATTGTACTTCCAAAACCAGGACTACAACTGCCACAGATTGTTGTATGTGGTACGCTTGATGTGCAACATACAGCATTAGTATTTTTCCAACTAGCAAATGTGTATATTGACTATTCACATGTTATTGATTAGTCTGATAATATTTACTTGTATCGGTTGCACTGTTGTATTATTACAATACTCCTACGTCACAGGACAGTCAGGAGCTTCGGCCTCTATATTTGGGAAGTAAATATTCCTAATTCCTTACTATCTCTTATCTAATATTAACATTGGCCAATTTGCTTGCCAGACTATTATAGATTAGGAACTGGCCCGTCAAAAATGACGGGATAAAAATTGTAAGGCTGGCAATGCCACAGAATGTGAGGCTTTTGGTCCTTGCGAGCCTCTCCTCCTGTGTACTTCAAGTTTCCTACTTTCCACTGATCACCTTCAGCACTCAAGCCTCTCCCGCTCGCGGTGCTCATTGTAAGCCCTGTGATGAGCGCCTTTGGCGCTCATTGCAAACCTTTCCTCTCGGCTATTGTACTGGCCGCTCATTGCAGGGTTCGTTAACCTGCAAGTTTAGTGCTTGGGAATGCCATGTGTCTCTTTCCAGCATCTTCCCCCTGTCCCTTCCCTGTGTCTTTCTCCTCTGTGTGTGCTGAATGTTTGTGTGGTGCGCAGTGACTGCCGCTGATTTTATTTTCACAGTACCGCGTGCCTGGCATTGTTTGTGTAAGTGTTACTGTCTTCAGCGTCATGTATTTTGTACGTTTGGCGAGCCTGGCGTTGCTGAGCCTCGTTTTCATGCTGTTTCGGGAAATTTTCGTCTGCCATTTTTTCCTTGCTTAGGTGATTTTCGAGTGACCAAAAATGCCAAATATGGGTGTCATTCGCTTGCAACCTCACTCTCAGACTTCCTGTGTCTCCCCCTCTGCTGTGTGTAAGTGTGTTATAAACATTTTTTAGTTTTTTTTTTTTGTTTTGGTGGGTTTTTAGAGTTACCTGCTTGAACAGTGCTGCAGCGCTGGCGAGCCTCGCATCATGAGGCTCGCAGGTGTGACGGCGCCGCTGGCTGCAATGAGTGCCTTTGGCGCTCATTGCAGCCTAAGTGCTGCTAGGCTACTTTGTGAGGAACGCAACTGCGTAACCAACATCGCAAACATTACGAACAGCGCAAAGATCCACAACTATATACAGTATGTGATATGCTATTATTCATTAAACACAATGGGTTTGTACTATGCATCTCTAGTGGATGAAATGGGTGTGATTTCAGCTTTCCCCCATAGAAAGAAGTGCAATGTAAATACACAGACCTACATCTCAGTCACTTGAGATGCTTAGTAAATTACCCCCAATATGTGTATGGGCAACCACACATTAACACTCTAAAATGTCAATACTTTACAAAGCAGCAGCAGTGTCTATGGTTACTTTGAGGTAACCTGTATTGTATGAATATTTTGTCAATGATGTGAACAATAATTTATTAAAAAGTTTCTCTAATTCCAGCAACATACTTAAAGAATGCTGCTATTTCCCTACTATCCCAATGCCCGCAGTTAGGCCATCTTATTGTTTGGACCTTACACTAATGAAGAACCTGTGTGACGAATCAAAAAATCACATTATTAAAGGTTATCTGGTATTGGTTTTATGTGTTACTGTATACTAAATTGTATTATGATTCCAGGAAAGGAGCTAATATGCATATCAATAACTGCTTTTAATTCTGTTTTGTGACGCACATCAAGAAGCATTTGCCAGTAAAGCTGAATAATATGTCTGCCTACAGGTTATGATAGTATAGCAAATGAAAGACATTTTTCTCAAATAGAACATTCAGAACAAATTAATCATACCAACTACCACTGAGAGGTAGTCACAGAAACTCACATCTTGGGAAGGGTTGTAAGTTCATATCTATTCATTTTTGCTGGTAGTGACATTTATTTACGAAATAGTAAATGGCTCACATGCCCCTAGGCAAAGAAACCTTAAAAAAAAAAAAGAATATATATATATATATATATATATATATATATATATATTTGTGTGTAAATATATATTGTGTATATATATATATATATATATATATATATATATATATATATATACATACACACATATTTTATTATATATAAAAAAAAAAATATATATATATATATATATATTATTATATTAATGTTTAAACTAGAATTTTGAATATAAATTGTACTACTTCACAGAGGAACCTATGTCTATGCGATGCAAAAATACTGTACAGAGTAATAGCATTGAGTTCAAGATAGAATTTTTTATATTTTTTTAAAATACACAAAATCCCAACATGTGAACAAGAGAACAAGATGACCTAAAAACGTGACTGTACATTCAGATTCATAACTGCAAGAGCACAGCGTAGTGGAAAATAGGATTTAACAATGAATTATCTGACAAATCGTAACATGTTTTTTATGCATGGCATTCTTTGTGATTTTCTTTTATCTACTCTAATAAGGACAACAGCAAAAAATCTATGAAAAATTGTAGAGAACACCAACTGGGAGCTCGGAAGCACAGAAAAATAGAATGTCTTCTGTGCTAAATTTGGTTGTTATTTCTACCTGATATTGTGTTTTATTAAACCACTGCAGGTTGTAATATATTTGAGAAACATATTTGTTGGTTCCTTTTTTAGAAAAGGCAATTAACATTTTCGAAACAAATTATTTTTTTAGAGTCTGATTTCCCAGTCCACAAATACAAAAAATATGTTTAGCAAAACTTTTGTCCAAATTGTCTTGTGAGACCTCAATATTTTATAAAATGTAAGATTCAGAAATAGTTCTCAGTGCTAAACTAAAAGATCACTTACATTGGCTCCTATTGAATTGTCCAAATCACAATTACTTAAGCCCAAAATGGAGGCCCATAAATGTTACCAATATTCCATTGGAAACTTTTAGCTACCCGCATTCCAATTGCAAGTCACAGGCTCAAAAGCACTGCAGTTGTCAAAAATGTACCTCCGTCCTATCTCCTCCTTTGATGTTTCAAGCCCGTAAATGTTACCAGTGCTAAAGATGCAAAGTCCATATTTGATTACAACAATTCAACAAGCCTGCATTTGCCTTCAAACCTGTAAATGGCAAATGTATCAAAAAATTATACGGGTACTAGATAGGACTCGCAAGTGGGTTAAACACCTGTTCGTAACACTGCAAAAGCACATAAACACACAATACTGTACTTAACAATACTGAGAAAGCAATGAAAGGCATTAGAATTAATCGCACAACAGTCTCAAGATCGCAAATCTGCAATACAAAACATTATTTTTATGTTTTATATTCATGTTATATAGCTCACAGGAAACACTGTTCTAGCATGGACTAGAACAGTTGATTTGTTGATTTTTATTGATTTGTACATTTCAGGATTGCGAGTCCCATTGCAAATCAGACTTCTAAACACTGATTGATTGTAGTTTAAACTCCATGTTTTACTGACGTCATGATGATTGTCTCCTTTACTATTGGCTCTGTATAAATTTTAACTTACAGGCTTGCTTAATTGATCATGATCATGCCCTGAAATTCTAAGTATGGGTTCATGGTTTGCATGTTGGGGCTGTGAGCCTGTAATTACTGGTTAGTGTCAATTTAACACATCTATATATGTAAAATAATTGGAAACTGCAGCCAAAAGTTTGGTTTATTACAGGCACTTATTCAATGTGTAAATATTTAATACTGGATATTGCCACTATACAATGACCGTACAATTTTGGCCACCACTTCCTAAAAAGGACATTTTAGAACTGGAAAAAGTACAGAGAATGACAACAAAACTAATAAGGGGAATGAAGGGGCTTAGTTATGAAGCAATACTAACCAAATTAAACTAAGAGCGGATATGATTACCCTATATAGATACATCCAGGGTCAGTATAGAGATTTGTCAAGCAAGATTTTTGTGCCAAGAGGTTTTCAACTAACAAGAGGACATCCTTTGAGGTTAGAAGTAAAAAGATTCCACCTTAAGCACCTTAGAGCTAATCCCGAGCGTGGCTCAGGGTTAATGTTCAGTACCTAGAGCGGCAACCCCGAGCCTCGCTCAGGATCACACGCATCTGTCTTCCGGGTTCCATTCCCTGCGTGGTGGTCTGGCAGCATCAGCACTCCTGAGTGTACCGCTTTAACACTCAGGGGCACTGACTGGGCCAGGCTGCAGGGGAGGTTATAGAAAGGTTGATCTTGATGGGCTAAAAGCTTTTTTCAACCTTAATTACTATGGCCCTCATTCAATTGCTATTTTGCCAATTGAATAGGGGTCTAAATAAGCACATAATATATATTTTTTAAAGAAGTTTTTAGTTAGTGAAAACCTTGCTTTTGGATAGATGATTAATAACTAAAAACTTCTTTAAAAAATATATGTGATGTGCTTATTTAGACCCCTATTCAATTGGCAAAATTGCAATTGAATGAGGGCCCTTGTAACTAACTATGCAATCAAAAATTATTATACAAATCATATACTGACATAAAAATAAAAAATAAAACAAAATAAAACAAATGAAC
Organism: Discoglossus pictus; assembly: GCA_027410445.1. Lineage (NCBI taxonomy): Eukaryota > Metazoa > Chordata > Amphibia > Anura > Alytidae > Discoglossus > Discoglossus pictus. The sequence goes on from CM050166.1 coordinate 332,883,764, forward strand.
ATACGCGTTTCTCTATGCTTAATCAGTGATACAAGCACCCTATAAACATATATAAGGGGAAAGCAGGTACAACATGCAGAATTTTCCGGTGCCTCAAAAAGTGTCTTGTGTGCTTACAAAAAGCTGTTAATATTAGTATATATAAAAATAAATATAAATAAATCTATGGATCCATTAATAACCATAGTTAAAATAAATATATAACATACAATAGAATAGAATAACATGGTATAAAATAGATTAGAATGCCCTTCCCACATGGGCCTCGAAACGTTTATATGTTTAATGTGCAGTCTCATACTCTTTCGATACGTGTTAGGATGGGATAAATCTCTTTTAATATAGCCACCATATCTTGAATATAGAGATAATTAGGTGCACAATTTCCACATGATAACAAAACTATCGTTGAATGCAAGGCCGCGACTCAAGTGCCCTGGTATGTTACAAGTACATATTGTCTATAATAGCTAGAATTCATTATTTACACATGGGCACTTGCATCTTAACTGGTAATAGACATTCACAATAAACTTAGCACCTTCTGAATGTCCACCCAAAAGGTAGATAAGTACTGGGAGAGATAATGTTACCTGTCTCCACAGATATATCTTCCGTTATTGGCAGGGTATTTGGTTAGTCTTTCTTCATAACTTAGCTATCAGCTGCTTTTAAAGACTAGTCGATTCTGGTGCTAATATTGTGTTTGCATGTGTGTGAAGTCTGTGGCGTCCCAGTTGCCATGAAAACAGGGGGTATTGCACAGACATTTAGCAATGTGCTAGTATAAATTTGTCCTTCAGAAATTATTTATAGTGGGTATCTAAATAAGTGAAGGTGAACATGGCACACATTATTGTGGTGCTATATAGGCTAGTGCCAGTATTTGGATTGAAACCATATACGTGTCTGAAAATAATGGAGAGATTGTGTGAGTCATCAAGACAATAAAACTGTGTATCAAAATACCAGAAATGTGCTAATGATATGGTGGATAGTGTAATAATACTACCATCCTACATTTATCTATAACAGGGAACACCAAAAATATGGGGTGAGTAAGTAATATACATACATATATATATATAGGTGTGGATGAAAAACACCTTTGCCACAATAAGTTGGAGACTCTTGGTGTGGTAACTTGGGTGAAATAATTAGGAGATATAAGCCAAACTTCACTTATAAGTGCGTGTCTACTCTAGAAGAAAACTCATCTCTGAGGCTCATAGAAAGAGTTATCTCTGATTAAACAAACATCCCATCTGTCTCTCTACTGAAGAGTTTCTTTTTTAAGAGAAAATCTATCTGTCCCCCAACTCTCCAAATTTAACGGACAGACCACTAGTTTACCCAGATAATGTTCTTCATTTCTCCAAACACTCTCCAATTGTTTTCTCCAACATGGCAGAGTACAGAGTTATCTCTTCTATATTATTAAGCACAAACACATAGAGTATCTATGTTTAAGAATATGTATCACTTTGGCTGGTCATTTAAAATATTTATATATTTGGAGTTATACAATACACTAAATATTCATGTGTTTGATCGTATGCTCTATTTCTGAATATTAATGTTAGAATGTAGTATGGATCAGGTCCGTAATCAGTAAGAAGCATCACCAATTTGAATTTGCTATTTGCTCTTTTGTATACTGGTATTAGCAAACTCAGCTTTCATAGAGTATACTTTACATAAATTGAATTCAACGATTTTCCTGTATTGCTATATGGAACTGCCTTACAGTAAATGTGCTTATTGCACAATCTGCTATACGAGATAGGATACATAACACAATTTTCCCATTTTTTTATAAATCTCATCCCTTAAAATGTGAAAAATTAAGAAGGCACATATACCCTTCCTATGCAGTATTTGCTAATATTTAATACATAAAAGTGAACATAAATAACCAACATTAGAAACATGTTTTGTGGAGTAATGACGTCAAAGGGACATTGTAATTCAAGGTTTCTTTCCTGAATCTAAATATATCCTGAATACAAATATTCTTACTGTATGACACAGTGATGTATATGGTAGAAAACTTGTGGAGGGTGTGTCTGTCTTGACCAGTTACTTGATACAGAATGGAAGAAAGAACATGTACAATTACAAGAATGTTCTTATAACCATGTTTCTGAATGTTCAGATGGCTACGGAAAATCTGTTAATTGAACTGATGACTACTTCACAAGGTGTCCTCTCAACTTTGCCTAATTAAGGTGTAGGAGGTGGGACAATCTCACTTACATGTATCTATGTTGTATCACTTTTACAACTGTAATGGTGTTATTCCAATAAAAACTGGATTATTCAACACATTTTACTTAACCCATTGTGCACATATTCATATCTATATGACAGATAGATATTTTTATTCACTAACATACCAAACTGTATGTTTTTCTGCTTTTCCTTTATTTCAGTTTAAATCCTCATCAATGAAGGACTTTTCAATGGACCAGTGTTCTGTGAGCCCCCTGTTGCTTAGGTTGTAATAACAATTGTATGTCTAACATCCATATAGAGCACAGAAGGTATTAAAGACCACTATAGTTAATTTCTTTATATCTAATCAATATCTAATCTTAAAAATTGGCTATTTTTTATACCAGATTATTTTTTACTGCATCAATTTTCTTTTAAAAAACTATTACTCTGTGTTACTGTTTGAGAAAGGTATGTCCTTACATACTAATGAGATTTCTGTTACTTAAGCTCTGAATGCCATAGATGCCAATGTAACATTGTGTAAAGAGAAACTTCCCATTCAATACATTTTTCCTTCCATTTCAGGAAGCTGATTACCAGAAACCAAAATGGTAGACCCTACATCCGCCTAATCACATATATAGTTGTCAGCAGCGCGACCGTGCCAAAATCCATTGGTAACGCAACGTTAAAACTGCAGGCTTGCAAAGCTAGTCCGCTGCAAATGCGGCCCTCGGGAGGCGAGGGCCGCAGTTGCATGCCGCAACCGCAGACTTTGCAAAGGCGCTCCTTGCGCTGGTGGAGATGAGCGCCATAGGCACATACGCCTTTCCCACAGACCCGTACGACCTAATAAATACACTATTAGGAAGCACGCTAAATGCTCAATAACTGCCAAAAATATACACACTGGCAGCCGTTTTACCACAATCACTCAAAAATAATAACATTACCAAACAAACGGTTTCCCCTCGCAGACTATTTACACTACACACTGCAGACATTGCTGACACTTACACCTCAGCTCACCAACACTGCAAATCTACATTGTATGCTGCAGGAACAAAACAGATTGTTTGCTCTTCAGCATATTGATTAATGCATATATTAATTACAAATAGGTAAAGTATATTACTTTATAACTTTAATAATTAATTATTTAACATTACAAAATACATACACATAAAAAAATTTTTTTACAGTAAACGCTGAAGGTGCTCAGCTTGAGCTTCACAAGGAGCGCTACTGTTGTTTACAGAACCCCAACTACACCAGGAGAGAGGCTCACAATGCGAGCCAAAAGCCCATCAGCGCAAAACTTGCAAGGAGGGCAAAAGGATCTCTCATAACCAAACATACACCAACCTAGAGGCTTGCGAAGAGCGCCAAAGGTACTCACACAAAAAAAAATACTTACTTTGTGTATCAAACAGCATTACCTGCTTTACAATTCTATTGCCATCATTTTTTGAAGGGCAACCCGCTAGTTGCATATAAAAAGTTGTATTTTTTTCCATTTTAAAAACATTTTGCAGATTTTCAAATGTGGTTCTTCAAAATAGTATATTTTAAACATTTGACCACAGTTTCTCATTACTTTGAGTTTTGCAACTGAAAATATACATGTACAAAAACTCTAATATTACACTGTCTTTCTAATTTGTGAGACAATATTGCTGATGTATTTTGTCCTATTACATCTCCATTAGTAATTTAGGCAACAGGTGACTATCGAAACAACATTGAAACTGCCTTTATAAAACAATGGTGAGGAACATCTTTTGTTTTGACCAATGATAAAGATTGAGAATCAATATAATTCAACATTTTACAAATTATTATTATTGGCGCTATCCCTGAATTAGAGCATATAATCTTAAAATACACTTAATTAACGGTTTGTGCTATTCAGGATAAAAAAATATATTTTTGTTATATCAAGCCAAAAATGCACAACCTGTATTATTTTATATAAAATCTCTATAGGGACAATATATAAATAATATATATATAAAATAGGGCTGCAAGGAACCCTATCTCTCAAGACCAATATTACCAATAGCGCACAACATATATATAATACAGGAGTTGGCTAGATTTTCTAAAAGTCATACATAATGGCGCCTATTCAATTGAGCAATTGTAAGTTACTGGAGCCCGTAATGTAGCCCGTAAACTAATTTGCTATTCAATTGGTGTCTTTTAGCTAGCCGCAAACCATCTGTGGTTGCCAAAATCGTAACTCTGACCCAGCTAACCTCCATGTTTTACTGATGTCATGATGACGGCCTCATTTACTATTGGTGTTTCTAAATCAGTAGTTACAGCCTTGTTTAATTGATCATGATCACGCTCTGAAATGCTACTTACGGGTGCATGGTTTTTGGTTTAGGCTTTCGGCCAAGTAGCTGCGGGCTTGATCAATTGAATCGCTCTGTAACTGTTGCAAATTGAATAGGGGCCAATGTTTCTAGGAGCCCATAGTGTAGTGGTGTGCAGTTTAGTCCTAGGAGGGCCGACGACAGTAATGGATTTGAATCTCTCTCTGTATCCTGTTTCTCTCTACTTCAGCACACCTGCATTACTCAGTTTCATTCTCATTGTTCTACTGTGGCCTATGCAGAGAGATTGATATCCTGGACTGTTGACATCCTTTGTAGCACCACTGCCATAGAGGGAGGCATTCATAGAGATACATTATACTACTGAAAAATTTAGGAGCCAGAACTAAATATTATAGTAGCAAATGTAAAAAATGGATGCAACAGTTAAAAAATTGACTATATTTTTTTTATAAAAACTTTCTAAAGTTATGCTCATGGTCATATTATAAATATGGCGCCACAATAGTGATTTACAGGACCACTGTACAATGAAAAAATATAAATTTGAAAACGTTGATTTTGACTAAGAATATTATTAGGCAGGGAGAATATTATTAACCTAATTTTTTATTTTTTCTATTTTATTTGCACCTGAAGGCATCCATGTTCCTTTGTCACACACAACTGTTTTGTGTGTGTGAGAGAAGTTTTTACATTCCTGAAAAGCGGTGCTTGCATCTAATAATCCAAGTTTTCTACCTCTATTTCTAAGCCTGTGAGTAGGAAGGGGGTGTACATTTCAATCTGATCCAGAATACTCAAAAACAGAGTCTTCAAAAATTCAGATTTCTCTACATTTCATTCTATGTCTAAGTCCTACACAGTGGCGGAGCTAGAGAATGAAGGGCCCTGGGGCAAAAAAAAAGTTTTGGGCACCCCTCTGGGTGGCTGTAAAATACATTTTGAGCTGGGCCCCACTGGAACCAAATCGCTCAGCGCTTCTCCCCAGACTCCTTCCCATAACTGCTTCACTCTCGAAGATCCCTTCCCATAAAAGCAAAGCTTCCCAAGACCCTTACCAATTGCAGCTCCAGCCCCAAGATCCCTTTTCAATATATATACATATTTAAACATCACCCCCCACACAGCACCCACCCCTCTTAGCATAGCTCTCCACCCAGTCCTTGTCGGCAGCCATCCCCGCAAAGTACCACACCCTTGTCAAAACCTACCACGCATAGAACCCATTCCCATCTCCTTTCTTTCTCCCTCATTGAAACCATCTCCCTGCACTTTGTTGTCACTTTGCAGTCCTTGCTCTCTTACTTTCTTCCCTGATGCACATCCCTGGAGTGCTGAACTGCTCCACACTGCCACTTCTTAGAGGTTCAGTAAAAATGCTCTATTAACACCGGCATACAGACCATGGGGTTGTGCACCAAGGGGGGTCCAAGGGGCGGTGGCTCGTGGGGCCTGGGGGCACAGTGGGGCCCTACACTACAAAAAAAAAAAAAAAATGCAAAAAACAAAATACTAAAAATAAATTATGCATCACCTGCACCACTGGTAGATCCACCCCTGTTCCTACACAGTTGATAATATTGATATTAATTTGTTTCATACTTCACAAACAAGTATCTTTTTCTTGAACTATTTGAAGTAGTTTTACGGCACTCTTTAGTAATGTTTTTTAGCCTGCTTTTTAAATGCATCTTTTTAAATATGTGCATTCCCTGTGTTTCAGTGCAGGGTCAGACAGCTCCCTCTATAATTAGAATAATGTGTCTCTCACATTTATTATTTTTGCACGGTTAGCTGAATTTCAACAGTTTTAATTTCTGGTCTTAATACCAGGCTGAATAAATAATCATTTCACTAGTTGCATTTGAACACTAATTAAGACAACTTCTTACCAGCATTACCAAATACAGATGAGGCTTTCCTCAGATATCTAATCCGTGCAATTATTCACTTCAAAATGGTGTTTGTTCTCTACTTGGCCTTTGTTGAGTGGATCAGGATTATTCCATTCAATGAGACGATTTTTACAGAGACGTACATAGTTATAGTATTGTGGCCCAATTAAAGTACATTGATGCAGAAACCTGTTATTAGTTCATTATAATGATACACTGTTTATACATTATAAAATGTTTTATCATTTAATTTGCTAGGCTATTATTTAAATAAAGACTGGATGTCCATTATCATTTTATTATAACTATATTCTATATGTCCAGAAAATTATTTGTGATCTTTACAAAAAATATTTCTACTTTTATAAATGTTTTGGGTATTTTCTACTTGCAACTGGATGTTTAAGCCATATTAAAAGTCTGACAAGTTTTATGCAATCGTTTTTGCATAGATATTTTATAGTAGGAGAAACAAACTTTAAATGGACAATCAAATATAATAGATGTGAAACTACAAGTTGTCGTCATGCTTGCGAGCCTTGCGAAGCAAGGTGAGCATTGAGTCTTGAGCTTGCAAAAAATACGACTTTAACGGCCAAACTGGAAAAGACAACGAAAACATACAAATATGCCTCAATTTCACTTACACACTCACACACAGCACAGGAGGAGAGCCAGGGAGCCTGTGAGTGAGGTTGCAAGTTAATTTGAGGCATATTTTGTCTTTTTTAATAAAAAAAAAGGGGGCTGAAAAAACATAAAAATTCAGAAACAAGATGAAAACGAGGCTCAGCAAGGACAGGCACGCAGAACTTAGAAAATACATGACGCAAAAGACAGTAACACTTACACCAACAATGACAGGCACGCGGGACTTAGAAAATACACAATGGCAAAGACAGTAACACACCAACAACACCAGGCACGCGGGACACAGACGAACAACGACAGGCACACAGGATTTAGAAAATACACAACGGCAAAGACAGTAACACTTACACCAATGACGCCAGGCACGTGGGATTCTGAAAATAATGGCGCCGCCATGCAAAGATTCAGCAGAGGCACAGAAGAGAAAGACACAGGGAGGGGACAGGCAGGAGATGGTGGAAAGAGGCACATGGCAAGTTGCAAGTTGCCGAGTTGTGTAATGAGCGGTGAAGTAGATAAGAGGAGAGGCTCGCGATGAGCCGCGAAGGTGCTCAGGGTGGGCAGAACATCACATTGTGTGGCAAACAGCATTGCCAGGCTTCAAATTTTATTTAATTTTTGACGGGAAGTTGCTAGTAGAGAAATATTTTCCATTATGCATTTAATAGAATATATTTTAAACATTACAATAGTTTTTCTTTGGATGAACAAAAGTGCTGCAATGGATGAAGCAATGGATGAAATGTTCTTTTTACTCCCATTAAAACTACTTTTGCAACAGTGGAAGACTCGTACTGCCAGCACAGGGAGTAAATGATTTATCCACAGAGCTCAGTAACTCCAATAGTGCAGTGGTCTGACTTTTCAGAGTTATACAGAAGGAGGCCCTGACATGAACGACTGCAACCTCTTATAAACTGTGTAAAATAAATAAGGAATTTGTTTTCTTTTTATTGATATATACAAAAGCAGATTTTTATCTTAATTTGTATACTCTATTATACCACTTTGGCCAAAATGGATAGCAGAAACCTATTTCCAGTTTATTTAATAGAAATAAATACAAACAATTCTGAATTCAAGGTTCTATACCAGGTGACAAACCAAGTTAACAAACAATGAATAACTGTCCCACTATGGTATAATTCATAATTGTTAATAGCTTAAATGCAGTAATATATATTTATTTTATAGAATATTTTGCTTATTTATAAGTTAAGGCCTTCAAAACAGCCTATTACTATATACTAGCGACTTGCTCGTCAAAAAATGACAGCAATAAGATTGTAAGGCAGGTAATGCTGTTGGTCGAGACATTAATTTTGTTGGTGGTTCGAGATCCTTCGGCGCTCATTGCGAGGCTGTTGGTTAATGTATTTTTTTTTCTGATATGCGCTTTTGCTGTTATTGTTTGGTCAGCGGTGATGTGTTTTTTGCGCTTATTGCAAGGCTTTGTGTGCTATGAGCAGCATTGGCGCTCGTTGTGAGTGGCGCAGTGAATGGCTTTTATGTTTAATGTGAGAGTGTTTTTTTTTGTATATGTTTTTTGGTATGCTAATTAAATAATTAATAAATTAATAAACTTTACCTATTTTGAAGTAATATATGCAGGAAGCATTGTGTTGAAGAGCTGATACAATGTCGGTTTGCACTGTTGTGGAGCTGATGTGTAAGTGTCAGCAATGTGTGCAGTGTGTAGTGTAATAGTGTGCGTGCGCGAGGAAAATCCGTTAGGGTAGCTGTGTACTTCCGAATTGTGTAAGTTAGTGTTGTAAAATGGCGCCTAATGTGTATGTGTTACGCGGCTGTGGATGATTTAGTGTCCTTGTTAAAAGTGTATCTTGTACCTTTTTGGAAAAGTGTAAGTCCCCCCTGTGGCTCATTGTAGCCGACGTGGGAGCCTCCACCCCCGCATATGCGGCCCCTTGCTTCGTGAGGGACCGCATTTGCGGGCCTAAAGTCGTAGGGGGTCGTAGGGATGAGCGCCTAGGGATGACCTTTGGCCCTCCTTGCCAGCTACGCGAGCCCGCAAGCGTTAGCAACAACCCGCATTGCTGACAACTATATATGTGATTATGTGGACTCTCAGGGTGGGCTGAAATTGAAGAATAATAACTTAAAATCTAAACTGCAAGATGGAAAATTATAACAAAACTTCATTATCCCCCTTCTTCCTTACCTCCCCTTCTTCTCCCCTTTTTTTTAATTTAATAATGTATTTATTTATTTTATTGTTTATGAGCAATGTTAGGTTGTTACTGTTTTTTGTAATTGTAAAGAAAAAAGATAGAAAGGGGAAAAAAAGACAAAATGCAGGGAAAGTCTTTTATATTCATGTATTGATACAAGTTTGCAATGTGTATTTGGATTTTCTGTACTTTTCCTGCATTTTAAAAAAAGTTTTAAACTCTAAAGGGAGATGGATATATTTTGTTCTTTGTTACACCAAATAAAGGGTTGCTTGATAAAGTGTCACTGTGTGTTTTCTTTTTGTTCAAATAAAGGTCTCACAGCAAAAAAAAACATATGCAAAGTGTACTGCTTCTGGGGGCTTGCCCACTACCAGCCAATGACATTTACAGACTAAAGTATGCGCATTGCATTGTCTGTTAGTTTAAATTTAGTTTTAATGAACATTTGTTTTATATTTTCTCATGTAACACACAGCTTTAGTAATGTTTAAAGCATGCTTTATGAAAAAAAGGATTGTGTTCAATGTCCCTTTAGTTCTACAATGCAAAGGAATAAGTATAATCAAATGTGTCTCACGTTTTCTTAGTAGCAGTACAGCTACAACTACATGTACATTTATTTGCTGACTTTATTTTGTTTCTGATTTTATTTGTACTCTTAAACATATACCTATATTTTATTCCTATATTTTATTCTGCATATTATAGTTTTAGGAAATCAAAATGATTATTACTCTTTCCTTGTAGCATTAGAAACAAATGTCTTATCTTAAATATTACATAAAGAAAACCTAGATAATTATTACAAGACAAAAAATGTATCTTCTTTTATAAAACAAACCTCTCAGGAAACAGACTATGGCTCCTATTAAATTTGCAACAGTTGCAGAGTGGATACATGGCCAAAAACCGTAAACCATGCACCCGTAAGTAGCATTTCAGAGCATGATCATGATCAATTAAGGAAGCTTGTAACTACCGATTTAAAAACAGCCAATAGTAATTGAGACCATCATCATGACAACAGTAAAACACGGAGGTTAAACCAGAATCAATTAGTGTTTCTAGGTCTGATATGCGATCAGACTCGCAATCCAGAAATGTTGCAAACTAAAAAAAACAATAAATATACTATTCTAGTCCATGCAAGCTCAATTATACGTAATAACCCATTGATTGCCGGGATCGATATAACACGGAAATTGCACATCAAAAAAAAAATTTTTGATTACAGATTTGTGAGCTTGAGACTGTTGTGCAATTAATTCTGTCTTTCATTGCTTTCCCTGTCTTTTAAAGTGCAGTATTAATTTTTATTTGCTTTTACAGTGTTACGATCAGGTGTTTAACCCCTTTGTGAGTCCTCTCTAGTACCTGTAGGATTTTTGGCTACATTTAACATTTACGGGTGTGAAACCAATTGCGGGATTGAGGAATTGTAGCAATTTAATAGCGATTTGTGATTTTAGCGATTGCGGGCTTGACAGATCAAAGGCTTAGCTGGGTTGGAGTTATGATTTTGACAACTGTAGGAATTTTCAGCCCGTAAGGCACAATTCGATTGGGGGTAGTTAAAAGAGGCCAATTTAATAGCAGTAACTTTTGGCCCCTGTAACTACAATTTGGACAATTTAATAGGGGCCTATGTATCCATTATTGAAGACACCAAAACTGCTGTGTACCATCAGGTAGAAGCTTGAGAATCCCATGGGAAACTTGTTTATATGTTTTAAATTGATCAAGAATTGACTTAGATCTTCCAATTTTACTTATGGTTTGTGTATACCTTGAAATCTTCCACAAGATACTACAAAGATGAGATACGGTAGAGGGATTAAAATATCTCCCATTGAATTGTCGGTTGTGAGTTCTGATCTAAAAGCTACTGCAGTGGTGATCATCAGTAAGTATTAGTTTTACTTATGAGGCGTGACTCATTAGTAGCCCATATGCCCCCCCCAATCTATTGAAATACAGAATAGAACACTTAATTTCATATATGGCACATGCCAATTTCAAATAGTTTTTATGAACATGCATAATTTTATTTTGGTGTTTTAGAAAAGTGAACTTATGCTAACTTTTTAACCACAATTTTATGGTAATGATTAGAATAAAACCTATTAAAACATTTTTTTTTCATTCACTTTATTGAAATTTTTGCGTTATCTGCAAACTATGCATATTTCTCAAAATACTTGTGTTTTAAAAAACAGCATATAACTAATGTGAGCACCTCAGAGACAGGTACAAGGATTTGTGTTAAGATGTAAAAGAGTGCAGTGTAAAAACAGCCTCAGCACATGCTGTAAAAACAGACTCCGAAGTGAAACAGTTAAACAATAGCTGTCTGGTATTTTCTATAAAGGAAGAAGAAGGGGAAAAGATACTGTGGTAAGGGGATGGTTGGGGATGAAGGAAAGAACTGGGATGATTAGAACATTGCAGATGATCATGTGTGGCAAATGCCTCAACTGAGAGTGGAGGAAGACACCCATGCTGGTCAAAAGCTGTTTGTGGCTTCAAGCCAGGGGTCATACAACTTCAGAGCAATGTCTGCCAAAATATGGGTAATCCTCACATTGATCATGATAAGGTTTATCTTACGAATGACATCCCTAAACTATACTTTCTGCTGTTTCCAGTGTCTAGATATCTTATTTTTAGCCAAAAGCATAATGAATTTAAAGTAGTCTTATAATTAATTAAGGACATGTACACTCAGTAAACATGTTGGTATGTTAGGGGTTATGTCCCAATTTAACAATGAGGCAGCTAGTGTCATCAACTAAATCCAGATTATTTTTAAAAAGTCGGTAGAGCCATTGCATGTGGTGAAAGGTGGCAGCATGGACATTATTAAAGCACTGTTTAATTATCTTAATGTATTTATCTCTATAAGATTTACTAGAAGGCTATTAAATTCTCCCCATAAAATAGTCTATCTTGCAAATTACCTCTGAATTTTCTACCCTGGCTTCAGTCATGAGTAAAGTGAAGTGTATCGTCATTGAATCTCCATGGCTTTACCATTATTCAGATCTTGGCACAATTCAATTGTGATTCCCATTTCTCTAATTGAACTAAACTATTAAATGTTATTATTGTTAATAAATGTTTTAAAGTCAAGGACTACTTTGACTACCTATTTCCCTGGGAGGGGAAAACCCATATAGCTGGAACAATCAATAACAGAGTACAGCATCTTAATTTTGGTTAAAACAGAGTTAACAAGCTTAGATGTATCCGTTTTTTTAGTTCTTAGAAAATATTGTATTATATGTTACCTTCTTGAAATCCACTACCCATATTAATGTACATTTTACATTGACCCAAATTAGTAGTATTAGGACATTACATAAACCTATTGGAATTAAATCAATATATTTCAGATTTCATATGATTATGTACACTTATAAACAATTTTTATTCTATCGTTTGGTTACTGAAACAGCGAACATTTTTTGTGGATGAGATGCCATATATAAAACAAGAGTGATTTATTATACAGTCAACAAAATATTCTACTTCCCATTGCATACAGCTCTGATTGAGTAACACAGCAGGAACATGAAATTATCTTATAACGCTGTCTATGTTAGTAAATGAATTCAAATAAATACACTTGTCTTGTTTTCCTGTGTTGAGTTCTTACTGTGTAAACCAGTGAGAAAATTGGTAATTTATTTAGAGATCTCTAAATGATTAGAAGGTTGAAAACACATATGTCTTCTAATTTACCAGCTGGCTGCTGACTAACCTGTGAGCTCCTGTCAGCAGTGTATTATGAGAGTTGTCATCCTGCGAGTACTCCTCTTTTTATTATTTATAAGTTGTAAAACTGCAAGGACAATGTCCCATAGCTCCTGACTGTCCCTCTTTGGATGGGCAGTTTCCTCTTTTTAAGGGGAAATCCTGTTTTCCTTCTTAGCCTCTGAGATGTCCCTCTTTTAAAGGGAAGCAACACCTATTACAGAAAAACTTTATTTCCAGCCCACGACTGCACAGAGTTAAAGAAAGTGGATGTTTGACTGGGCTTGGAAGTAGAAGGCATAATTATTATTATTTGGTATTTAGGGGTTGGATTAGTGGGGCTATTATGTAAGCAGGTATTCCTTATATATAGTCCTTCTCCTTCCCCTACTTTTCAGTTGGTCTGGATATCAGAACCATTTACTTCCCACCCGCCCCAAGTTTAATTTTATCTATGTTTCTTTCTTTTATTTGTTTTTTTTATTTTGTCACAGCATTGGATATGAGGGGTGCTTGCCCTCAGAGGGTTAGGAGTAGCTATTGGGTTAGTACTCCTGGGGCACAGGGTTCCCCCCTTCCCTTTATGTTCAGTATGTTGATGGGCAAGAACTGCTTGATTATTTTCTATGTTATATATGTGTATTAATAAACTGGCGCCTTTTATTATACCATATATGGAGGGAATTGGTCACTATTGTGTTTATCCGTATCCAATGGTCAAGCCCTGGACCTGTCCCAATCTTTCCAGTTTTTCCTGTGGTTTTCACTCACAGTCTAGGAGAAAGATAAAAGCCTGGAGTGCAGCTTTAACAGAATATATGTCTATATGGAGCACATATTAAATACGTTTATCTGTAACACTTAGTTTCCACAATGAGGGTAACACTACCGACATGTGGATTCTTTTTTTTAAATATAAGTTTCTCTCTGTGGCAATAACAGTGTTGGTGTGATAATCCCATTGGCGTTAACCACTAAAACTTAAACAGATTCAAGGAAAATTGCATCTCATAATAAGCCCATTTAGAGAACTCCAAAATATTTTTTTATGACAATCTGTTGCTATATGATCTAAATCAGTTAAGGCAAAACACTCCGTAGCAATGGGAAATGAGGGTACTCTTGTTGTCATGTACAAGAACGGGCAACTGGTTTTATAAAAATCACAGTAAATGAGTAACACATATTAATATATTCTTCACAATGCAATGATAATTTTTTAAAGAATATAAGTGCCCCTATTCTAGCATTTTGACATGTAAGGAGGTATGTGTATTATTTATATGCATAACACCTGTCAGCGAAAGCAATGTGTATTACTGAAAGCATGAAACAGTGATTTTCAGTTGGGGGTTCCAAGGACTACAGAACTCCCCAGGCATCATTTAAAGGCCCCACATTCTTCAAGCCATTCTAAAATTGTGGAAAACATAATTTCCGTCATTAGGTTAAAATACATCACAGAGTATACCTTTAACAAGCAGGTGTTCTGCAGTGTCTTTGCAATCTTTATGAACAATTTAAGGATAAAAATAGCACCAAATGCTACTGCTGCTTCTTGGCAAAATAACATACAAGCAAGAGTGAATGACTCGTCCAACTGTTTCCCTTTGGATACAAGAATGCTGTAGGACTGGTAGAAGATCATTACACTCACAAAAAAAGGAAAATTAGCACACTGGAAAAAAACTGAATAGCAATATTTAGAATAAGAGACTGTTTAATTAAAAATCTTTTATTACATATGATCTACATTGTGACATCATGGGGGGCCTAAAACTTTGTGACTATTGGGGTCCTGACTTGATAAGGACCATTGGTACTTTTGGGCTCTAGATGTTTGGATGGTTGTTTGTTGAAACGTGAGCAGCAAGGCTTTAGAAGGAAATATGAGATGTTTTAGATATACAGAAATATAAGGAAAAGCACCACCCAGTGAGACTGCTAATTCGTTTGGTGTCATATTTGCAAATATTCACATACCACTTGTCAATAAAATTATATTTACAAAAATAAGACTTGAGCTGGTATATAATATATTTTCACTTTAACTATCTAGAGAAGCTAGCTACCAACAGAAGTTTTGTTAAGCGAAACACGAGTCAAGCCTGTGATTATATGAAGATAAATATTGTCGTTAACTGAAATTTTTGCTTCAAAAGAAGCCATAGGGCATATTTCAATTTATAGATGTCAGCCAAAATGACTTCCCTTTAAATAAAAAAAAAATACATAGAACTGACAACAGATTACAATTTATGTGTTATTTGAGGCATATTCTTAATTTCCATATCATATGATGCAGTTATAGCAGGGTTATGTTTCAGTGGAACTACATATCTGGCTGATCTGTCTATCTCTAGCAATGCATAATGATGACCTGAGCCCTGGATCTGTATTATTGCCTTAGTTGGGGTCCAAGACAGATAGTGACTGGTATATGGAGGAAGCCCAAAAGTTGTACCCACTCTTTTTTGGTCAAGTTTACAGAGGCTACAATGAGTACTGCTATAACCTCAGTCAAGACCCTGTCACCTACTAGACAGAGCCTAGGGGTGATAAAGTAGCAATGTTTTTACCTTATACCTAAATAGGTCTTGACATTAGGTGGGAAGATTAGGCAACAAGGTAGAATGTTTGATCAAAATCTCATAATTTTAATAATCAACTTTTGATATATATATATGTGTGGGGCAAATAAGTATTTGATCCCCTGCTGATTTTGAACGTTTGTCCACTGACAAAGAAATGATCAGTCTATAATTTTAATGATAGGTGTATTTTAACAGTGAGAGACAGAAAAAAAAAAAAAAAAAGAAAAACACATGTCAAAAAAGTTATAAATTGATTTGCAGGTCAGTGAGGGAAATAAGTATTTAATTTCCTATCAATCAGCAAGATTTCTGACTCCCAGGTGTCTTGTATACAGGTAACGAGCTGAGATTAGGAGAACTCTCTTAAAGGGAGTGCTCCTAATCTCAGCTTGTTACCTGTATAAAAGACACCTGTCCACAAAAGCAATTAATCAATCAGATTCCAAACTCTCCACCATGGCCAAGAACAAAGAGCTGTCCAAGGATGTCATGGGCAAGATTGTAGACCTACAAAAGGCTGGAATGGGCTATAAGACCATTGCCAAGCAGCTTGGTGAGAAGGTGACAACAGTTGGTGCGATTATTTGCAAATGGAAGAAACACAAAATAACTGCCAGTCTCCCTCGGTCTGATGCTCCATGCAAGATCTCACCTCGTGGAGTTTCAATGATCATGAGAACAGTGAGGAATAAGTCCAGAACTTGGCATCAACTCGCCGTGCTTGGAGGAGGAGGAATGCTGCCTATAATCCCCAAAACACCTTCTCCACCATCAAACATGGAGGTGGAAACATTATGCTTTTGGGTTGTTTTTCTGCTAAGGGGACAGGACAACTGCACAGCATTAAGGGGACGATGGACAGGGCCATGTACCGTTAAATCTTGGGTGAGAACCTCCTTCCCTCAGCCTAAGGCAACAAAGGAGTGGCTTAAGAAGAAGCACATTAAAGTCCTGGAGTGGCCTAGCCAGTCTCTAGACCTTAGTCCCATAGAAAATCTGTGGAGGGAGGTGAAGGTTCGAGTTGCCAAACATCAGCCACGAAACCTTAATGACTTGGAGAGGATCTACAAAGAGGAGTGGGACAAAATCCCTCCTGAGATGTGTGCAAACCTGGTGGCCAACTACAAGAAACGTCTGACCTCTGTGATTGCCAACAAGGGTTTTGCCACCAAGTGCTTAGTCGAAGGCATCAAATACTTATTTCCCTCATTGACCTGCGAATCAATTTATAACTTTTTTTTTACATGTTTTTTTTAATTCTGTCTCTCATTATTAAAATACCATTTTTTTAAATGTTAAAATACCATACCTACCATTAAAACTATAGACTGATCACTTCTTTGTCAGTGGAAAAATATTTAAAATCAGCAGGGGATCAAATAAATACTCCCCCCACACACACACTGTATATATATATATATATATATATATATATATATATATATATATATATATATATATATATATACCCTAGAACTCTTCTGAGACAATTCAGATATGAATTAAATCAGTACAGCTATAAATTTGATAAATTCAGTATCATAATGATAAAGTGTTTCTTCAGTAATAAATATAAATGTAACCACCCATGGGCAATTTATTGCAGTTCAAAGTTTCAGTTAGTTTATGGAAGCTGTAGGGTTTATAATAATAATAAAAAACAGTCCACCTGTTGGTCTGTGGAGTCTATTATTAATAATGGATGTATGATGATAAAACTGTATGAAAACTAGTAATTTGCCCATCATAAATTATGGTATAATAGAATGTTATCTGCGCTGTATCTGTGCTGTCTCTCTGTCTCTGAGTTATGTGGCAAGTATGCTGTCTCTCTCTGTGCTGTCTCTCTCTCTCTCTGAGGTTTGAAATGGGCTGTTATGCTGCTTGCTGTGATGTGTGGTAGGCCTTGCTGTGTTGTGTGGTTCTCTCTCACTCTTTGGGGTCTTTCTCTCTCACTCTTTGCTGTCTGTCTCTCTCCCTGTGTGCTGTCTGTCTGTGTACTGTCTCTGTCTCTCTGAGGTGTGTAATGGCGGTTGTTATGCTGCTTGCAGTGGTTTGTGGATGATTGCTGTATTGTGTGGAGCATTCTCTCTTTCTCTTTGCTGTCGGTCTGTCTCTCTCTCTCGCTATGCTGTTATGCTGTGAGTGAGGTCTCCCTGTGTGCGGTCTGTCTGTGCTCTCTCTCTGAGGTGTGTAATGGCGACTATTTTGACACTTGCTGTGTTGTGTGGCAGGTTCTCTCTCTACCTTTGCTGTCTCTCTCTCTATTGTCTGAATCACTTTCTCTGTGCTATGTGTTTGTGTGCTTTCTCTCTCTGTGTGCTGTCTCTCTCTTTGATGTCTGTCTCTCTCTCTCACTTTGCTGTCTCTCTCTGTGCTGTTTATCTCTATCTTTCTCTGCGGTCTGTCACTCTCTCTGTGCTGTCTCTCTTTGTGTGCTCTACCGCTCCCTTTGCTGTCTCTCTGTGTGCTGTCCTTCTCTGTTCAGCCATCTCTCTCTGTTCTCTCTCTCTCTGTGCTGTCTGTGTCTCTCTTTGTGCTCTGTCTCTCAGTGCTGTCGGTCTCTCTGTGCTCTGTCTTTCACTTTGCTGTCTGCCTCTCTCTACTCTCTGTGTGCTGTCTCTCTCCCTTTGCTATCTGTTTCTCTGTGTTGTCTGTCTCTCTTTTTGCTGTCTCTGTGCTGTCTCTCCCCCTATTTGCTGTAAGTCTCTGTCACACTCTCTGTGTTGTCTGCCTCTCTCTGTCCTTTCTCACTCTCTCTCTCTCTCTCTCTCTCTCTCTCTCTCTCCCTGTGCTGCCTCTGTCTCTGAGGTGCGTAATGGCTGCTGTTATAACAAGTCTCAGGCCCGTCCCTCATTAATGTCATGGTCCTGCCCCTCGATGACATCATGTCCTGCCCAGCATGAAAGACATAGGAAACCAGAAATGAATATATTAGATGTGAAAAATAGCACAATACACTCATTCACATAGCATACACAAGTGAGGCTGTTATATTGTGTTATGAAAACATTAGGAAACTGAATGAAATACATATTTTACATTTTATTAAAGAAATGAGTCTTCAGTGTTGATTGCTTTGGATAAAAGCTGCTAAAAATGCTAATTCTCCAGTGGGTACAACTGTGGTAATATAGTAGGTATCTCTGCGGTGATATAGTAGGTATCTCTGCGGTGATATAGTAGGTATCTCTGCGGTGATATTTGTATTATCATGCTCTCATTTACAAACTGTACCCTGGTACTCATAATTTTGGAAGTTTATAGATAAATTATACAAATGTAAGGATATTGCAGATAAACAATTTGGAAAATGGATATCCATGAACTATATGAAATTGCTTCCAGTAAAAATTGTTTATCTAGCCAAAACTCTTCCAATTTCTATCTGCAAACGATAGTATTTTAATTCTAGTATATAAATAGTATCTGCTTTCTCACTGACTTATTAATACTCTTTCCATGCAGTGATTTCTTTACAGAATCTACTCAATACAATGTTAATGCCATACTTGATATATAAAATGCTGAGTGACAAATATGCAATAGGCAAGTCACTGGGTAATTAGACAATGTTCATGCTGAGAAATCCAGATAAATGTTCAAGGTTGTCTTCATTCATATCTCACAATTCTTGCATGTTTTGGAAAATTATGATCTGAATTTTTAAGTACACAAATAATCTTCTTATGATATATTTTATGATGTATGTCATGTGACCAAAATATGATAAGTGAAAATTTACAGTGAGATAAAAATAAGATTCTTACTGTACAAACTGAAACAAAATAATTATATCTGAAAAGTAGAAAAAGTGCGGACAGTTTCCCCCCAAAGAACAAGATACACAATTCCCACAAAAAACATGGTAATGGTTAAAACATTTAAAAAAAGTAAAAAATATATATGCAGTCTTTAAGTTAGTAACTATTCAATTCCAATGTTCTTTATTGAGGGCAGTGGCTGCATTGTTTTAACTGCTTTACTGTATGTGGGGGGGGGGGCATTATGTAGACTAATTAGATTTTATTTAGCTCTATTGGGAGAACTGCCTACATTCCGTGTGAATTAACTGAATAGTTATTTGCATGCAAAGACCCCTCCCACACATTACATATAATAGTTGTCAAACTGTGAGTCGTCGCCACGCTTTGCAAGCTCGCATTTGCGGAAGGTAGAGGCTCCATTGTCGGCTGCAATGAGCCAAAGGGTCATTGTAGGCCGCAAAGGGTGAGAGAGGGGTGAAGGGACTCAGGGGAGGGAGAGCAGGGCAAAGAGACACAGGGGAGGGAGAGAGGGTAAAGAGACATAGTCAGGAAACGCAAGGTAGGGAGATAAGGGGGAAAAGGCACAGAGAGAGGGGCAAAGAGACACGGGAGGGAGAGGGTCAAAGAGACACTGGGGAGGGAGTTGGGGAAAAGAGACACAGGAGAGGGAGAGGGGGGCAAAGAGACATAGGGGAGGGAGATAGGTGGAAAGAGACACAGGGGACAGACAGGGAGGAAAGAGACACAGGGGTGAGATCATTTGTCTGTAACGCTCGTAAAGCTACGGGCGAAGGCGCTTCCATTATCTTGTTGACAGTTCTTATCTAGCTTATCTTAGCTACCCATGGCTCAGTATCTAGCCTGTTCAGTGCGTCCACTTGAGAGCTAACAGTCTCATTGACTATTTATACACAGTCACTAATTGCAATTTAAAAAGCCACAGGTGTGTGAATTTAACCTTTAATTGCCATTTTAACCTGTGTGTGTCATCTTGTGTGTCTGTAACAAAGCCAAACATTCAAGGGTATGTAAAGTTTTGATCAGGGCCATTTGGGTGTTTTTTTTTAGCATGAACAGTCATATTTTCAAAATAAATTAAAAAATTTCACAATATCTGCCAGGGTATGCAAAATTTTGAGTACAACGGTATATATATATATATATATATATATATATATATATATATATATATACATACAGTTGCAAGCAAAAGTACGTGAACCCTTTGGAATGATATGGATTTCTGCACAAATTGGTCAAAAAATGTGATCTGATCTTCATCTAAGTCACAACAATAGACAATCACAGTCTGCTTAAACAAATAACACACAAAGTATTAAATGTTGCCATGTTTTTATTCAACACACCATGTAAACATTCACAGTGCAGGTGGAAAAAGTATGTGAACCCTTGGATTTAATAACTGGTTGAACCTCCTTTGGCAGCAATAACTACAACCAAACGTTTCCTGTAGTTGCAGATCAGATGTGCACAACGGTCAGGAGTAATTCTTGACCATTTCTCTTTACAGAACTGTTTCAGTTCAGCAATATTCTTGGGATGACTGGTGTGAATCACTTTCTTGAGGTCATGCCACAACATCTCAATCGGGTTGAGGTCAGGACTCTGACTGGGCCACTTCAGAAGGCGTATTTTCTTCTGTTTAACCCATTCTGTTGTTGATTTACTTCTATGCTTTGGGTCGTTGTCCTGTTGTAACACCCATCTTCTGTTGAGCTTCAGCTGGTGGACAGTGGCCTTAAGTTCTCCTGCAAAATGTCTTCATAAACTTGGGAATTCATTTTTCCTTCGATGATAGCAATTCGTCCAGGCACTGATGCAGCAAAGCAGCCCCAAACCATGATGCCTCCACCACCGTAATTCACAGTTGGGATGAGGTTTTGATGTTGGTGTGCTGTGCCTCTTTTTCTCCACACATAGTGTTGTGTGTTTCTTCCAAACAACCAAACTTTAGTTTCATCTGTCCACAGAATATTTTGCCAGTACTGCTGTGGAACATCCAGGTGCTCTTGTGCAAACTGTAAACGTGCAGCAATGTTTTGCTTGGATAGCAGTGGCTTCCTCTGTGGTATCCTCCCATGAAATCCATTCTTGTTTAGTGTTTTACATATCGTAGATTCGCTAACAGGGATGTTAGCATATGCCAGAGACTTTTGTAAGTCTTTAGCTGACACTCTAGGATTCTTCTTCACCTCATTGAGCAGTCTGCGCTGTGCTCTTGCAGTCATCTTTACAGGACGGCCACTCCTAGGGAGAGTAGCAGCAGTGCTGAACTTTCTCCATTTATAGACAATTTGTCTTACTGTGGACTGATGAACAGCTAGGCTTTTGGAGATACTTTTATAACCCTTTCCAGCTTTATGCAAGTCAACAATTCTTAATCGTAGGTCTTCTGAGAGCTCTTTTGTGTGAGGCATCATTTACATCAGGCAATGCTTCTTGTGAAAAGCAAACCCAGAACGGGTGTGTGTTTTTTATAGGACAGGGCAGCTGTAACCAACACCTCCAATCTCATCTCATTGATTGGACTCCAGTTGGCTGACACCTCACTCCAATTAGCTTTTGGAGATGTCATTAGTCTAGGGGTTCACATACTTTTTCCACCTGCACTGTGAATGTTTACATGGTGTGTTCAATAACAACATGGTAACATTTATTTATTTGTGTGTTATTAGTTTAAGCAGAGTGTGAGTGTCTATTGTTGTGACTTAGATGAAGATCTGATCACATTTTATGACCAATTTGTGCAGAAATCCATATCATTCGAAAGGGTTCACATACTTTTGCTTGCAACTGTATATATAAAAAGTAAATAAATGGTACACTGTGTTCAGATTTTAACTTCTAAAACAAGTTAAAAAAAATTGTTTCCTGCTCAGAATTCTGAGAAATACAGTTATTACACTGCATTCTGGGAGCCTGGGCAGGGACATGCAAATGTGCCCACAGAGGCTTCGCTCCTGTAATCCATTACCTTTTTAAACATGGCTTCCTTTAGGCATATGCCTGCTGTATTATACAGCTTTAAGCCTAACTCAGGGTGGATTATACACAAGCTAGAAATCCTACCCACGTAGAGCTGTTTCAAGGTTACTGCTTCTCTGAATGAAATGTGTGGGGCTGGTTCCCAGCTTGAGTAGTAGATTTTTTTGAGGGGATAGTTTACCACAACAATCATTTAATTTATGGTGGGCAAAAGTGCGATAGAAGCCCTCCACCGTACAGTAGTACAGTAGATAATTAGTACTTTTATGTTACAAGTTAAAAAACATGTTTTCTTCTCTGAATTGTGAGAAATACAGTATAATATAATAGTCAAACTGCGAATCATCATCACGCTTGCTCGACTGGCATAGTGAGGCGAGCCGTGGAAGCACAGAAGTCTTCCGAGCTTGGAGCACTTAGCAGGCGCTCATCGGCTGCTCGCCTCGCATAGCGACGCGAGCAGTTGAGGCATTGAAACTCGGAGCACTTGCTAGCTATTAATTATAAATAGGTAAAGTATATTAATTTATTAATTAATTATTGCTTTAAAATATATATATTACAAAAAAAATATGTACAATCTTATATTTTACACTGCCTTTAATTCATGAGTGGTTTATGCTTTCAAATATATCTATTAATTGATTAAATAATTTTTAATGGACATTAATTTATTAATTAGTAATTAGTAAGCATTATCCCCCGCAAAATTATGTTTTTAGACTGCCTTTATCAATATATTAATGCTTACCTCTTTCTAATACATTTATTCATTGATTAATTAATTAGTTATTGTTCCTTTATTATTAATTAATATTCATTCTGAACAAAACAATTGTATATTTGTGACTGACGTGACTTTATGAATATATTAATTTTACACTTCTTTTACTTGAATAGATTAATGGTTTACGCTTTCAAATATATTTATTAATTGATTAAATAATAATAAAATGAAGTACGTTAATGTATTAATTATTAATTAGTAAGCATTATCCCCCCAAAAATTATGTTTTTAGATTGCCTTTACTTTATCAATATATTAATGCTTACCTCTTTCTCCTAAATTTATTAATTGATTAATTCGTTTTTAATGTTCATTCATTTATTAATTCTTAATTAATATTCATTCTGAACAAAAAAAATGTTATGTGTGACTGCCTTAACTTTATGAATATATTAATGCTTAGCTCTTTTAAATAAATTTATTATTTGATTAATACATTATTAATGTTCATACATTTAGTAATTATTAATTAGTAATAATAAAAAAAATACTATTTATAAACTGCCACAAAAAATATGTAAATTTTACAGTGCACTTATATATCTGTGTTGCTGCTCATTGCCTAAAATGGATAGGATCCTCAAAGAAGTTAAATATTGAAATCAGTTTATTATATTAGGACATCTGCTACATTTAATATTTTATAGTGCATTTATTTATGTATATATCCATGCTTACACCTTTAAGTTTTGCATGTATGCCAATTAATCATCATATTCTTAATGATTAATGAATTAATTGCAATCGAACATTAAAAATGCTTTACATTTCATTTTACATTTTGATCATCTCTGCAGCTGACTGATTACACAGAGTGGCATTTGCAACATTTCATCTGCAATAATATCACCTTTACCTTTAATTAATTAATGTCTATTAATTTATTAATTATTAATTAGAAATCATTATAAAAAGAAATTATTGTCTATTTTACAATGCATAGATTTCCTATTGCATTTAGATATCTGGAGTACTGATCATTAACGTACATTCATTGATTAACTATTAATTATTAATTATTACAGACAAAAAAAAATTAAACTTGCCCAAAAATTAACAAAACTGCAGCTTTGCTCATTTTAAATATAGGGGATAGTGTACACTGTGTAGCATAGATAGGTGGTCAGCCTGTATTGTTGAGCACCAAAGCTCCGAGCTATTCGAGCGTTTCCTATGCGTCTACGTCTGACGTCATAGGTCAGCGTTGCGTATTATCCTAGCATGCAACCCGACGCAAGATTCCAAGAATTTCATCAGGGCTTCCCGGGCATATGTCAGAGAGGCTATTTAAGCTACTTAGGTTGCCATAGTAACTAGTCTAGAGATAGCAACTTATATATTACATTTTATTAACAAAATGTGGCTAAAAACAAATAATACCAGATTATTAAAATGTAAAGTGGGATTAAAATAGAGAAAAATACATAAAGCTCCAAGTCAGATTTATATATCTGGAGACTTACCATGTCTTGATACGTATCGAAAACAAAGCCCTGATAGCCCCTAATGAAATATAGCATCTTGCATAATGATAGTTGCTCATGATAATATAAACCAAACCAAATTGTTTGTTTTTATATAAGTATGATATGATGGTCTTCCAATTGTGTTTTTCTTTATGTACATAAAAATACACTAGAACAAGAAAAGGATAGATATGCCTATATTGATATAGTTGGTAATGTTATCATATAGTTCTTACCCCTTTATTAAAAAGACTATATACATTTGAATTGTTGGTATACCATATACCACCCTAACAATGTATTAGTCCACAATTTGAGGAGATTAAACAAAGGCAAGGTATAAGAATTTTAATTATATATAATATTTATAAAAATTCTATATTAGGCCCTTTATATGCCTAGTGTATTACATATCCCTTAGATAGCTTATATATATAGCTCTGTATGTAGGTGAAGGTGATGAAATAAAGGAGATAAATATAGGAAAATTAAATAAAAGGTGTAAAAGTGAAGCCCTCATTGAGGCCCCAAGGTTTTTTGGTCTTAAGTGTGTAAATCCATTGAGCTTCCTTTTTTAAAAGTTCCTTATCAATATTACCTCTTCTAATATTGTGCTTTACCCTATCAATGGCTATAAAGGATATATTATTGAGATCTCCATTATGTTTTAAATTCACATGATTGGCTACCGTTGTATAATACTCTTTTGTTATGCTATATATATGTTCCAATATTCTACGTCTGAATTCTCTACAGGTTCTACCTACATACCTCATGCCACATTTGCAAAGCATAAGATAAATATCCCCTACTGATTTGCATGTCAGTAATTGTTGAATTGTATAGTTACTGATAGCATCTTTTGAGGGAAATGTTTTAGTAGTTTTTACATACTTACAGGCTTTGCAAGATAGACATTTGAAACAGCCCTTAGTTTTATTTAGCCAAGTCTTACTTTTTGTAACTTCCGAATGACTTTTAGATAGCATATCCCTTAAATTAGTGCACCGTCTACTGGTAATTCGGGCCTGGCTACCTAGAAAAGGCCTAAGATTGTCATCGTCTAGGAGAATTTGCCAGTGATCATTAAATATTTTTTTAATGTCATGCCACTTTCCATTGTCTGTGCCTATGCATCTTACCATATCATCCGATTGTTTATTTTTATCAATCAAAAGTGAGTCTCTGTCCACTGCTTTTGCTTTTTTATATGCTCTTTTGAGGGTTTCGTTCTTATACCCCCTTTCTTTAAAGCGATGTTGAAGCTCTTTGGCTTCTGTTTCAAAGTCATTTGGGCTGGAGCAATTTCTTTTAACTCTTGAGTATTGCCCCACAGATATCCCTGAAATTAGGGTATTGGATGGCTACTATTGGCTTGTAATAGACTATTTGTAGCTGTAGGTTTCCTGTATGTTGTGGTTTGAAGTTTACCATTTTCTAGCTTTTTAATTTTTAGGTACAAAAAAGTAATCTCACTTTCATTAATTTCTGATGTTAAGTATAGTCCCATATCATTTGTGTTAAGTATACCAATAAAATCTTATAGATCTTTTTGGTTACCATTCCATACTAACAAGACATCGTTGATGAAACGCACCCACAATTCAATGTGTTCGGTATATTACATTTTATTTTACAGTTTGCTCATCTCTGTAGCTGACTGATTACACAGAGTGACATTTGCAGCATTTCATCTGCAATAATATCACCTTTATCTTTAATGTCTATTAATTTATTAATTCATTATTAATTAGAAATCATTATAAAAAGTAAATATTGTCTATTTTACAA
Source organism: Discoglossus pictus (assembly GCA_027410445.1). Classification (NCBI taxonomy): domain Eukaryota; kingdom Metazoa; phylum Chordata; class Amphibia; order Anura; family Alytidae; genus Discoglossus; species Discoglossus pictus. The sequence continues at coordinate 332,910,228 of CM050166.1, forward strand.
TGCATAGATTTCATATTGCATTTAGATATCTGGAGTACTGATCATTAACGTACATTCATTGATTAACTATTAATTATTAATTATTATAGACACAAAAAAATTAAACTTGCCCAAAAATGTTGTACATTTTCTAATGCACTTATATATCTTTGTTCCTGCTCATTGCCTAACAGTGATAGGAACCTAACAGAACTTAAGTATTTAAATCAGTTTATTATATTATGGCACTTTTTAATATTTTTAATGCATTTACTTATGAATAAATCGATGATTAGGCCTTTATGTTTTGCATGTATGCCGATTAAACATGAATTCATTGATTCAAAACATTAAAAATGCTTTCTATGTAATCTTACAGATTCCTCATCTCTGCACCTGCCTGAAGACAGAGAGCGAGCTCTGAAGGATTTGATCTGCTAGAAGATCAACTTGATGATGACATTCTTTAGGAAAACAGGATTAAGTATTTTTATTTTGAATGGATGACAGTTATTGATTAATTAATTAACTTATTTTATTAATTATTGATCAATAATAAAAAAAAACATTATGAATACATATATGCTTAGCCATTTATGTTTTATGAATGACAATTACACCTCATAACTTTATTTATTGATTAATTCATTTAATCAAAAGGTTACAAATCCTTTTCAGGCCAATCTGTAGTTTGCTAATAGCTCTTTCTGTTTACCCTTCTTTAGGAGCACATGATTACCTGTTTATGTTCTGCATTGATGACAGTTTTAGATTATTTCATTAATATATATTAATTTATTACTTCATAATTAATTATATAAAAAAAAACATATTTTAGCCTGAACTTATTTATCAATATATATATATATGCTTAGTTCTTTAGCTTTTCGTGTATGCAAATTAAAAATAACCCATTGATTTATTAATTAGTTAATTTAATGAAAACATTAGAAATACATTTCAAGTCATTTTAATGATTACTACTATTTAGGTTTTGCATTGATGACAGGTAACAACAATATGTACAATAAAAAAAAATAAAGATCTTACACCTGCATTTACAATTACAGATTACAATGGCGGACAACGCATAAGACAAGAATGAAAGTAAAAGAAGAATGTCAAGGGAACAGAAGCAAAGATGGAGAGATGGACAGTCCCCTGAGACTTCGCAACGCTTAAGAGAAGAAAACCGACAGAGATTTCTAAATAAAAGAAAAATTGCTAAGAAAGCACAAATTGAGTGTGCTAGGGCTTCAAAGAAAGGAAAAAGTAAACAAAAAACGTCTGTAAAACATTGCTTAATGACCCAATATTGCCTCCTAAAAAACAATGTTCATACACATGACACTGATGTAGATATAGAAAGTTGTAGTAATATCCATGTTGAGGAAGCTTACAATAGTGCTTTATTTACAGCACTAACAGTAGTCACTCATTATTGTGGATTAATGAATGTGGTTTGTCAGTTTTCTGTGGCCTATCATTTTCTCAAGGAAAGACCAACAGATGCAGAGTTTTTTAGTTGCTATCAGAAAAGAAAGGTAAGACTTCCAGAAAGACACACATTTCCAGAATATTTAGAAAGTTTAATGAGTGATCCAAAATGTTTAAATTATGCCAATTAAAAAAAAATTAGGTCTTATAACAGTGCAATTTCATTTGCTTCAATTGAAGCAACATTAGCAGTAAATGTCCCAGGACATGGTCAATACTGTTTTAAAGCACAAGGACAAATTTACCACAGGACTTCACATTTACACCCAAAAGCAGGAGAGCAAAGGAAATTTGCACAGTTATATGTCCTTGATACAATGGAAGCTGTTGAAAATAAACAATGCTTACCCATAGTCTTTGAACAGCTCGATAACATTATGGCCAACAACCCATATGGTCAAGCATACAAAAAATTAGCAGAGGTTGAAAAAGAACAATAGGAACATGCGCAAATAAATCAATTGCCAATGCCAAGAGTAAATATGGTTCTCAAAAGAGATCGCTATACTGATAAAAGATATTATAATTTACCAACAGCAAATGAGGTTGCCATGGTCTTTAAAAATGAGGTTGCCATGGTCTTTAAAAATGATGATGGGGAACCTCCATTTGAGCTGGATATTAGAATATATCCACGCAATGAAGACCAACCTTTTATAAAACATAAATATATTAAGTAGTAATTTGGATCCAATGACATATCCCATTTTCTTTCCAAATAGTGAGCCAGGATGGCAACCAACATTACAATTGCAAAGTTATCCCAATAGTAAAGTTTGTGTTAGAAACAATATTTCTATGCTGGAATATAAAGTGTCACAAACTGCTATTCGGGATAATTTTAATCTTATTTTATGTGGGGGAAAACTCACACAACAATGGATTATTGATTCCTATCTACAAGTCGAAGAAAATAATCTAAATGTTGTGAAATTTAAACAAAATAAGCTTTGAATAAAACAATATTGTGAATTGATGGATTATGTTGCTGAATCAGCTGCAAACAGAGACATTCCTGCTGGAAGAGCAATGATTTTGCCATCCTCTTTTTAAGGATCTCCTCGCAATATGTGGAAATTGTGACTAAATTTGGAAAACCAAATTTATTCATTACATTCACATGTAATCCACAATGGCCAGAGATCAAAGAAAATTTCAAACTTGGCCAAAATACTTCTGACAGACCAGATTTGGTGGCTAGAGTATTCAAAATAAAACTAAATTCATTAATTCATGATATAACTAAAGCACACTTACTTGGAAATGTGTGGCTTTTGTTTATACCATTGAATTAAAAAAAAAAGAGGACTGCTATATGCACATATACTTTTAATCCTGCAAGAAAAAGATAAATTGAATACGGTAGAGTGGATTCAGTAATTACTGCTGAACTGCCACATCAAGAAAAACATTCAAAACTTTATGAGATTGTAACTCTTAGAATGATTCATGGTCCATGTGGAGATATCTGTCCAAAGTCACCATGTATGGAAAATTAAAAATGCACAAAAGAGTTCCCAAAACAATTTCAAATGCAGACTTATGCTAATTGTGATTGATGCCCTTTGTATAAAAGAAGAGAAGGACAAACAGCCATTATGCGTGGCCAAAAAGGTTGATAAAAGATATGTGGTTAAATACAATCCACATTTGCTGATGAAGTACAATGCACACATAAATGTACACACACATGGGCATATACCATGTGGGAATAAAAGAAAATGAGTAAATCTCATCCAATGTGGCTTAACAATGATTTAAAGATCAAGATAAGGAGTAAAAAGAATGCATTTAAATTATACAAACAAGAGGGGACAGAGACTGCTTTACGGGAGTACAAGGAAATCAACAAGGCTTACAAAAGCGCTATTAGACTGGCTAAAATAGAAAATGAAAAATTAATTGCAAAAGAGAGTAAGACTAACCCTAAAATATTTTTTAAGTATATTAATGGGAAGAAGGCGAGGAAGGAAGCTATAGGAACATTAGAATGTGAAACAGGCCATCTGAAAATTAGTGACCAGGAAAAGGCAGATGAGCTAAATAGGTTATTTTATTGGAAAAAATAAATGTTAATAAAGACTCGGATCCTGATGGAATACATCCATGGGTACTGAGGGAACTGGGTTCTTTAATAGCCAAACCATTATGTTTAATTTTTCAAGATTCACTCAACACAGGGTCTCTAACAGATGACAGGAGAAAAGCAGATGTGATACCTATATTTAAAAAGAGAGCAAGAGCAAATCTGGGGAATTATAGACCAGTGAGCCTCACTTCTGCAATGGGGAAGCTTTTGGAAGGGTTAATAAGGGATAATATACAAGAATATATCTATTTTAACAGGATTATATGTAGGAGTCAAAATGGATTTATGAGGGATAGGTCATGTCAAACAAATCTAATTAGTTTCTATGAGGAGGTTAGTAGGAACCTGGATCAAGGCAACTCAGTGGATGTAGTCTTTTGGGATTTTTCAAAGGCTTTTGATACAGTGCCACATGGGAGACTATTGTGCAAACTAAGAGATACAGGAATTGCAGTAAATATCTGCTCATGGATTGAGAGCTGGCTAAAAGACAGGACGCAAAGGGTTGTTGTAAATGGAACATACTCCGATTGGACTAATGTGGTAAGTAGGGTTCCTCAGGGTTCAGTATTAGGTCCTCTCCTTTTTAACATATTTATTAATGACTTAGAGGTAGGATTGGAGTGTGGTGTCTCCATTTTTGCTGATGACACGAAGTTGTGCAAGGTAATGATGTGCTTTCCCTCCAAAGGGATTTACATAAAATTGAGGAATAGGCATTTAAATGGCAGATGAGATTTAATACAAATAAATGTAAAGTTATGCATCTGGGAAGGAAAAATAGCCATGCAATTTATAATCTTAATGGAGCAAATCTAGGTGTATCAGATATTGAAAGGGATTTGGGAGTGCTTGTGGACAACCATCTAGGTATCAGTGCTCAAAGCCAAGCAGCAGCTGCAAAGGCAAATACAATATTAGCATGTATTAAGAAGGGTATAGAAGCAAGGGAAGCAAATATAATTCTGCCCCTATACAAATCTCTAGTACGCCCTAATTTGGAATATGGAGTACAATTTTGGGCACCACTTCATAAAAAGGACATTTTAGAGCTGGAAAAGGTATAGAGGAGGGCATCAAAACTAATAAGGGGAATGGAGGGGCTAAGTTATGAAGAAAGACTAACTAAATTAAACTTATTTTCTCTAGAAAAAAGGCATCTAAGAGGAGATATGATTACCTTATATAAATACATCAAGGGTCAGTATAAAGATTTGTCAAGGGAGCTTTTTGTGCCAAGAGGTTTTCAACTGACAAGAGGACATCCCTTGAGGTTAGAAGTAAAAAGATTCCACCTTAAAGAAAGAAAAGGGTTCTTCACAGTAAGGGTGGTTAATCTGTGGATTTCTCTACCAGAGGAGGTGTTGACAGCGGATTCAATAGATAACTTTAAAAGGGGACAGGATTTATTTCTAATTAAAAAGGGAATTCAGGGTTATCATGGATAATTAGAGAGACAGTATTGATCCAGGGAGAAATCCGATCGCCAGTATCTGGGGTCAGGAAGGAATTATTATTTTTCTCCCTTTGAGACAGCTAAGTCTTACTTGGGTTTGTTTTTTTTTCTGTTTGCCTTCCTCTGGATTAATAATAAAAAAAATAAAATAAAAAAAATGATTGATTTATAATAAATTAACAACTAAGTAATTAATATTTAATCTGCATATTGCAGATCAGAGGAGATCTTAAAAGGTTGAACTTGATGGACTGAAAGTCTTTTTTCAACCTTAATTACTATGTAACTATGTAACAGTCCACATTTGCTGATGAAGTACGATGCACATATAAATGTGGAAGCCTGCACTATCAAATCCATATAATGTGTGTATACATATATATACAAAGAATATGATGCAGCAACTGTTGTCGTGCATGGTGCACAAAATGAACAAGAAAATCCAATTTTACATGACGAACTGTCATCTTATTTAGATGCTCGCTATGTAAGTGCTCCAGAAGCAAAGTGGTGTCTTCTCAAATTTGAGATTAAAGATCGGTCACATGCTGTGTATCGATTAGCTGTCCATTTGCCACAAAGTCAATTTGTTTGCTTCACTGCAGTGAATGAAAGAAATGCTTTAGCACATAGTAAACATAGAGCAACAACACTATTGCTTGGTTTCAGTTAAATTGCCAGGACACTGAGGACAGACAATTTTTATACATTGACATTCCACAGCACTATGTATTCGTAAATGGCCAATGGAGACAACGAAAAAAAGATAATCATAAAATTATCCCACAAATTTATACCGTTAGTCCAAGAGACATTGAACGTTTCCGCTTAAGATTACTTCCTTTACGTGTTCCCGGTGCACAAAGTTATGAACATTTACGCACAGTGAATTACATAGTTTATGATACTTTCCAATTAGCTGCAAGACATCATAACTTCCTGGCAGATGATACAGAATGAGGGAGATGTCTAGAAGAAGCAGCACTATGTCAAATGCCAAAGCAAATGAGAGAACAATGTGCTTTCATTTGTATATTTTGCAATGTACCTGATTAGCTTTATGGGAAACATTTATATTACATATGTGTGTAGACTTCTTGGAACGTTAGAATAAGACCATTACACTATTAAAAGCATTATTTCGAAATTCAGGAAATCTTTCTTTGTCATGGATTAAATTGTGCAAATGTTAATCTGCCTGATCCAGGCCTTATAGATGAAATTAACTTTGAGGAGTATGACACAGAGATTGAATACTAAAAAATCGCAAGAACAAATTGGAACTTTAAATGCATTACAATTGACGCCATTACAAATGCAAGCATTTAACGACATTACAAATGCAATAGACAATGACATGCTCAAAGGGCGTTATTTCTATCTAGATGGCCCTGGTGAATCAGGAAAAACGTATCTATATTATTTATTGATGAGTTGCATACAAGCACAGGGTCAAATAGCACTGCCATTTGGAACAACTGGAATTGCAGCACTTTTGTTAGAAGGTAGTAGAACTGTGCATAGTGGATTTAAACTGCCAGTTCCCATTCTAGAAACATCAGTGTCGGGTATTTGAATTACCGTATTTATCGGCGTATAACATGCACTTTTTCTCCCTGAAAATAGGGAGCAAATGATAGGTGCGTGTTATACTCCGATATTCCCTCCCCCTCCTCATCCTCAACCTCCCTCCTCATTCTAACCCCCCTCCTCATTCTAACCCCCCCTCCTCAACCTAAACCCCCCTAAATACCTCCCCCTCACTTACCTGCTTCTGCTCCGGCGTCCGCTCCTTGACCCGGTGCGCACGTGACGTCACATGCGCCACGTCATTAGCATATACCGGGTGCACCCGGTATATGCTAATGACGTGGCGCGCATGTGACGTACTTGCGCGCGCCGGGTCAAGGAGCGGAGGATGAGGATGGGAGGTGGAGGAGGGGGTTGAAGATGGGGGGTTTGAGGAGGGGGTTGAGGAGGGAGGATGAGGAGGGAGGTTGAGGATTTTGCTTCAAAGTTCTTTTTTTTTTTTTCTGAAATTTCCTTCTTAAAATGAGGTGCGTGTTATACGCCGGTGCTTGTTATATGCCGATAAATACGGTAATTAATTACAAGCCCAAAAATTTAAAAAAAGTAAATTAATTATAATAGATGAGGCAACAATGATGTCATGTCATGCCCTGCAATGTATTGATCGATTATTAAAACAAGGTACTGGTAATGATTTGCCATTTGGTGAAAATGTGATGTTGTTAGGAGGAGATTTTAGGCAAGCATTACCTCTGGTGCCACATGGCAATTGGACTGACATCATCGAAACGTGTATAAAGAGAAGTAAACTGTGGAAAATATTTACACACCTTAAATTAGAAAAAAATATGAGATCTGAAGGCCAAAATCAATTCAATGATTGGCTATTTCAAATTGGAGAAAGAAAACATAAAAAAATATCTAATCTACCTGATGATACTGTTATATTCCCATCAGAAATGATTTGCAATGAATCACTAATATCAACAATCTTTCTCAATACGATCAATAACAAGGATTACTCAGACATTGCAAGCAAAGTGATATTAACATCAAAAAATAGTTATCTACATAACAAAATGTTATAATTAATCAATGCACCCCAAAAAAAACAATTACAGTGCAGATTCCATTCTGGCTGATAACAAAGACAGTGATTCTTACTTTACTATGAAATTAATTCTTTAACTCCCTCTGGAATGCCACCACATATTTTGCAATTTAAAAAAGGGGCAATTGTCATGCTAATGAGAAATATGAATCCCAAAAAAGGACTTTGTAATGGGACCAGATTAATTGTGAAGGATTTAAAGGATCATTTTATACATGCAGAAATTATGAATGGGACCCATAAAGGTGAACAAGTTTTTATACCAAGAATTGATTTGGCTCCAAGTGAGAATTGCTTGCCTTTTGTACTTCAAAGGAGACAATTTTCCATTATCATGGCATTTGCCATGACCATTAATAAATCCCAAGGACAAACTTTTAAGGCTGTGGGTATTTTTTTACAGGAACTTGTATTTGCACATGGCCAACTCTATGTTGCATTTTCAAGATGCAACAATCCAGAGGAAATTAAAGTTCATATTAAAAAAAAAAAAAGTCAGGGTGATTTATTGGAGGATGGACTCATTTTTAGTAAAAACATTGACTACCATGAGGTTCTGTAAACATAGAGAACACTGGTTTTGTTTCACTCGGACTCATTTTAGAGAACCACTATTCCACTAAGGAAACTCTATAAAATGGCAAAAAAAAAACATAAAGAACAGTGGTTATACCCCGCAGACGAACTTTTAAGAGGACCACTATTTCACATAGGAAACTCTATGTGCCATTTTCAAAAACTACAAGTATAACAACAAAAAGTGAAAAAAATGCAAAAACAAAGTAACATATTGGAATGTGTTAGAAGTTACCTTTTTGCATGACAAAACAATTAGGTGGCATTTTCATACAATTCAAGATTAAATGTTAGTATTTTAATCTACTATTTGGCATGTTAAGATTGTATTTTAAAAGGTGTGCAAGTTGTTTCATTGTATATAATTAAGGATTTATGTTAGTAGGAGGATAACCATTTGTTAACAAATTGAAATGTATAATTAAATACAGAGTATTGATTTAGGGAGTAATCCGATCACCAGTTAACAGGGTCAGGAAGGAATTCACCCCCCCCCCCCTTTGATACAATTGGCTAAGTTTCAATGGGGGGGGGGGGGGATACTGTTTGCCTTCCTCTGGATTTAATACCTATGTGGTTTACCACTACTTGAAAAAAAAGTTGCATGTTAAAAAGCATTATGTAATGGTTGCAAATACTCATTTATGCATACCTCTGAATTAAAAATGTTAGTATTGTTAAAGAAAATGGTTCACCATTGTTTCAAATATAAGTTGCATGTTAAAATGTATTATGTAATGTTTTACAATACGTATTCATCAAAACTTTGTTATATTTTTCTTGAATACATGAGAATTAAAATAGTTAATATTGTTCAAAACTGATGGTTTACCTGTTGGTAAAATAGAAGTTGAAGGTTAAAAAAATAAAAAAAACTTTATTATAATTGTTGTACTTCTTTGTAGATAACAAAAAGGTTAAGAGTGTTAGAGACTCACATTAACATTTTATTGCCCCGTCATTTTTGACGGGCAAGCCACTACATATAAATAGTGGTACTGTATTTAGACTATTTTTTTAAAATGGAAATAATATGAAGTATTTTAATCCCACTAACACTGTTCAATTAGAAGCCTGATGTTATTTTGTGAGTCTTACTCTCCTGATTCAGCTTCTTTACTGATCGTGTAGCAGAATCTCCACCCTATGCATTTTAACACACACTTTATGAGAGGTAGAATACTCATATAAACTGAACACTGTATATTTTTTCTTTGCCCCATCTTTTCTTTATCCAAGGAACGTAAATATAAGTGGAGACACTTAGAGGACCACAGGAGAAACAACAAAAGATCCTGGATCTCCATTTTACAGAAAATACACAAAATACATACAGTGCCACACTATACATATCTTGTAAGCCATATTGGGAAGAAAACAAATTAAAGGATTTACTAACAAATTTGAAACATATCAATATTCTGAGCATGGTTTAATCAGCCAAACTTTTTAGGTAGATATAATAGGTGGGTCTCTTAATTTTTAACTACCATCAAATCTGTTTCTCTGCTTAAAAGACTGAGAGGTAAAAAGATATTTGAAATAAGATAAATAAACAGTATTTTTGAAATTTCAGTGGCAATGTATACTCAATTTATTATTTCCAACAGTGGATTCATACAACCACTTCATAATGATAACGATACCCCTCTGAAGAACTCTTGGCTTTATCAAACGTTGAGCCATGAGCTATATATACTTCTTATATTCTTTGGAAAGGGAGGTTCTAAAAGTAAATGGATATCCCTCTTCAATCTGGATCTATACTGCTCAGTAGGTCTTCCCATAATGGCTTCACCCCAGATAGCTGACATATCTTATAATCCCAACAATGTGTCTCTTAAAATCCTTGAGGGGCATCTCTTCTATCCCTCAAAAACACATGTTTTGCATGCAAAATCTGTGAGAAAACAGACTCCATTTTCCCATCATCATCCTACTCCTAAATGTCACAGTGAGTCTTTTAATTAATTTCACCATCTGTTTACATAGTTTCCACACCAATGTATGCCATTCACCCAGCGCACCATGTCATTACATTCCTCTTGCCTGCACAAGAACAATTCTAAATCACTGACTGAGATTCAGTATTATTAAAGGTCTATCAACTCATTGGCAGCAAGTAAATGTAAAAGTGCTAAACACAAGTTTAGTGTAAAATGTAAGGGAATTTTCTAAAAAATATATACATCCAAAGCTATGCATTGCTTTAGCCAATATTTTAATTTTCTTTACAAAAACCTGTTTTTGAAAGTAGCAAGATCTGTTCAGATACTATTTTGTGATGTTTTGAGAGGCAATGTACCATGACATAGTATAGAAAGGATATAACTACATGCTAACTAAGGATTACCATATATCTTCTATATTCCTTTTTGTGTAAAGAAATTTTGTCAAACAACAGCACATAGTGCTTTATATATATATATTGCAAAGGATTTAACAAAGATCAGGAGGAAGTATAATTACACAGTAGATTGAATGAGCCGGCTAAAAAAACATTTTGGTTGCTACATCCTATCAAATCTTTGTTTCTATGACTAAATTACCATACTGTGACGTGAAGATATGGAGATTAGGTAAACCAAACAATTCTAACTTATCCTTCCTAAGGATTCCCAAATTAGCATATTGTAAGGAGGATGCTTCTTCTCCACCTTATTTCTTTCCCCTTTTCGTCTCCCTTTTTTCTTTTAATTTCTCCCTATTTTATTTATTAATTGAATTTAGCTGATAATTAATTTTTATAAACTCAAACTTGAACATCATTTAAAAAAAATGAATAAGAAGACAAACATTATTTTCCTAATACAATATTGTGTTATTTTTTATTTCTCTCTTTAAACAATCAGGGAAATGTATACAAACGGCTTCAAATATATGTTTTGTTCAATTTAAAATGTGATACAAACTGCTGTAATTATATAACCAAATTGTCTTCAATAAAAACATTGAAACAGAAAAAAAAGGTATGTTTCTGTATATCAAAAATACACAATTTAGAAAAAATGGCTATACTATGTTTTTGGTTGGCAGTGTACCTTTAAAAGGATAGTGTGAAGTCACATATTTGATTTAAAAGAATAGGTTCAATATAAAATACAAAACTTTTCTTTGCAGGTAAATAAGTGCCGCTTTATTTAAAATCCTCTTTTAATATGCATACAAACTGTTTTTGCAACAATAGTAAAACTTTTTATTGCATAATCACACATTTGTGACGTTAATGTCACTTTAAATCCAGCATCCCATTTTAGCGGAAAGAATATAAATATACATAATGTTTTCATGAAAGTACTGTGAGCTTGTGTCTTTTAATGAGAAATGATGTGACCCCTCTTTATCTGATAAGCAATATTACTGCCGTATACTGCGCTGTATATCATACTGAAGGCAGGAATCACAAGCTGCCTGACAGAAGGAGATAAAAGTGGATTTTATCAAACATAAATTTAGCTACCAGAATTGATGTGAATTTTCAGTCAATCCTATTAAATCCAAAAGAATCAGTTGAGCGGCTAGGAGTATATGATCACTAAACTACCCGCTAGTGCAGGAGACTGCAACCAATGGTTGTACAAAGAATGCAAATCATCTCAGATCAACACATGGCTGTTTTTCATTCCCCAAAATGAAGGGCACAGTGCTAGCCAGTTTTGCAGGAAGAAAAACAGACAACAGTAACATCTCTTGTTTTGGGCATTGACCATTACAGCTGTGAATTCAAATTAATCAGTTTTGTTTCATGTATTAATTCCTTGAGCAGCAATAGGTAAACAGTTAAAGAGACAGGGAACAAATGTTTTATGCATTCATGTTTTAAATATTACATAATTTTAAACGTAATTAAAACTAACAGGAAATGCTCAAAGCATACTACAGTATGCATGTGTCATTAACAGTCTATTATTATTATTCCTTTATTTGTAATACGCCAACTTATTCTGTAGTGCTATACAGGGGTAAGTTAAAGTCAAAACAATATTAACACAATGCAGAAAAAAGAATGGAGGGCCCTGTCTGAGCTTAAAATCAAATGTACACAGAGCTTTCACTAAAGCACATAAGAAGATTGAAAACTCACAGACTTACAATCTAAAGGGTATGGGAGAGGTAATAGATGTGATGTGTACTTTAAGGCTTAAGGTGATAAGCTTCTTTAAACAAATGAGTTTTTAGTGAGTGTTTGAATGATTTGAGGCAGGAGGATAGTTTAGTGGAGCGATTCAATGAGTTGCAAAGAATAGGGGCAGCACAAGAAAGTCATGAAGACGGGAGTGAGAGGAGATGATAAGAGAGGAGGAAATAAGTCATTATGGTCATTAGCAGAACGGTTGGGGGTGTACTTAGAGAGAGCAGAGATATAAGAGGATGCATTTTTGCTGAGGGCATTATAGGTTAGGGTCATAGTCTTACATTTTATTATGGACACTATGGGAAGCCAGTGTAGTGACTGACAGAGAGGTGCTGCAGACACTGTACGTTGAGATAAGTAGATGAGTCCAGCGGAAATGTTTAGGAGGTGGACTCATGGAGGTGGAAACATTATGCTTTGGGGTTGTTTTTCTGCTAAGGGGACAGGACAACTGCACTGCATCAAAGGGACGATGGACATGGCCATGTACCGTCAAATCTTGGGTTAGAACCTCCTTCCCTCAGCCAGGGCATTGAAAATGGGTCGTGGCTGGGTATTCCCGCATGACAATGAACCAAAACATACAGCCAAGGCAACAAAGGAGTGGCTCAAGAAGAAGCCCATTAAGGTCCTGGAGTGGCCTAGCAAGTCTTCGGACCTTAATCCCATAGAAAATCTGTGGAGGTAGCTGAAGGTTCGAGTTGCCAAACATCAGCCTCAAAACCTTAATGACTTGGAGAGGATCTACAAAGAGGAGTGGGACAAAATCCCTCCTGAGATGTGTGCAAACCTGGTGGCCAACTACAAGAAACGTCTGACCTCTGTGATTGCCAACAACGGTTTTGTCGCCAAGTACTAAGTCGAAGGGGTCAAATACTTATTTCCCTCATTGACCTGCAAATCAATTTATAACTTTTTTGACATCCGTTTTTTTTTTTTTTTCTGTCTCTCACTGTTAAAATACACCTACCGTTAAAATTATAGACTGATCATTTCGTTGTCGGTGGACAAACGTTCAAAATCAGCAGGGGATCAAATACTTTTCCGCCCCACTGTGTATGTATATATATATATATATATATATATATATATATATATATATATATATATATATATATATATATACACACACACATAGGTTGAAATACATTTCCTGGCTCCTAGGTGTTAGATAGTTTATATTAAATTGTTTGATACACATAAAAAATAACAATTACATATTTTAACTTTAAATATCACACATTGAAAAAAATGAAGAAAACAGGATTTATACCTAAATGTTGGCAAATATATGCTTTCTGTGATAATTAATGAATAAGCCAGATATAGAAAAACATATAACATAGGGACACAACATGAAAATGTAATACAGTCATCTTGGCACAGAGAGGTTTACACTAAAATACCTACTCTACAAAAACGCTCGCACCACACATGCCAAAAGTCATATTAACAGTTAACTTTCTCATATGAAAAAAAAAACACCAAACTAATCCATAGACTGGTCCAGTTCTCTAACCCTCTGTTATACACAAGCCAATAATAAAAATAACAGGTGTCCCTACAGAGTCATCATCAAACTCAAATAAACAACAGGCTGCAGATGGATTGAAATTACAATTCTAAATTTTGCTCACATGTTTAATTATATATGCCTATTTTTAGCATTTAACATCTTTAATAAAAAAGTATTAACAGGAATTCAAAAAGTGGTGTATCCAAAACACAACCCAGTAGTTTATCATGTTGGTACATGATTTACTTCCCTAATTAGAAAAACAAAATTTAACCCCAAGAGCTGTCAAGGGCTCTGGGATGTTGTAATTAAACTTCTCTTATAAACAGCATACACAATATGCTCAATATACTGACAGTATGTACACAGTTTCCAGCAGACAGTATATAATAGTGTTTAATATCTAGTGCAAACTACATTGAAAGTATACACTGTATTAACTTACTATTAATAATGATTGAAGTATATTCACGCATTTCACTATACATGAAGTATACAAAATGAGGCATGTGCATACCACTTAACATTTAAAGTGACTTTACTTATTTTATTGAGAACAGGAACACTTTTAGGGCCCCATTCAAATGTGATTTGGCCACTTGAATAGGGCTCTATATAAGCAAAGAGCATATTTTTTTACAGACGTTTTTAGTTAGTGAAGACCTTGCTTTTGGATAGAAGTTCACTAATTAAAAACTTCTTAAAAAATATGCTCTGTGCTTATATAGAGCCCTATTCATTTGGCCAAATAGCAATTGAATGAGGCCCTTAGTTGGTACTACCACCATTTGCTACAATGAGCAAAGGGTGGCCATGCATGGAAAGTTTGCACAAGATTGGAAAAGTGGACCACTGAACTGTGTCTTTAAATATGTGTACAGTGATCCTTCAACCTTTTTTTTGATGTGGGGGTTTGGCTTTTTATGTTTGAATGCTCATTGGGGATTGCATTTGAGATCTAAAATAATTTCAACAGATTTGCACCACATGTGACACACTCAGTTTTCATTTATTCTTTCACCGACTTGAGTAGAGTACATTTTCACGGCAGACAACTTTATAAATAATCTGTTTCTATCCATGAATACTGGCGGAGATATGTTTATAATGTCTCGGGAACCAATGCTGGTGCCAGGACCAAGTGTTGAGAACGACTGATCTTTGCACTATATACAACCAAATATATACTACACAAAATACATATTCATATATATATTTGCTGCAGAACATTGCATCTTAGAGTTTCTATTTCTCTTGGATTTCTCTTGGGATTTTTTCTTAAATGTGGGACTTTTTCTCAATCTATTTGTAGACCAGGGGAATTTACAGTTCCCTCACATGAGGGACTTTCTCCCAGAAAAGAAGAACAGCTGGGATTAGTGTCTGTTTAATAAGGCAACAGTGAAGCAAATTTGATGCACAACATTAGCTCCAAATGTGTGAAAAAGTTGCATTGGACAAATAGATTTGTTGATATAGATTATATGCAAAAGAAAAGTTGGATTGTTTACCTTTGTGAATGTGAGCCATTGTCCAGGCAAATTAAATACACAAACTATGTCTATATAAGAAAATTAGTAGGCAGGTCTTCATTATGTTTCTATCATCGTCCCACCTCTAGATTCAGATGCATATTGTTGGAGTCCTCTATTTGAAAACATTTAGTGGAAAACAGAAACCTTACCTATGCATACCAGGCTGTGGTATTTATGGAACACAATTTTTTTACATTGCATTTTGAATTTCAGTACATTACATTTTAATAGCTTTACATTACCTCACTAATCTATGTACATTTGTTACTAAATGGTTGTTTTTTTTATATACATGTACTTTACATTTCTACACTTAAGTCATATAATTCTTAATATGCTAAATAATTAATTTCAATTAAATATTCTATGTTCATTAATTAGCCACACATTATAGAGTCATAACTGTGGCTGATAACTTTAATTCAGCATATATATTTTTTCTGTTAAAATCATGACTTGTCAGGATCAGACTTTCATTAACTAAGTTGACTTACAGTGCTAACTAACTAAGAGAAAGGGTGCGGTATAATGCACCAAACACCAACATTAAATGTCAAAATTAGTTGCATTCTTCCTTGAACAGATTGTTCACATAAGTCTTACTAAACTGCCATGCTGATAATATAATTATGTAGATATGTCCCACTCCGAAATACTATGTTCAGTGTCAGAAATAGCAGTAAAAGTACCATATCTTCCTTCACCACTGTTTTCTATCACTATTTAATTCAGCATCTATTCTTGTATTAATTTTACAAACGCAAAATAAAATGATGAGTTAGCAAAGAAGAATAGAGGAGGAAATATGTTTATAATGAATGCATTTTTAAAATGATGTAGACTGTCAACTTATGACAGCTATCAGCTTTTAAGCCTGTTTAAAATTCCTATAGCTTATAAAGTGCATCCTATTCTTATTTTTCCTGAGCATTCTCTACAGAAATCATAAAGTGTAAACTTGCTATTGAACACTAAATGCAAAATATAACATAGTAATCAAGTTGCTAGCATTTCAAACCTCAATGTGGTATATTCATCAAACAAGGTTCTAATTGGGGATAAAAGGCAGACACAAGCAGAGCTAAGCAGGCCTGAGGCATAAAATATCTTTATTTTCTATGCTTTCTACTGAGCCTACTTATTAAGCAGGGAGACAGTTTAACACTATTTGATAAGTAGTAAATAGGCATATCTATCTCCACTTTTTAGCCCCACTTCTTCCTACTATGATAAAAATACGCCAATGTTGGGGGGGGACCAGGACAACCAGCATGTTTTCCTCAATATCTAAGATCAGCGGTAGGTAATGTTTCAGAAAGTAATTTATGTAACTGAGTAGCAGTAATACCTTTTACTAGGTATGTTATCTACTATATACATTGTAACAAGTGTTTAGAATCATGTTTTTTTCATACAGATTGTATAATTTTGCATGATCTTTACTACCGATTTTCCTCACTTAGGTTTACAAAGTACAGATGTCTAAATCTGCAAATGTGTTTCTTGGATAATCCTTATCCAGTTTCACTGAGATGGAGTAATGTAGGATATGATAGGGATGATTTCATGAAACCAACTCTATCATATCCTCCCTCACTCCATTTCAACAAATCCCTTCTATTACATCCCCATCTCACCAAATGCTCATACTAAATTATATCTCACCACCATAAATTCAAGTGTCTCCTTACTCACTCTCAAGCCATCAACTACTCTCATTCTTAGCTCATTAAATCACCTACATATCTCTTTTTCATCTATTTAAATCTACTTCACCTTTGAGCTCCAATAAAAAACATTTTGAGTGCCATGATCTGCACTGTAGATTGGTGCACTCTTATGTTGAATCATGAATCATGACACCAAATGTTATTCATATTAAATTATTATATAATGTATGCTGTGTCTATTCAATAATATATCATTACTGAATAATCTGTATTTAATAAATAGCAGATTAAACGATGTTAGCCTTTTTTATACAGTGTTTCTGCTATATAGTTTGAGCTAAGCTAAATCAACAAAGTTCAAATGCAGTGTTTAGAAAGTGCTATTTGTCATGATTACATTGTTTAGTGACTGTAGTATTACCAGTAATTATGGATATGGCCAAGGGTGCATTACATTATTGAAATGTAATTATGTGTTGCCTATACATTGTTATCTTGTATCCTAGTTATAATATGTTATAAAGAGAAAATGTGATATAGAAAAGAATATATGTGGAAATGGTGAAAATGCTCTGCACAGAAGCTTAACTGCAGAACATCGCATCTGCACACATACAGGCCTTGATTCAAGACAGATGACTGCTCCTTAGGAGGCCTGAGCAAACACTTGGGATTAACATCAAGTTTTTTAGCCCTAGCAAGCTATAGACACCTGTCATGTAGTTTAGCCATCTGGTGAGTTTTTTTCTCAAGGGCTTCAATAGCAACCAAGGTCGCAAGGCAGATGTGCTGACATCACAACATACACAAAGTTACACAAGGTTTTGGTATGAGAGATGTATAAATATGTTGATTCTATGATTGAATAAATGGTCAATCCTAGTTTAACATATCCACAGTGTGAGGCTGTTTTGTGTTTGTAACCTGAATTGGGGAGTGGTCTTCCTGGAGGCCACTAGTAACCTGTATCCAATATTCTGCCTGTACCATTGAGCTTTGTCCTCTTCAGATGCCATATTTTGTGCCTCAGAGAACAAGAACTACAAGATTCTGCTGGGGTAGGTTTGAACTAGATTCATATCAAGCCCCCTTGAAGAAGCAGATCGTAATACTATTGATGACCTTTGGCAATAAAATATAAAAGAATGTGAACATCAACTCAATGATTAATTAGATATTAAGATATAGTCCAGGGATATACTTAATAACCAGACAGGTTTTATGTACATAAGGAGGTACTTCTTTACAGCCCACTAGGTGTTAACACCAAAGCATAGTTATAGAACAAGAGACATTCCTGTGCGTAACATCATCACCTCACATTTTCACCCGTTTGGAAACATCCATCAAGGTTAGAGCAAGTATTGATTAACCAAAGATAACCAGTGCAGTTGTGCCTTGTGGATAAACCATGAAGATAATTTTGTATTTATGTATTTCACTGAAATACATATCAGAAGCTCACAAAAAGCATATTTAAGTGTATTTAAGTATAAGCACTGTGATATACAGTGATATATAAATGTGTACTGTCCAAAAACTGTCCATATTATATTAGGCATATTATTTTGCCAGTTGAAGTTATATATGTTACTGGGTTAAGTAAACAATTTCTAAACAATTTTTCATTCAAGTCAATGAAGACTGTTCTCATTTTGCAGTACCGCACAGGTGTAAAAATGGTGAAACAAGTTTTAGTTCATTCCTTCATTATCATTTATTTTATGTATGAAATCAAGCTTTGTACTTACGAAAAAAAGGAATATCTAATTTAAAATTTCTCATTGCTATTAAACAATTTCTAAACAATTTTTCATTCAAGTCAATGAAGACTGTTCTCATTTTGCAGTACCGCACAGGTGTAAAAATGGGGAAACAAGTTTTAGTTCATTCCTTCATTATCATTTATTTTATGTATGAAATCAAGCTTTGTACTTACGAAAAAAAGGAATATCTAATTTAAAATTTCTCATTGCTATTAGGAAACATCTATAAACCCTGTCGTTAGATGTTTTGCAAGCAGAGCTGACATCAAAGTCATAGATTCATAAAGCACTTTCTGCTGATTTGTTATTTGTTCCATTCAGCAAAAAAACAAAAACAAAAACATGTTTCAGCACAACGATAACAAATATCTCAACACAGTACAGTAAAGAAATTTCTTCAAGAAATCTGCATGAAATCTTCATATTTAACAGAATGATTAGCTCATAGCTTGAACATCTTCAGAACATTAGCTCTTTGCCTGCTGATCCTATTTTGTCCTGCTTCACCTTTCCATTTCACAGACTGTAAGCTCAGTCAAGCAGGAAACACTTGAACCTTTCAGTTCTTGTGCATTAAGTAATGTTAATCTGTCTGTTATGGTTATTATCGTTGGCCTCAAATGTGTATAGCATCGAGGAATGCAATGCACTGGAAATAATTACAGACACTAATAATAATAATGAATGTGTTTGTGACAATAGAAAAGCTGCTAATGCTGTATGTGTATATAGATAGGTCTATACAAAAATGGTAATTCGTAAACACGTATTTACTCTTCTCCCGGCTGTTAGAGGGAACAGCTCTCTCTGGCATTGCCCTTCCTGAATGGACATCCCCAACAGTTTCACTCAATCTGGCAAATCTGTTGGTGTTTGCCAACTCATAACTGGCCCATCTCCTTCTACTGTTCGCCCTGCCTCCCCTTGTAACTGTAACCCAGCTACCTCCCTGGACATTCTCACTAGCCCCATTATTATTATCGTTTATTTATAACGCGCCAACATATTCCGTAGCGCTGTACATAAGATAAGTTCAAGACAAAGATACATACAAGTTAACACATAGTAAAACAAGGAGGGCCCTGTCTTTGAGTTTGGAATCCAGTGTCCATGGTGCTTTTCCTAAAACACCTTGTGGGATTGAAACTCGCAGACTTACATCTTAAAGGTATTGTGTGAGGGAAAGGAGGGAGAGAGATTTGAGAGTGTGTTAGGGTGAGAGGTGATACGCTTCTTTAAAGAGATGTGTTTTTAGAGAGGATTTGAATGATTTGAGGTTGGAGGATAGTCTGGTGGAGCGAGGCAAGGAGTTCCAGAGAATAGGGGCAGCACGAGAAAAGTCCTGAAGGCGAGAATGAGAAGAGGTGACAAGAGTTGTGGAAAGAAGAAGGTCATTAGCAGAGCGAAGAGGGCGTGTGGGGGAGTATTTGGAGATGAGACCAGAAAGGTATGGGGGAGTGCACTTGTTGAGGGCTTTGAAAGTAAGGGTCAGGATTTTAAATTTTATTCTGGAGGCTATGGGAAGCCAGTGGAGTGATTGACAGAGAGGTGATGCCGACACTGAACGTTGTGTACGGAAGACGAGTCTAGCAGAGGCATTCATAATGGATTGAAGTGGAGATAGTCGGGTGGTGGGGAGGCCAGCAAGAAGCGAGTTGCAGTAGTCCAGTCGAGAGATGATGAGAGAGTGTATAAGGATTTTAGTTGTGTCCTGTGTAAGAAAGTGGCGAATTCTGGAGATGTTTTTTAGATGGAGAAGACAAGATTTAGTTAGTGATTGTATGTGAGGGATGAAGGACAGGGCGGGGTCCAAAAGAACCCCAAGACAACGGGCTTGGGAGGAGGGGGTGATGATGTCATTGTTGACAGTAAGAGAGATGTGAGGAATTGAAGCTGTGGGAGAGGGAGGGAAGATTAGGAGTTCAGTTTTAGACATGTTGAGTTTGAGATGGTGGGTGGACATCCAAGAGGATATACTAGAGAGGCAGTTGGAGACATGTGTTAGAAGAGAGGGGGATAGATCTGGTGCTGAGAGGTAGATTTGATCTGCGTAGAGATGATATTGCAGCCCAAAAGAGTTTATAAGGGTACCAAGTGAGGAAGTGTAGATGGAGAAGAGGAGCTGGGCCTGACATGCTAGGCCCAGCTAAACTGTGCTCCCTTTCCAGTGGAATATCAGTAAGTGCAGCAATTCTCTTCTCCAGTTCTCAAATTTGAGCTTCCAGAGAGGCAACATGCTCACACCCCTCACAGAGGTATGGACCCTGGATCATCTGTTCCAGTATTACATACAGATGACAGGATGTACACTGAGTGAAGTTGCCACTGGACTGACTCATAATTATTGTCAACAAAATTTTAGCGCGAAAAATAAAGAAACCATAATAACACAGACCAAACCACACCCACTCTCACCTGGACACTGATTACAGACCACAAGACAGAAAAACACCCTTTAGTTTCTTGCACTGAATCCCAGAGAGATTCACCAATTTTGCTCTTTTTTTCTTTTAATAGTGTATTTTAATATTTTACACTTCTCTAATTATCTTTCAAATATGAGTTTAATTAAGCTTCCAACCAAAAAAACTCTGTATAGACCCACACAGTAGAGAGGTCACTTGCAGATACTACAGGACATGTGCTATCCATCATTTCTGGTTCATTACAACTTGAGACATTACATAGCTGGCAATAATTGACAGCTCTGCTGAAGGGGTTCTATAAGTCATCCTCATTTTTTAAATAAGAGTAAGTAATTGTCAATATATATATTTCCAAAAATTGTAGTGAGTGTATTTGTGTTTTGAAGAGAAATGCCACTGTCATATTTTCTATGATCCATTTAAAATATCATGGGTTGTATGTACTAAAAGTAAAGCACTGGAGAACTCTTAGTATATATGATCCACAGGATAACATGGAAATCAAGAGATCCTTTAAGAGTTCTCAATCACTTCACACATTAGTACATATTATTCACTAATGTGCAAAAAATATGGGGTGTTATGTTCCTTTAAATATAAATTAATAATAGGTAGTTAAAAAATGGACTTACTACATAATTTGGTATTATAGTTTATGGACATAACATTATTGCAATGTACTTAGGGCCTCATTCAATTGCTACGTTTTAGAGATCAGGGCTTGCAAATGCCGATTGCAAACAATGTTGCTATTCAATTGCCTTTGTGTGCTACGATCGTGTTGAGTGCTGCATGCTACTCTCCATGGCAATTCTGCTAATCGCAAGTTACTTCCTCCAAAGCTTTTGATCTTTCACGGCCTCAAGAGTTGCAGTCACAAAAAATCCCTAATCGCTATTCAATTGCTCCGATTCCCCCTTCCGTCAAGCTCATAAATGATAAACGGTAACCACAGGTTGCCAAGGAGTCGTAAAGGGCTTACTTACAAATCGTAGCACTTGAAATGCAAATATAAAATCAATCCAATGGTTGCCATTAGAATTAAAAGCACAACATTATCAAGCTTGCACATCGTCAAAATAGAATATACTTTATTTCATGTTTTTTTTTCCGTCAGAAGTCCTATAGGCTTCAACCTCCAAGCCTGCAGGAATTTGGAATCCAAACTCCATATTTCATTGAAGTCCTACGGGCTTAAATAATGCGTTACGAGCTTGGAAGTAATTCAAGCCCGTAGGACTTTGAACAGAAATTAAACATGAAATAAAGTATTTGATTTTGGCGATGTGAAAGCTTGAGAATGTTGTTTTTTTTAAAATCCTAATGTCACTTATTGTGTTCCCCATCATTTACAGTGCTTTACAGTGCTGTCTTGAATTTATATTTAAATTCACAGTGCTCCAAGTTTGCAGGCTTGAAACACGAGTTACGGCCTTGAGACCGCGATCATGTTCAAATCCGCGAATGCTTCCTGCTGATAACATGGTTTGCGATTAGCGGGAGGGAGGATCAGTTATGATGTGACGGCCAATTGAATAGCAGCCTAAGCGTAGGGCAATGTGAGGACATAACACGTTCGCAGCTTTTAATCCTAATGTGATCCATTGTGTTCCCCATCATTTACAGTGTTTTACAGTGCTGTTGTGAATTTATATTTGCATTTACAGTGCTCCAAATGCTTACTGCCGATAGCATGGTTTGCGATTAGCAGGAGGGGGGACTTAGTTGCATGCCCAGCTAAATGAATAGCAGTGTAAACGTAGGGCAATGGAAGGAAGTAACCCGATTGCAGCGATTTGCGATCGAGCTACGTCCCGCAATTGAGTGAGGCCCTTAGTGTCCACTTAATTAATGTAGTTAGTGTCCCCTTCATTAAATTGTGATTTAAATCCATTAGTTTCTTTACACTACTAACTAAACCATATTGTCTGTTTTAATACTTTTTTGTCATTTCTCCTTCTTGAATGATCAAGCAATTCATAGACGTCTATTAGAAAGTGTCTGCAATTACCGGTAAGTTCTTGAAGACAGCACTAAGACAGACTATCCTAAATACTTGTGACTAGAACTGCTTAATATAGGATCCAGGCCATCCTATGGACATGACATTGTGATTGGATAGATAAGGTTAGCTGTATGTGAGGAAAACAAATTGGAGATGGTCACTGATGTTCTGCCATCAGTAAAATTAAGTTGTACTTAGTCTGGTAGCAGCTAGATATTTTTAGCATTTTACTTTTACATATAACACAGGAAAAACTTACACAGGAAAAAGTATTCATAATTAATTACAAGTTCTGTATGACCTTACAGTGTTATCAGTATATACAGTGCCTTACAAAAGTATTCACCCCCTTTGACTTTTTACCTATTTTGTTACATTACAGCCTTAAGTTTAATGTTTTGTTAATCTGAATTTTTATGTGATGGATCAGAACACAATAGTCTAAGTTGGTGAAGTGAAATCGGAAAAATATATACTTAAAACTATTTTTTAGAAATAGAAAACAGAAAATTGTCATGTGCGTATGTATTCACCCCCTTTGTTATGAAGCCCATAAAAAGCTGTGGTGCAACCAATTACCATCAGAAGTCACATAATTAGTGAAATCATGTCCACCTGTGTGCAATCTAAGTGTCACATGATCTGTCATTACATATACACACCTGTTTGAAAGACCCCAGAGGCTGCAACACCGAAGCAAGAGGCACCACTAATTAAACACTGCCATGAAAACCAAGGAACTCTCCCAACAAGTAAGGGACAATGTTGTTGAGAAGTACAAGTCAGGGTTAGGTTATAAAAAAATAGCTAAATCTTTCCTGATCCCCCAGGACCACCATCAAATCTATCATAACCAAATGGAAAGAACATGGCACAACAGCAAACCTGGCAGAGTGGCCAGAAGAAAGCCATTACTTTCAGCAAAAAACAAATGGCATGTTTTGAGTTTGCGTAAAGGTATGTGGGAGACTCCCAAAATAGATGGAGGAAGGTGCTCTGGCCATCAAAGAAAACGCTATGTCTTGCGCAAACCCAACACATCATATCACTCAAAGCCCACCATCCCCACAGTGAAACATGGTGGTGGAAGCATCATGCTGTGGCGGTGTTTTTCAGCTGCTGGCACTGGGAAACTGGTCAGAGTTGAGGGAAAGATGGATGGTGCTACATACAAGGATATTCTTGAGCAAAACCTGTACCACTCTGTGTGTGATTTGAGGCTAGGACGGAGGTTCACCTTCAAGCAGGACAATGACCCCAAACACACTGCTAAAGCAACACGAGTGGTTTAAGGGGAAACATGTAAATGTGTTGGAATGGCCTAATCAAAGCCAAGACCTTAATCCAATAGAAAATCTGTGGTCAGACTTAAAGATTGCTGTTCACAAGTGCAAACCATCCAACTTGAAGGAGCTGGAGCAGTTTTGCAAGGAGGAATGGGCAAAAATCCCAGTGGTAAGATGTGGCAAGCTCATAGAGACTTATCAAAAGCGACTTGGAGCTTTGATTGCCGTAAAAGGTGGCTCTACAAAGTATTGAGTTTAGGGGAGTAAATAGTTATGCACATTGATTTTTTTTGTTATTTTGTCCAATTTGTTGTTTGCTTCACAATAAAAATTAAAAAAAAAACATCTTCAAGTTGTAGGCATGTTCTGTAAATTAAATGATGCAAATCCTCAAACATTCCATGTTAATTCCAGGTTGTGAGGCCACAAAACGCCAAGGGGGTGAATACTTTTGCAAGGCACTGTATGTGTACCCTGAGTGAAAAAAAATCATTGTGCACACATGCAAATACACAGTCCACTGATTTGTAACTACCTTGTCCATGGCAATACACAACATAGTTAAAAAATCATGTGCAGCCTTGCTCTCTCACCAACAGGCCCACTAAATTCGGTCTACATGTAAAACCGTAGCCCGTAAGGTAGACAGTAAGACTTATGGCTGTTAAATTAGCCTCTTATACCTTCCCTTGCGGGTTAAGCCGTTAAAAGTCCCAAAAAAAACGTATGGGACGTGGAATGTGGAACTTCGCAGCCGCAAATTCTTTGATCACTCAAGCCCGTAACCGCTATGTTTCCAATTTAGCTATTAAATTGCAACAAAGTCACTCCCGAGAAAGCCTGTAACATGCAAATGGAGCCCAAAGACCAACGAGTGCAGGAGAGGACTCGCAAGGGGGGTAAATCCAATACCTAGCACTTTAACTGCAAATAAAAACACACTACTGTACTGATATTAAAATGGAAAGTGATGTTAGGTCTTAGAATTAATAGCACAACATTGTCAAGCCTGCAAATGAGCCCAGAAAAATACTTTTCATGTATAATGTTTGTATTATATCAATTCCAGCAATCAATGTGTTAATACATGTACTGTAACACGCATGTGATAGAATATCATATTTACGGCTTTATTAATATTGCATTATAACTGGAATGTGGGTCCGATCGTAAATCGTAATTGAACCCCATAGGACTTTGAATACCAACCTCCATTTTTCTGTGACACAATTATGACAATCTCTATTTCCATTGGCTCCATCTAAACCCCTAACTACGGGTTTGCTTAATTGATCACCTACAATGCCGTAAAGCCGACGGACAATAAATGGTTTACGGGTTTGCGTCTCAAGCTCGTAACTTACAGCCCCTTCTAATTTAATAGCGCCGTAACTCTGGCAAATTTCAAGCCCGCAGCCGTTGCGGGTCTCACGTTGCACTTACGGTGCTTAAATTTAATGGGGCTGCAAGCTCAGGCTGAGACAGGAATATATGATGCCATATATACTGACATTCTCATTATGCACATATGTAGGCTGTGTTGTGGATTGATGAAATCAGCTCACTTAATATTCGGGAATAATGCTACACAATTCTTGCCCTTATCAGTTTATCTAGAAAATAGAAATGTATTGTGCTATACAAATGACACCAGTGGCAAAGCTAGTAAAAGGGGGGGGCAATTTCTGATGCAAACTCATTATAAATATAACAATTAAATTAAAAATAATCAAAATGTATGTATATATATATATATATATATATATATATATATATAGTTTACCACAGCAATCATTTATAATATGGTGGGCAAAAGAGCGATAAAAGCCCTCCACCGTACAGTAGTACAGTAAATAAAAAGTACATCTGTGTTCACATTTGAATGTCTAAAGCAAGTTAAAAAACCTGCTTCCAGCTCAGAGTAACGAGAAAAACAGTTATTACACTGCATTCTGGGAAGTTGAGCTGGGACACACAAATGTGGCCACAAATGCCTCGCTCTTCATTCCGTACCCATCATCAAACATGGCTTCCTTTAAGCTTATGCATGCTGTATTACATATATATATGCTATTTTTTATTTTATTTATTAAGGTTTTACAAAATGTCAGGATATCCTTCAGGCAAACTCTAATCTATGTGGGCCTCATTCAATTGCAATTTGGCCAATTGAATAGGGCTCTAAATAAGCACTTAGCATATTCTTTTTAAATATGTTTTTAGTTAGTAAAGACCTTGCTTTTAGATAGAAGTTCACTAACTAAAAACTTCTTTAAAAAAATATGCAATGTGCTTATTTAGAGCCCTATTCAATTGGCCAAATTGCAATTAAATGAGGCTCTGTATGTATAGTCAGTTAATTCAGAACACTACTTAAGCTAAATCATGTCCTTTTACATGTACAGTATGACTAATCACCTGAACAACATTCATTTTTTTATTATTGACTATATATTTACAGTAATTTGTGTGTAGTTAGATGCATTTTTAGTTAGGTGTTAGAGTGTTTGAATACCTTCTCTGAACTGCTGCATGTATTAATTCTGGACCGACAGGGGAACTGAAAACTGCTGGATTGTACAGTGGGGGGGGGGAAATGTATTTGATCCCCTGCTGATTTTGAACGTTTGTCCAGTGACAAAGAAATGATCAGTGTATAATTTTAATGGTAGGTGTATTTTAATGGTGAGAAACAGAATAACAAAAAAAAACAACAAGAAAAATGCATGTCAGAAAAGTTATAAATTGATTTGCAGGTAAGTGAGGGAAATAAGTATTTGATCCCCTATCAATCAGCAAGATTTCTGGCTCCCAGGTGTCTTTTATACAAGTAACGAGCTGAGATTAGGAGCACTCTCTTAAAGGGAGTGCTCCTAATCTCAGCTCGTTACCTGTAAAAAAGACACCTGTCCACAGAAGCAATCAATCAATCAGATTCCAAACTCTGCACCATGGCCAAGACCAAAGAGCTGTACAAGGATGTCAGGGACAAGTTTGTAGACCTACACGAGGCTGGAATGGGCTACAAGACCATCGCCAAGCAGCTTGGTGAGAAGGTGGCAACATTTGGTGCGATTATTTGCAAATGGAAGAAACACAAAATAACTACCAGTCACCCTCGGTCTGATGCTCCATGCAAGATCTCACCTCGTGGAGTTTCAATGATCATGAAAACGGTGAGGAATCATCCCAGAACTACACGGAAGGATCTTGCTAATGATCTCAAGGCAGCTGGGACTATAGTCACCAAGAAAACAACTGGTTGCACATCACGCCTTGAAGGAAGGACTGAAATCTTGCAGTGCCCGCAAGGACCCCTGCTCAAGAAAGCACATGTACAGCCCCATCTGAAGTTTGCCAATGAACAGATTAATGATTCATAGGAGAAACATTATGCTTTAGGGGCGTTTTTCTGCTAACGGGACAGGATAACTGAACCGCATCAAAGGGACGATGGACGGGGTAATGTACCATCAAATCTTGGATGAGAAACTCCTTCCCTCAGCCAGGGCATTGAAAATGGGTTATGGATGGGTATTCCAGCATGACAATGCACCAAAACATACAGCCAAGGCAACAAAGGAGTGGCTCAAGAAGAAGCACATTAAAGTCCTGGAGTAGCCTAGCCAGTCTCCAGACCTTAATCCCATAGAAAATCTGTGGAGGGAGATGAAGGTTCGAGTTACCAAACATCAGCCTTGAAACCTTAATGACTTGGAGAGGATCTACAAAGAGGAGTGGCACAAAATCTCTCCTGAGATGTTTGCAAATCTGGTGGCCAACAACAAGAAACGTCTGACCTCTGTGATTTCCAACAAGGGTTTTGCCATCAAGTACTAAGTACTATGTCAAAGGGGTCAAATACTTATTTCCCTCATTGACCTGCAAATCAATTTATAACTTTTTTGACATGCGTTATGCTTGTTATTCTGTTTTTCACTGTTAAAATACACCTACTATTAAAATTATAGACTGATCACTTCTTTGTCAGTGGACGTTCAAAATCAGCAGGGGATCAAATACTTTCCCCCCCCCCTCCTGTATATGCACCCACAATACTGACCCATACACAAATATAAGAAAATATGGAATCTGTAGTGCATTGACAGTCACCAATTATCCTTCTATCACTCTTTTAATTACTTGCAAAGCATTGCAGAACGTCAGCTCTCTCCAGTAGCTGCCACAGGATAAATCATACCAGCATCTCATCCGATTGCTGCACCCTGCAGCTGATTATTTCTCGGGACCATTCACTTTGATTGAGTTGCCACTTTAAGTCATTATCTGTGCAGTTGATTGTTGGAGGGCTATAATCAGCAATAAGTAAAATGATTATAACCAAGTCCATTCTTGATTAATTTTTTAAATTTAGGCATGTGATTTTCATGCCTCAAGGTTCCATTTCCCTCCAGTAAGGATGCTTGTGGTACAATATTGCATATACATTTACAATGCAGGTAATGAATTTATAAAAAAAAACATATTGTGTAGTGTTTAAAAATACCTTTTAAATGTATATATGTATTTTAAATGTAAGATGTATTTTTTATAATTGTCTATTTAAATCATTTGCTGACACTGCCTTCGATGTCTGCTCATTTCAAATTTAAAGCAAAATTATGGCATATTTTTGGTGCCTAGTGCTATTGACTCTTTGTTGCCAGAAGTCTTGAGGTTTCAGTCTAAAAAATCCTACAGTCAATTGATACAATACTGCAAAATGTATAACATGAAGGTCTAAATTAAAATGTAACAATTTAATCCAAAATGCTTACAGTACATAATTGTAAATTTGAGAAATTAAGGGTGTGTATGTGAAACCGATTTGGAATATATAACATAGGTGCATATATGAGTATAAAAAAGCAATGTGTTGAAAAAGTGATAAAAACACAATTTGAAGAAAAACAAAACAGAAAACAGATACAGTAGGTACAAAGACATATGTTTTTAGAGGCCTCAGATATCCCCAAAACTAGTTGTTATTTTTTAAGTTATTCTGAAACCACAACTAATTATACATTGTAACAGCCATTTTTCTTTATTAAAAATACCTGAGGTATTCCGTGATGCCTTGTCCTGTATTATTTTGCAATAATAGTTTATTTAATGTGCAATCTAAAAAAATGTCTATTTGTTGCTTATATAGTGGCAAAACAATGTATTTCAATAGTACTATGTTGTTAGATCACCCCCACTATAAGTAACAAATTAGCATATGGAGCATGTTAGCATTAAAGAGTCACACAAATAATGCAGAAAATCTCAGAAGTGATTTGCTGTTCAGAAAAACAACTAGTACTGTGTATAGACAATTTTCAGTGTCCTTTAAGTTGAAAGCAATTTGTTATTTGGGGAGACAATGTCTATTTAACTAACTAGAAATTAAATGCTGTAAATTGTAACAGAAGTCATTTATAAATATAATCTATACAAAAGGAAGAAAATACAGTGGGGCAGATACTGGCAATTCTGTGTAATTAACTTGTTACATCAGCCTCGGATATAATGATCTCCCCATTAATAAGCATTAATAAACTTACCCTGGAGTTTGCAAAATATCTCAAATTTTCAGGCAGTTGACTTTGAGAAGGGATGCCCTGGGAAATCCGAGCTATATTAGCATAAAATTCATAATTTGTTTTGACCAACAAGAGGCAGGTACAACAGTCTCTGCAGCAAAGGGGATTTGTAGTGTTTGTTCCAAAAACACACCCATGTCTTCTCCCTGGAATGATGCAACTTAGCAGTGCTGCTCTGGAAAGGGCTGAAAGGTTAGTATATGGTTAAAAATGTACTATTGGTTAGTACCAGGGGCACATTTATTTCAATATTTCAATAAAATAAATCTGTATGTGCATAGAATGAATCGTCGTATGTTTCTGATATAAGCAGTATATGTTAGATTAGAAACAGTTAAAAACAGGGAAACTTCCATATACATTTAAGTGAATTGAATTCCTAAAGAAAACTTTAAAACTGATGCAACTGTCAGTTATAATGCAACTGCTGAAGCTTGATTAAATCTTGAAGTAGCTGCTGATCTTTTGTTCCAATTGGATTACATAGTGTCACGACCCAGAGACAAGAGGTCTCATGCACCCCAAGACTCTCCTGCTTTCTGCTACAGTAACAATTTCTGAGTTTGCAACTTTTGTGGTTAAATCTCTCAGCACCCAGCATGCCTCAGGACAATTTCTCAGGAACATTGGAAATCACAGGTTACAGGCACTTATTAATTTATTAAAAAAATAATAACAAATTGTTCCCTATCCCTGTAGGATAGCCCAGACTACAAGAAATAGAAGCAGACACTCCCTTGCTTAGAATGTCATAAGCAGACTGCCTTTATTCTTTCTTCCACAGATATTTTTTTTAAACAGTACCAAAGATCCACCCACTCCTTTCCCCCCGTCATTCCTTCCTCTGAGATGTTCCTGTTGTAAATAGGTAGAGGGGGGATAGATTTTTCTTGGTCCCAGATCTGGTCTGTTTTACTACCCCAGAGGGACAATAAACTAACTTCAAACGTAATCTCTATCTACCCAGGCACAAAGCATCTGGTAAAAATAGCTTGGCTTCCCCCCACCTGGAAACCTGGGAGGTGGAAAATGGAATTCCTAATATCATAATGCTTAACATATTAAAAAAAACATTGTTGACCTATATCAGCATCATACAGTGAATATCGTACAATGTGATATAAACAGTGATATAAACAGAATCAACGAGACACACACATCAAACAATTTCCCCAATTCTACATCAGCACCAGAAGTTTCTGCTTAATGTATCAACCCACACCCCCTGCCAAACATTCCTGGGGGTAATAAACTATCTTTATCCTGTAACCTCTGAAGTGACTTATGTTATATCCAAGGGCCTACTTCTGAGCACAAATACATTATTTAAAATGTATACATAAAAACAAAATATCATAGTCCTTACAAGTCTCATGCCCATTCTAATAGCCTTTGATATTAGCAACCCAATGTGTTAGAGTAACAAATAACAGGGTTGCTTGTGGAGTTCATGGGAGTCCCACATTCAGTCATGACACAGAGTTCAGCATTTTCAGTATCAGTGACAGAAATGGAGCAGAATTTTTCTTCTAATGACAGCTTCCATTTCTACTCAAACATGGAACAATGACTGGCAAACTATATATGTTATATAACTGTCACATTGACACTTAATCTTTAGGTGAGCTATTTATTATAAACTAAAAGTGACTTAACTTTAGGTGGAACTTTCCATATAACATGAAACATTCTTAATAGTGCAACCCTTGCATGCAACTACCCCTCAAAACTTTCCTAAGGATCTGCTTCACTTTTGTTACTTCCTCTCATTCCAATTTCATTGAGCTCAATCTGTGGAAATGTTTGCCTTGCTCTTTCACACCTCTCCTTATTTTAATAGATTCAAGGGCTTCCTAATAAAATATATTGTCAAATAAGTCTAACCAGCTTCACTAATAAATACAGCAGTTGAAAGGTTACTTATCTAGAGCAGGGGCAATATGAGGAAATCTGTGTTTGTTAAATGTTATATGAAAACAAAATTATATATCTGAAGACTTTAATCTTAAAACACTGCCAAGTGTAAAAGGGGGCAATTTGTGAGCCACAGTGTTGTGACTAACTGGGATGGATAGCATTCTGTAGATACTGCTCCTGGCACTGAGAAAATAAAATAAAGCTATAAAATTAATATTGAGCAAAATGAAGTTCACCCTATGGTTCGGCCCTCCACAACATTCCGAGTTTCTCATGTGGCCCCGCTAGGGAAATTAATTGCTCGCCCCTGTTCGAGATCTCTGGGAACTTCAGCATACCAAGATGGATCTAGCTCATGAGAGTTAAACAGTGGCTTAGTCATTTTAATGAAACATGTCCTTGCTTGTGCTTAAGCAAAGGCACATCTAAATGCTGGCATGCTGGGATGTCAGATGGCTAGAGTTGAGAACCACTAGTACTATATGTATTAACGTCAATGTTTTTTCTGCATTATTGAACGTCACAATTAGCTAGGGTACTCTGTTATCAATACAAGATTCAATACAAACAAATCAACAATAAGCTACAGCAGTTTTCCAAACTGATCTAGCCCTCCAACCCTTCATGGGCTTCAAACAAATTGACTGAGATCCAATGCCCCAGAATGACTCCAGAATTACTGCTATGAAACCCCTAGGCCTCAAACCTGTAGCTCAGTCAGGCCAGTAGGATCTTGTAACATATTCTTAAAACAATATTAGACAGTTACAATACAGAAGTACAATATGACAAAAGAACATTATTCCAAATGGTAGGGCATGGCTGTTATTTCAGCTTTTGGCATGAAAATGTATGTTGTATTTATTGCCATAATATCATGTTAAAAAGTAAGAATCCACCTCTTAAAAAAGCATTTTTGATGACAAAATATTTCAATCAGCAATTAACATATCTCCAGGTGTTAAATAAATTGGTGTTGCATCAGAATATGGAGCACATTAACCTCCTCCTCCTTTCTCACCCTCTGGTACAATGTAAATGTGGGCTGCAACAGCTGCATCTGTATTCTTGAAAATGCATCTGGTTCTGTTTCATGATTGATAGGAATAAGTTAGTTTCCAATGAGGCACATTCTTAGGGAGATAAACATGACAGGTCTTGCTATTGCTACACAGGAAATAATTTCCTTTATGACTAGCTGAACGTTTATAGTGAAAACGAAACAATACTTTAAAAAGGAGACTTTTAAAAACAATATTTAAAAATAAAAAGGATTATTAAATTTATTAGAAAACCTTATTAACTTACTTTTACAGTTCTCATGGCTCCCATGTTTTCTCCTGAGCCAGCAGCTCCTTATTTTCAACCCGTATCACATGGTCTGCTAGTCAGTCAATCAAGACAATCAGAGAATACATCTTGGGAAGTTTTTTCCCATGATTCTACTGCCTTTCTCTATCAGTGAAACTGTCTTAACTGTAATTGAATTCTAAGAATAGCCAATAACAGGATTAAAACATGTAATTTTATTAAGGACTAAAATGTAAATATATTATATTGGCGCAGTATGGATAAAAAATGTAATTAAAATCAATAACATAGATATAGCCCGGGCAGGGAACACAATGATCTGACTTCAGTGTCCTAAAGCTATGACCCCCGAAAGAGTTCCTCCTTACTGAGCGGCCCAGATAATCACTGTGGTGCCAAAATACTGTCTATGAACCTGCACAGCAAAATATAGCTATTGAACATATAATACCATCTTTAATATTCTGTCTGCCTCTATCGCCATATTCTATTCAAATTATGTGGCAGTAAATGGGTCAGAGGTCTATGTTGGGTGTCTATTATCTTTAGGCTTATATAAATAAAGTTAATTATAATGAAGCAATGATAAAAAATTGGTTTATGTACATTCAATTGATTTGTAGAGGTCTACCTTAGGAATGGAATATTTTCTGGCTATTAAGAAATATGTTCTAGCTACTAAATAACATCATAATATTTAAAAATATTTTGCATACCATCTAAGATTTACATATCAAATAAACAATAGATATTAAATTTGATGATGAATAGAGTAAAAAAAAAATGTATGCTTAGATGATGGTATGCAAATATTAGTGAACTTAAGTTCTAGGTATTTACTTTTATGTTTGAACAAATATGGTAGCATTACAGACCATCTGACCACTGAAAGCGTATATTTAAGTTTAGGTTGCTGATACGTATTACATCCTGCGATGAAGCCACATATAGTGGAGAAACTTACACAGGGAGTGCCTGATGTATACACCCAATGTAGACCTCTGGCCCATTTACTGCCATCAAATTTGAATAGAAAGACATTTTTATTAGAATTGTATTAATTAGTGTTATGCACTCAGGCATTTAAGATTATGACTCCTCTATATAGCAATGGTTACCTGTAGTTTGCTGAATTGTTATTAGGGAGGATAGGGGAGCAAAAAGCAGAAAAACAATGAGACAGTGGGGGGAATTTGCTAATCATTGTCACAACTAAAATGAGATTAGGAGGGCTGGGATAAGATGAGAAGGGCTGTTATTACCCATGGGAAATAGTACATATTAAATCATGGGATGACATGAGATGCACTTGTGCGTAAGACAGGGGGGATCTATCCAGTTGTGAAAGGTGCTGAATTGACAGCGAGGCCATCGCTATGTTCGGCAGCGCCATCTAGCGGTTGTCGGCAGCTGCCAATGTTTTGCGATGTTTTGAATAAGGGAAGAGGGAAAGGACCGACAGTGGTAGAAAATTATTTTGCACTATATTCTCAAAAGTCCAATATATATATATATATATATATATATATATATATATATTTATGGGGAGGAAAACATTTCAATATAATGACATTCGAAAGGGAGCTGGAAGGAAGTTTACATAGGAGACCCAGTAAAAGTGTAATTTATAGTTCATCTAAATACCCTGAGACTTCATGATGCAAAATAGTAAAAATAGTGAAGCAGCAAAGGTTCAGAAGAAAAGAGCAAAGGGTCAGCATTCACTATCCCTGATGTAAGGCAACTGAAAAGTCTTCAATCTTTGCAAACATTTTACCCCAGTATACAACAATACTATTTTTAAAATGATCTTTAGATGGCTGTAATAGAAAAAGGTCTGTCCAGTGTGCTTTTAAAATTATTTTAAATGTTAACATAACTTTTATTTATTTATTTATTTATATATATATCTAAGTACCGTATAATAGCAAATAATATGTGATGATAGCCCTCCAGTAAATGGGTTGCATTACTATCCTGCAAAAGTTGGATATGGCATGAAAAAATAGCAAGTGTTTGCATTTTCAGTCATAGCCCAGATATATGCAATTCACGCTTCACAGCTGATTTGTTATTTTAATGGCAGTTTTCCTTTCATGGAGCATTCCAATCATAAAAGTCTATGGTATCTAGGCAGAAATTGCTTAGTTTACTATACAGGATACATTTAGCAAATAGCAGGGAGATTTAACCAAGCCTTGTGAAATCAATTGCTTTTCACTGTATAAAAAAAGTTTAAAATATCTTATAATAAAAATAGACCATATGGTGTATATATAAATTGCTTTAAACATTAGGTTGCTTTAAACATGAATTCACATTCAGCCATATGCATTTAAATGGGGGAAAAATCATTCACTGAGCAATGCAGTATGGTAATAAGCTTACATTCAACTCTGAAAATGAAATGCAATTTTAGCAAGGTTATGTTGTCTATATAAAAACAGTGTTTTCTTTTCAATAGCCATGACATTATTGTATACACAACTGCAACTTCAAATTCAAAGAAATATACAATTTTTGTGAATAAACTAAGATAAGATAGGAGAATTGGGTGTTAAGAGGACCACTGTAAAGCCTCAATAAGGGGAACAACTGATTATTTTAATCATGGATTCATCCATAATCTTTCTACTGCATGATTTTTAATAGCAATATTACATTTTAAATTCACTTTCAAAACTTAGAAGATTTGCCTCTAGCTGAGCAAATTATCTCCACGTTAAGGTTATTAAAGGTGAAAGGTAGGTTTGGTAAAATGACAGGTTTATAGGGATTTATGAAGAATCTGATAACAGGCCAAACAATCTCTCATAGACTGGCCATGGGGAAATTATGTTGCCATGGGAAAATAATTTAACAGAACAAGGCCTCCATTACATGGCAAACTAGCACATTACATATGTAAATCTAACATCCGAGAAGTGCCATCCATGTTCTTGAAATGTCCTTTATATCCTAAGCCCTGACTACTCGTGCCATAACTATTTGAACAATTGCTATTGCATGCCTCCCATAACTATATCCAATCTTACTGAAGTTTACTTGGAAATGTCTCTGAGTGCCTGAATTTTAAAAAAAAGCTTACT
Source organism: Discoglossus pictus (assembly GCA_027410445.1). Lineage (NCBI taxonomy): Eukaryota > Metazoa > Chordata > Amphibia > Anura > Alytidae > Discoglossus > Discoglossus pictus. The sequence goes on from CM050166.1 coordinate 332,946,707, forward strand.
GCAACCTAAACCACAATAAGGGCAGAAAGATGCCTCAGCGAAGCCTGAATTCCTTAAATCCATTGTTATGAAGATGCTAACACCTTAATTGTGTTGGATTTGATGCTTGATTGGTGAAAGACGACACAGTTAAGTGGTTAATACCGCTACCTCCTATGAGTCAAAGGATCACCCCTCAATAACAGGTAACTCACAATGAGCCCCGCTATCCCCCAGGATTCTCCTTTAATACCCACTACCCCCTATGAGCAGGGTGTCTTCTGGGATTCCACCTTAATACCCTCTACCCCTTATGAGTCCAGGTATACCCCAACTAAAGTGTAACTATGGGGGTTCTTATGGACCCCCATGGTACCTAATATTAACCTTATACCATGGAGTTCCAACAGACTCTCATGGTATACTAAATAATGACCCAGGGTGTCCTGATGGACCTCCATGGTACCTAAAATGAACCCCTATTTTATGAGGGTCCTCAAGCACCACATGGAACCCTTGTTAACACCACATGGGTTCATATTGAAACCCCATAGAGCCTAACACTCACCCTAAGAGATACCCAGCCCTAAGAGATATTCAACTCCCTGTAATAGTTTTTATTATCATTATGTAAACCCTTCCCTGCCATGGGAAGGAGTTTAAATAGTTATATAGGGTTAAGGGAGGAAGTTAGGGCTGGTATATTGTATTCACGTTAGTGGGTACCACTCTGTAACATTCTGTGGAGACAGCTGACATTCAGACTCGTAGTCTTCTCCAAGCAGGCTGTGAGCACATGTTAAAAGCTAGAAAAGCTACAAATCCTGTAGCTGCAAGTCAGCCTTACAGCAGCCATGGAATGGAGGCCCAAGTCTCTAATTAATGTAAAACATTGTGTATCTGGAAATGTATCACTGCCTGCTATACAAAGCTGTCTCCCCTAATCAACCTTACAGTGGGGTGAGATCATAAGTTGCTGAGTTTTATCTTAGAAAGCAATTTAAATAGTGAATATTGTTTTTTTTAATCATTAAATATTAGTTATTTTTAAGATCAAGGTCTAATTGAAACATCTAGCTCCTATTATGGTATTAAAATTATACTTTAATATGGTGGAATCTTCTAAACTGGAATACTGTTAAAAAAAAAATATATTATACAATCTAAGGTTCCAATCAACATGCATTTATGAAAGGTTAGTATTATAAACCCAATATTTATGATTCATGTCTAATTCTCTTTTAGTTACTTTTGTTTGACATAATAAGTATTGGATTTTTGTGTGATTACCTATTAAAGCTTTCACATAAATATATACTGCCATGCAATATGCCAGTTTAATGGTACTGCCCAAATGATAGGTTTGGTCTTTCTGACTCATAGTAAATCAGTGCCCTGAGAACTCATCAAAGGTGTTTAACTTTAACAACATGTTTTAATTTCACGTTGAAAAAGTTTATTTATCCAACATGTTTATAAAGACTTTACAAAAAAATTACATGCATGTGATTTAACTACCCACTTTTAATAAACCTGCTGTCATCTTCACATGCTATCCTAAATGTTGTCTGAGCTATGACCTTTATAACCCATCCAACCAAGTGGAATTCTTGTATTTATGTATATGCTAACATATTAAGAGTTTGAGTATGACAGCTTGTGATATACCATTTGCCTACAGATTCAAATGTAACATGCAAAAGGTCCCAGTTTTTGCAGAAATAAAATGAATATATATAAAAATAAACATAATTACATCTGTTTTTAATTTAAAATTCTAACTGGAAGTGCATTAAAACTGTTATTTTATGTATAAAGATCCACCCTGTGAGGTAATGGCCATACAATCAGCTGCTAATTAAAAATGAGTGGTGGGGTTAATAACAAAAAAAAGCATGTCCAGTTTAAAAAGCCGTAATAAAAACAGAGGCGTTTAAAAATGGAATAGCTACTTTTAATTCTTAACAATGTCTGTTAACATTGTTTCCACAGGGCAAGGTTATCTTATTTATTACCCCTCCACACACACACTAATCTTAATCAAGCGCTGTTGATAATGTAGTTACCTCAGACGGTAGATCTTTGGTAGTTTTAGTTATTTTATACTTATAACTCTAACTTCTATATCAATTTTAATGCAATTCCACTTTTAAATTACAACCATTTCAAATGATGTTTGTTTTTATGTGTACATGTAATTTTTTAAAACTGGACTTTTTCTGTGTCACTCAGAGTTAAATTAACATAGCAGGGTATCATACACACACTGGATACATCTTAATACACAGTTTGGTGGCACACACGGACATTGTATACCCAAACAATTACTTTGATATGATAAATAAAACTATATACCTGTGCCATATTCCCTTGAGTCTTTTAAATTGAATGGAAATTACCACAGGCAGATTTCTCTCATTTGCAATCAAAGCTAATCTTATTGACTCCTTCTAGTGATCCAGATTTCTTTCTGCTCTGTGGTTTTCAGAGCTCTTATAATTTCATGAATATATATAGAACCATCTGACAGCAAAAACAAGCAGCATAATAAACACTAACCAAATGGCAGATTGTTCAGCCCAACATGACTGTGAAATATTAAGACTTTGTTGTGGCTACAGTCATATATGGGGTGTGTTCACGGTATTGTTAAGAATCCACAGGCTGTACGGTTTGCATAACATATTCTTTTTTTCCCTCTCTGTCGACGTCTGTTGTGTTTTTATCCTAACTCCAGTCACTTCATTGAATTACCAACTCGGTGGCATGAATTAAACCATTCACCTGTGCCCCCGCATCTGTGGATATAATAATATGCGACTTCAGAGAACCTTTATATTCCTAGGCAAAGTAGCTCAGTGGCCTGAAGAGCAGGGTTTGTGTAAGGGGCACCATGCCCAGCCTTGGCTTCCTTCTCAGTAATCACCAGCTGTATTCAGAACACATAAATAACCTCATCATATCCCTCTATCTATAAACAGCACGCTTCATGTACTCTATGATTCCATGGAACGATGAGCCTGTGTGACACAATACAAACAGATCACGCATATGTGTGTGTGGGGAAACATAATCTGTTTCTGTATATATGCAGACACACACATATATATATATATATATATATATATATATATATATATATATATATACGCACACACATATATATACATGTATATATATATATATATATATATATATATATATATATACGTTGGTATACTCACAAGCACCTATATGTAGCCGTATGTACACTGATCAACTATATAGCACACATGTATGTGAGCGAAGCTAAACTGACAACAGATATATATATATATATATATATATATATATATATATATATATATATATATATATATAAAGAGTGAGGTAGCCGTGAGTGACCAGTAATCTAGATGAATAATCAGATTATTGCAGTATATAGTGATAGCTTTTTTTATTGGATATATCTGTATATATATATATATATATATATATATCATATATGTGTATATATATATATATATATATATATATATAAACATTAAATATGATTACAAGGATGGTTTCAAAACTGGATCACTAACTAAACAAACCCTAAATTGAAGGAGCACAAACCATTAATCTGTAGTAATTAAGTAAATAATGTATTATAAGAAGTAATAACATCTGAAATAAATACAATCAAATTAGGTGTATGCAACAATTTGATGACTTTTGTACAACAGAACAGTTGCTTTGTCATTTCAAATTATATTCCAGACCTGAATCAACAATTCTGTTCTGTTCCTGATAGGAATAATAAATAAATCACTGAAGTCAGTAGTTACATATGTGAAGGCAGTTGTGGTGGTGTGACCCAGACATGTCTATGTGAGACACAGGATTGGTATGTGGCACATTCCCAGCAGCAGCAACTCCAGGGTGAAACTTGATGGAGTTGAATACCGATGCACCTGCAGGATTTGTGTCAGCCATCCTCACAGAGTGGAGGATGCAATGAAGACAGAGAAAAAAGCACGCAGGAAAATCCTAGCTATTTCTCAGAATGTTATTCTATATGATCATAACAAAAAGGCGGCAGATAGCTGGAGACAAAGCAAGAAAAAGAAGCATCTTCAAACATCTGAAGAGCAACAGGCGTCACAGAGCTAGAGATGCTTACCTGGAGAAACTACCTCACTCCACTGGCAGAAGATGTGCAGATGGACAACATGCTGAAGATCAGGGTGTGCTTGCCCTCTTTTTTCTCTTTATGGCTGTATCCTGGTGTGTGTGTACCTCCAGTCCCTGACTTGGGCTTTAGAGAGCTCTCCTGGGCATCCTGAGACTTGACTAGGTTTAGAGAGCGCAGTAGTATCAGATTGTGTATCCCCAGCATATACTGTATCCCTCTCTCATGAACCAGCACTCAGCTCCAAAACCCCTCCTCTGTCTCTCTCACAGCATCCCCCCTCTTATGTTCACTTAAGGTGGAATAACACAGTTGCACTAACTGACTTAGAGGTACCAGGGTGGACACAGAATACAATAAATACATTACTAACTATAAGTAATTCATTACAAATACAGATCAGTGCTTAGCCAAAATAGCCACACACATTAGTTATTCCATAAAAATCAAATGAAAACGTCCAAGATCACATTTATTGTATGTGCTAAAACATAGTGCATTCATACAAACTGCAAAAAGCCAGGGTATACATCTGTGAAGGAATACCATCACAATAATAACATACATGGTGCACTCAGAGGACGAAGAATAACCACATTAACTGATGTTGTGTCCTGTGTCTTACTTTGAGAGTGGCAAGTCACTACTTTTGGATGTATTGCTTCTGATCTGCTACCGCCCACTAGGAATGGATATTCAAGCTTTTGAAAAAATGACAACTAGATGGATTAGTGACCTAAGATCTAAATTAATATTCACAATTAAATGGCTTTAAGTAAAATGTCATGAGGACATAATCATACCTCTCAACATTGAAAAAGAGGTGCCCCTAGACTAAAACTTTTCAGCCAACTTCTGGTATATATACACTATACGGCACTATCTGGAGTTCGAGACTGCAAAAAAAAAATGCTAACTTTTTTCTAATTATGGGTGGACAAGTCCATATATATATATATATATATATATATATATATATATATATATATATATATATATATATACTATCCGGCACTATCTGGAGTTCGAGATAACTTTTTTCTAATTATTTTTACTGGGCCTTAGTGGCCCAGTTTAGGTGCTAATGCCTTTTTAAAGGGCATTTTGAGGGGTTTTGGGGTGTTTAAGGGTCGTTTAGACCCTTAAATTCGGGGGCTCCCAATTAACCGGAAACTACACATATCCAGCAATAGGGAGTCCCTGTAGGGACCCGGATACTGGGGATTTTGTTATATATATATATATATATATATATATATATACAAACATATATACATAGCAGCCAGTCCCTCTCAACATCCACTCCCACATAGCATCCCCCCTTCTTAGCATCCATCCCTATATAGCACACAGTCCTTGTCAGCATCCATCCCCCTCACCATCCATCCCCCACACAGCACTCAACCCGCATGCCACCCATCCGTAAATCCTGCCCTCACAGAAACCATCCCCTCCGTACTTTGCTGTCACTTTGCAGCCCTTGCTCTTTTACCTTCCCGGCTCCACAGCATGCCACCTCTTGGGGCTTCAGAAGAAATGCTCCTTTTTTAAATAGACACACACCAATTTCATGCATTTCCGTTTCAACATCATATAGCTATTAATTATGTGTTATAATATGTCTGTTTCTACACTTAACTTTTAAGCATATCGGAGCATCTTTCCCATACATCCCTCTCTGCCAAATCCAAGCGGAATTAAATACAATGATATGTTGCTGCCCCTAGTCTCTGGAACTCCTTGCCTCGCTCCACCAGTTTATCCTCTTGCCTCAAAACATTTAAAACCTCACTTAAATGCATTTCTTTAAAGAAGCGTATCCCCTTCCACCGTAATACGCTTATATCACCTCTCTCTCCCTCACTGTACCTTAGATTGTAAGTCTGCAAGTTTGTATCTTAAGTACTTTTGCAATTGACCATGGACATTGGATTCCTAGCTCAAAGACAGGGCCCTCCTTGCTTTGCTATATGTTGATTTGTATTTATCGTTGTCTGAAATTAATTTATGTACAGCGCTACGGAATATGTCGGCGCTTTATAAATGAACTATAATAATAATAGTATGTTTGTTGGTGTGCTTGAATTGTTAACCATACTATAGAGAAGTTGCATCTTTATTTAAACAACAAATGAGGTTTCAAATTTGTTTAAAATGTTTAACATATGAATTATAACTACAAATTTGCTTTAATAGCAGCAGGCATAAGTCTAGCCTTTATTCTTAACAGGATTAGAAAACTAGGTGCATCCATGGGTTTAGATATTATCTCTATTCAGTTATGTTAAAAGGCTGACATTGTAAATAGCCACTTATTAATTTTACTATTTTTTGTTTATTATTACTCTTTTTTTATAAAGTGACAGCATTTTCTGTAGTGCTATTTACAAACTATAATAAAGTACAGTGGGTACAGTTATCAAATTAAAAAAGTTACAGACACATTCTTAGGTAACTAGAAATACAAGTACAGATACAAAACAATACAATACAAATGCAATACAAACAGCTCAGCAGACAGCTTACAGTCCTAGTTGGTATTGCCATGACAGCTACATTTTAGCTATATTTAGAGTTTTCTTTAAATATTCTTTTATGTTTCTGGATAAGAAAATGGCTATGCAGTTTCTCCCACAATTACAGTGATATTTTAAGTAACATGTGGTTTCATATTTTTCTAGTAATAGCATATACTTTTATAATTTAACCACATTTACAATGCACTAATTTTGGGGTATTTTTGGTACATTAATTTATCAGCAATATAGAGGCAGAACAAGCATGAATAAAAAGCAATAGTTAGAAGAGAAAGGTCAAAAAGATCAAAAATAGTTCCAGAAAGTTCTCAGTTTGTTGTTTGAAGCAGGGACATCTAAGTCATATCCTTGAAGCTTGCTGATGAATAGCTTCACAAAGTTATACACATCTAAAACATCTAAAATTGCAAAAAAATAAAAATATATCAGATCTTAGAAATACAGAGAAAGGTTATGTTTCCAAAAAGGAGTTACCTCCTAATAAAAGGAGACTGTACTGGTAAAAAAAATCATAAATGAAATGCCCTTTTTGCCCAGTTATATAAAGTTATACATTATTGTTATTTTTTTTAATTTCCTCTGTGTTGCTTTTGAGTCTGCCATGTGGCCCTCTCTCAACCTCCCTTGCTAAGATAGGCGGGCAGCAAGCTGTGAATCTTCATATTGCATCATATAATGAAACATAACACAGCTAGTAGCTTTCTATTGATCCATATGTTCATGTGGTGCAGTTCTATTACTGTAGGTAGTAATATATGGGAACGCTAATCATCATGTTGGGTTTCCATTTGAAGATGTTGTATGGAGATTCACAGATTAATGTCAGTGACACTCTCTGAAGGATGACAACACCCAGAACATGACCAAATGGAAATGATAAAAACAGTAATAATCCATACCTTTATATGACTGGGCTGATAGGGCTTTCATATGGTGGATGCCACTTTTACTTTTAAAGTTCCATTACTTGTGTTACCAGTTGGGATTGGTTAAAGTTACAGTACCTTTCCTTTTTTTCTTCATCACATTCTCTGAATGTGATAGGAAACTAAAGTAACTTTAATGGAAAGGAGATACAAATGTGTGTTCCTATTCCAGTAAGGTTCTACAGAAATACTGCACATAACATTTAACCCACCTGTATCTGTTTATCCATCCAACCATCAGTCAGTTTCTAGAAACACTCTTAAGGAAGTTAAGAACAAAAACCTGCTGCACAACTTCCTAATGGCAAGACATAGGGTAGAGAAGCCAATATGTAAGAGGTGACATCAGTAACATCCTGCTCTACAGCAATGAATATATACTCTGACATTTGTTTTAACTTTTTGAATTCAATACAGATTTATGTTATAGATTCTTCCCGATGCAATGAGGTAAACCTGGGCTTAAGGTGCTGAGAGCAAAGCAGATTTGTGTACTTGTTGTGATGTCATAGAACTAGTTGGGCCTATCACACAGTGAAATGTATTGGAGGTTCGCCACTCTGACCATTGGGACTGACCAATGATGTTTGACATTATTTATATCATAATGGAGGAATATGCCAGATTAAGTATTTTGTTAGAATTAACATGTATACTAATAAATATGGGAAGGCAAATGAGATCTTATTTAAAAAGACATGGCTCCTCTTAAAGGATATACATGCTGTAGATCGTATCAATGGACATAATAGACATCGGACCAATACACACTGGTGTGCAATACAATACTAAAAATGGACTATAGTACGTAGTCATCCTTTATAAATATATGTAACTTGATTTTATATAATTTGCAATATAACAATGAGAAGCTACATGATACTAATGCACCTTGGACTGTTGATGCATTGGATTATGTTTACAACCAACCATATTGCCATGCCAATGTGTATATTACCTGTGCAGTTGCTAGGATACATGTTGAACACTTCCTGCTTTTAAGTCTCACTGGGGGACACACCAGAAGTGCTTCCTCCATGACTAAAATAACCAGGAGTGACATGAGTGGCACACAGAAAGTAACTGTTTATTGCACTTGTGTCCTAATTGTCTGATTTCAATATAGTATATCAGTTAGTATAGTTATAGTAAATGACTACTTTTTAATTTGGACAAACACACACATATATATATATATATATATATATATATATATATATATATAACATATATTTCGGAAAAGACTAAGACTAAGAACATAATTAATCATGGAAAAATAATTAAAACAGTTTTTAAATTAGAAATATGTTGCTGCTATACCCTGAAAGATACCTTGATACTTTGGTGGAAACTGTGTGTGTGTGTTAGGGGGGCATTTACATTTGTTGTGAACAGTTCTTGCATTTCCTGCTTCTGGGCCTTTGAGGGGGGAGGGCTCAATTTGAATTTTATCCAATTATCTACCAAAGACTAGAGACCGCTTCCTGTTCCTCCTACCCTACTCCACCCTCGCCTCATAAAGAACAACACCCTTGTGATCCTGCTCCGAGGACATGATATAGCAAACACAAAATGGATTCCTGTACACATAATGAGAGTCTTCAAAAATTTTTAATTTCTCTAAAAATGTTTTATGTCCATAGGTTACATGGCTGCTAATGTTGTTAATTGATTACATTTAATGACTTTTCAGTGATCAAAGTATAGGCATAATCTAGTACCCAAAAAAGGATAAGGAACGCTGGAGCAAAACCACAATATCTGGTTTGTTTGCTCATTCCCAAATTCAGTTATTATTCTTCTATTTAGAAATGCAAATAAGCATTGGGGTAATGATGGAATTATATTTGGACTCCTTGTTCACTGGGCTTAGGAAAGCCAGCCTGAGTTGCGGTGACACTTTCTACTATTAATATAGAATGTGTTTGGGATTTAGGGGGTTTAGGGTGGATTTTCCTTTTGGGAGGTACCAGTCAGGTAAATGGATAATAAAGGCACTCAAATAAGCAAAACAAACACAAAGTTATTGAGACCCTGACAACCTGATTTGTGACTTTTTCAATCAGGATACAAATACTAACTGTTGAACTGGCTGAATAAACTTTGTTATTTTGAGTGCCTATGTTTAAAACGTAAAATTAGATTTCTGGACAAGAGAACCTGATAAGCAGGAATGCTAGACGCCACAGATCAGAGACATTATCATTATTATTATCCTTTATTTGTAATGTGCCAACATATTCCTTTTGCTATACAGGGGTTAAGTACAAGGCAAAAACAATATTAACACATTATATAGGAAGCTAAGTCTCACGTGCCTAGTGCTTAAGCACTGCAACTCCCAATCCGACAAGCTGGCACCAATCCCCAATGTGAAACTGCTGTAATAGGCATCTCCCAGGGAAACCTGTTGTTAGCCAATATGGATATCCCAGACATATCTTGGCTGTCATTATTGGCTGTCAAATGATATAGCTCTGTTTTGTGTTTTGGAAATGTATCAAAATAGATCTGTGATCCTAATACATTTTGCACTTCAAGATATGAGTTTGCACACTTAATTCCTTGCCTGATATGTCCACCATTCATTCTACGGATAATGGGTCATATGGCTCCAAAGGTCCTACCAGATAACTGCAGCTGTTTCTTGCATCAAGGGCAAGGGTAGATTGGCTGCATTTCTCAGTCCAGGTTCCTTTGGTTCTCGGTTCCTGGTCACTACCCTCAGTCTGTCTCAAACCTAATGTGTCCTTGGCTTTAACTTGTGTTTAGGCCACTTTTATTTATGTTTAAAGAACTTTTGAATTACATTTCTACAATAAATGCTACAATGCCTCCGTATTCTGTGTACCCATCAACTTTTTACATAATTATTAGCAGGTACAATTGGCAAATTACAATCTACGGTAAGTAGAAATGCAAATGCAATATAATAGGTATCTATCTATCTATCTATCTATCTATCTATCTATCTATCTATCTATCTATCTATCTACCTATCTGCAGATGTGCTAAACCATAGTCTTTATCCTGTTACTGGCTTAAATAAACTGCTCATCCCAGAAGTTTTTGCCTGGCCTAGGGCAGTACATTTTCATGGGACAGCAGGATATCTAAAGATGCAGTGCAGTACATTGAAATATGTTTGTACATGCACAGTATTATTTATGCAAATTGATATTTCTCAACAATTTTAAGTTGTTTTTCTTAATGAAATCACTTATATTTAGTCTCATTATTTGTTTGGCAATCAATCATAGCTAAACATAAAGCAGAAAAGGCATTAAACTGCATATATGGTGCAGGTAGGTGTATATCAAGCTAAATTTCTCTGTTAAATCAATTTTATTTACTTTTTCATGTTTTTTGACAATAGCAGCTGTTTTATCCCACCTTAAGTGAACAAAGGGAATACGATGCTGAGAAAGAAGCAGGAGATGGCTTTGCTGAATGCATGCTCATGAGAGAGGGGGATACAGGATCTGCTGGGGATACTGACTCTGACATGATAAGGTCTCCCTCCAACTGCCTCTGCCTGCTGCTCCTCCTGCTGCAGCCCAGGGGGGAGGAGAGACTGGGTGATTGTGCAAAAGACAGACAATGAAGAAGCAGCGCACTCACATACACACACCTAGCACAGTCTGATTGCTGGATGCCTCCTCAATAAACACTCAGCATTAGATCACTGGGTGCTGATGTGGGTGTGACACCAATGTCACGTCTCGTGTGTTTTCATGAGCTCCAGACATGACCCTACTTTCGACTAATAATTCCTAGGCAGACATCACATGCAGTTATGCGAAGCTCAATCAATGAACATATTTGCCTTGCTGCTTAGTTACTGACCAACCTTGTCTAGAATAATAAATACTATTCGGTGGTAAAATGGCACAACCCAGCTCATTCTGATATAGACAAATACAAACAGATTCATTAATGGAATCACCCTTTGACACATTCTCGGATTTCTAGCCTCAACACTGAATGTGGAATTTAAAGCATAAAGCACCACTGTGGACAAATTTTTCTATGGTCTTTTGAATAGCTAAACTTGATAATAGACAAAATGATTTTAGAAATCAAACATATTAAATACAACCTTTTTAAATTTTTATCTTTTATACACACTTATTTTTTTTAGTGCACGGCTCCTTTTCCTTTTGTCATTTGATTATGTATGTTACTTCCTCAGATGAGTTTGTCCCTGGAAAGCACTAACCATTTTAGATGTCACAATCCCATTAGGAAGATGGAAACTACCTCTCCATTCATATTCTCTTGCCATATCAAGCATTTGATCAACAGAAATTAAAATAGTAGATTTCACTACAGCATAATTGAATATAAAAGTAAAAAAATAGAGACTATGTTATTTAAATTTTTATATTGCAAAAAATTTAGGCTATTTTAAGCGTAGTTAAAAGTGCATTTTGAGTAAAGGGCTACAGTGGCCCTTTAAAGTGCAAGGAAAGGTATGCATCAATGAGGGAACTAAATATGTCTGAAGCAATCGCAGAAGGCATTACCTTGTTAACTATACTTACTGAGTTCCAATAAATAATATGTTAATAAGTGTGAGGCAGGTGCTATTAATCAATATGCTAATCATTTAATAAATAAACAAGTTAAAGCCTATTGTATCAGCAGTGCAGTAATAATGTATATACAATATTCTAGCCATTTTTTGTGGATTAGATGATTCTTGAGATAATTACCCTTGTCTCTGCACAGTGTGTAAATTTGTGGTAGAGTGAGCTTTTTAATGATGAATTATCTCACTGTGACCTAAACAAACTTACTGTTTCTCAAGAATTAGCTTAAGAGTTTTTAAAAAAAAGATGTATTGTTTTGTTTCCTTAACGGGATATGGAAGGTTCCCTGTTTTTAATATTAAAATATATTATCTAAGCACTGTTTTTACATATTTAATCACAATTTAATTAAAAAAGTGCTTACAAGTTCTGTATTTACTCAGTACAACCTTCCAAACTATCCCTGTAAAGTCCATCCCTTCTAGATCATGTATGCAATGTATCTATAGCAATAGATTTCCAAGCCAAGGAAAGACTATGTCTCAGCAGCATTTTAGCAACTTGCTGCTGAAACATAGTCTGTGACTGGCTAATACATCTAGTACCATAGAAACATAGAGCCCTATTCTTTTAGAAGCTTGGAAATCCCTCTAACCTATAATTTTGGCTGCGGTCGTGTTTTTCTCTAAATGTTTAGATGTATTCTACTGACTCAAGCTCACAATCCACCTCTTTAAGCCTAAACTCATAAAAACCTACCCTTTTTAAGTCTGATTTCAGGCTGATCATATAAACTAACAATATTTAAGCAAGCCCGTAATTTTCTTCTTAGACACAGCCAATAGTAAATGAGACTGTCATTATGACATCAGTAAAAAGGTAAGTTACACGTAATCTACAATCGTAGGCTACAAATTATTTAGTGCCAATAAGTAATGTTTGCCAATCAGGTTTACAATCAAGCACTCTAGCAATCTATAAAATGCATTAGATCATCTGTTTCAGTCCATGTGAGTTTCATGAGTTGTTTTAAACCCTTGAGTCCCAGGATCGATATTACTCAGGAATAACATTTAAAAATGATATTTTTTAATTGCATATTTCCATACCTTCCCAAGTACAGTATTGTGTGTTTAACTGCTATTACAGCTATTGTTTGAAAAAGCTCTTGTGAGACCTATTTAGTACGCATAATATTTTTGACAGAAACGTAATACTTTTCTCAGTTGCGGGTTAGACTTTATTTGCGAGCTAGAGCTACTGGTGTAATAGAATACCCCCTAATTATTAATTATTAATAGAGTTCTAAGGCCAGTTTTGCGGATTTTGCTGGCCTGTAGTGATTGTAGGTGGTTAACTCATAATTGAAATGCCAGTAGCTAATAGAATGTGTGGTCATTTTCAGAGTGGTTTTAAGTGTGAGAATTGGCGAATAGAATAGTACCCATAGTATGCATGAGCTGGGGGGAACTTTCCAAGGACTTTTTTGGAAAGTTTCAGTGAGCAAACACAGCTTTTAAGCTCTTGTTAATAAAATTCTGTTTAAATATGCAAATAAAAACGTAGGTAGTTTATGTTAATATTTAAAAATGTGAGTCTTCCATGTTCATTTAATTCATTACTTGAGATCTACACATACTGATTTAATATTCTTCTGTTGTATCCATGACAATATGCCTTCTTAGCCTCCTCATTACTTCTTTATATGTGACATCACTAAAAACTGATATACAGACCCCGATATAAACAAGGCTGAATTTGAAGGTATACAGTAATTATTTCTTAAAAAAAAAATTTATGTACAGGGGTTGAAATTGTTGAACTTGGCAATAAAGGCATTGAAGAGCATATATAAATAACTGTTTTAGCCAGCAACAAAATATAGTAGAGAGTGACAGTATGTGATAGAGTGTTAACCCAACTGTTAAATAGCCCCAGTGGATGTTTTCATCTAGACATTGTAACCTCATGAATAATTCATGTTCAGCGCAAATGTGAATTCATAAGAAAAAGTCACACAGTATATTTTCACATACTTAATGTCTAAATGTATGTAGATTACTAAATGTGCTTCATATTTAGTTGACAAATGTTGGTGTGATTTATTGGAAAATTAAAGGTCTGAATCATTTACTAGTAAAAAAATCAATAACTGCGTCTTTCCTAACTTCCCTAGGCCTGACATAGTGGAAGCACATTCTATAATGATTTTTTCAATGTTTACTTGTAAAGAAATGGATATTTCAGATATTTTTTAACAGATTTAAAATAGCATGTTTTAACATTACATTATTTTTGCATATTATACAGCAGTGGTTCTCAAACTTTTTGATCTGGGCACTGTCTTGTTACCTTCCAGTGCTCATGGGAACTGGTTTTGCGATTAAGAGCATTTTAGAGAGGGTGATAATGCATGATACAAACTGAATTTTCATTTAGTGTTGCTTTGATTGGAATAGAGTATAATTTTAACTGCAAATTAATTCATTAATAACATAGGCCAACACCTATTTTGGTGCCTCAAATGTTAGACCTCAGGTATATTTGACTTGTTGATTACAAAAATGGCACCAGTTTCCCCCTATCAGCTCTAGTTTTTGAGATACAGAACATTTGCCATATACCACTTTATGGTTTATGATACAAACCTTCAAGTCATTCAACATACAAGAAGCGCCTTTTGAAAGACTTCCGAGAGTAGGAACTGCCTGGACAATCCTGCATAAAATACCAGCAATAGTCTGCCATCATGTTTGCACCCCATCTTCCTTGGTATCTGGCTTCCATTATTTTTATGTCTTGGTGAACTTTCACCTTGCTCTTCGCTTAAGTCACCAAGGTTCTCTGGAAAGCGATCGAGATAGACTTTAACACTCATGTTACAGCCAAGCCTGTTGAAATAAAAGAGCATATCCTCTACTAATTGTGTGTAGTTGTTTTCCTTCTTGTTGCCAAGAAAGTGTTTCATAACAAGAACAGATGAAGACCAGGCACATGATTTGATTTCATTCATCGCTGCTATGAAATGTGGGTCGTTTATAAATTGTCTGATCTGTGAACCATCGGAAATTTCTGCCTTCAGTTTTTCTATGGTAAGTCCAGGTCATTTTCTGAATCAGCGCCCCAAATAACCCCCCAAACAGGCCTATAAACCAAGACACCAAGAAAAAAAATGCTTTGTTGGCCTGTGTAATCTAACTATAACTAATAATAATACTATATTTAATGTTCCATTCTCATCATCCCTCTTGTTCACAAGGAGTAGCAGAAAAGACCTCATGGACCGGCTATTGAGAACCACTTATCCAGAGTTTAGAAAACATACCTGGAAGTAATTGTAAGTGTGCTTGTTTGCCCCTGCCCATACCTGTTAAGGTCACATTAGTCCTATATTTAAATCACTCTCTTTTTCTCCCTTCAACACAGGTAGCATGCCCTTAGAATGTAAAAATGAATACAGCCCTCATTTTTAATTTTATATGCAATAACGCTGCTGAGGAATATATAATTTTGGTTTCTGCTAATGCACTTATTGAGGTGGGAGGAGTCTGAATGCACAGGAAACTAATATTTGCAGAATAAAAATGTGGCATTTAAAACAGTTTTTAATAGGATTAATAGACAGCCTATTAATTTCCAAGGACACACCACAAATTAACAAATAGAAGCAGCTGAGAAAAGAAAATGTATCCCAGTTCTAATAAGAATACGTTACAATTTTTTTTTTTTTTTATCATTAACCTTAATTATGTAAACTACCATGCAGAAAAAATTACCATGGTCCTTTAATGAAAAACAAATATGTTTTAGAACTTTAAATCTGTCTAAGAGCATAATTAATCAGAAAAAAGTACAGTTATTTTTTAATTAGTTTCTGAAGGACCCTTGGGGAATTCATGATAAATTGGTAGAGGCTTACATTTCTGGAGAGCTGAGCTGTGGTTGCATTGAATGATGCAACATGTCTGCTTCTGGGCTAGTGAGGGCAAGGGATGTGGTGTCAATTTCAATCTTATCCACGGCTTTGCCTGTTCTCTCATCCCCTATCCCTACTGCTAACTACACACAAACACACCCAGTCTTCAAAAATTAAGATTTTCCCAAACAATATTTTATGCCCATGGCTTACACAGATGCTAAATGTGTTAGTTGGGAACATACATGACAAAAAAGTATTTTTCTTGAATGACAATAAACCTTAAACAATAGAATGTAGGAAAAAGATTTGGGAGGTTGTTGCAAATTCCATGATTACCATCCTACAAATGGATGAGTGAGAGCAGCTAATTGATTAGATTTCTTCCTAAAGCTAGCTGGAAGAGATGCCAACACTTAGGGCCCTATGCTAATCCCAGCAAAATCAGTTATGAGTGCCGTAGTAGTCTAGTAAATCCTACCTAGATATATTATCCCCCATCCCTAAAACATTGCGAAAGAACTGCTACGGGTCACTGCTGTGAATGAACTGCATGACAAAGCCAAAACGGAAGGCAAAAATCTCCATTGATTTTTGCACTGGCAAAAAAGTACTTATCTTAAGGAAAAAAGCTCCTGCAACCAATTTATGGCAGTGCCCTAAGTTAGAGCATTTGATTTACATGGAAGCTTTAGTCTGCAGCTATTTTGTGCTGTTTTAAAGGGACACTCTAGTGTTATAATTAAAATAAACTCTTTTAAAGAACTAGAGTTGATAATAGACAAACTTTATGGAAAATAAAAAGAACAAATAATACAAGCATTATATTTTATTTTGGTTTCCCCTGAGCTAACTATTGCAACTCAAAATGTCAATGTTTCCATACAGTTTACAAAGAAACACATTCTTGAAAGAAGCAGCTCAGTAAAGAATAATGTCATAAAGAATAACTGCATATTGTGAGAAGTTATACAAAAATATCAAACTAAAACAAATCAAAGAAAATAATATGCATAGCTTCCACAAATGCACCAACTTAACTGATAAACAGTTTTCTCCCAAAACAGCTCTCATCTAATAAAGCTGGGCGGAGCAAACAGTCCTATAGTTTGAAAAATGATTAGGCGATATATTTCTTCAGATTTCCAGGTCCACACTCTGCTCCAAGTGATCATAAGTTGTAGGCTGCTCTCTCACTGTGTGTGTCTTTCTCTGGCTCAGACAAACTGCAAGCAATCAGTCTGCAAGTAGTCCCACCCATGCTCCAGGAGTAGTCTTAAATCAGGTCTGCACAGATTCAGTTATACAACTGAACAGGGAAAAAAACTTTACAGAGTTTGTCACTCACCTACATACCTTGTATGACTCAACACAATGGGGTTGGGCAAACAATGCCGTGAGGAAATTTATTGGGGATAACGCATCCGTTTACTCCAGCTCTGTGAATGATTGTAAAGTTAAATGGATGTAAAGACATGAACTCTGTTGTTATTCTCCTTGTTCTCAGATAACAGAATGATTTTTCTTCCCAATCACGTATATAGTTGTGAGCATGCGAGTTGTTGCTAATGTATGCTTGCTCGCGCAGCGAGCCTGCGGCCCTCGCGAAGCGGCCAGCAACTGCAGATCTTGCAAAATTTACGTTGTTACGAAAATAAAATACAAGACACGTTACGACCCATTGCAACCTCGCAAAAATCGGCCGCAACCCGCGCACATCAAAACATGAAAAATACAACAAATACACACAACAAATACATAAAAAGCTTACTTACAGGAAGAGGGGGCATCCAGGACCTTGAAAACTAAAGTTACACCTCAATTTAACTCAAAATAAAAGAGTTTAGACACTGAAACATTCTCTAAGCAAGAGAAAAAATGGCAGCCGAAAAAAACGAAAACAAGGCTACAGCAGTCTAAAGACGCAAAACACCACCAAACACCTACGTATTTGCCAAAAAACACCTACGAGATTAAAAAACAAGGACGCAACCCGCGCGACCCCAAAAACATTACAAACACAATAAATACAAACAACAAACACATAAAAAGCTTACCCACAGCAAAGGGACACCCAGGACCTCTGCAAGTCAAGTTACAACTCGGTTTAAGTACAAATTTCGGAGTTTAAACACCTGAAAATCACCTAAGCGAGAGAAAAAATGGCTGCCGAACAAAACGAAAACGAGGCTAAAGGACCCTAAACACCCAAAATACCACCAGAAACATGCAAAACACCACCAAACAGCTACGGATATTCCGAAAAAGTCGGACGACATCCAAAACGAAGGACGCTAAATCAGCCACAGCCGCATACCACACGTTAGCCGCCATTTTAGAACAATAACTCATACAATGCGGAAGTACACAGCTATGCTAACGGATTTGTCTCGCGCACGCACCCTATTACACTCCACACATTCATCCTGCTTACACAGCAGCTCCACAGCACTAATGCTGCAGCAACATCAAAACAGATTGCCAGCTCTTCAACAGACTGCTTCCTGCATATATTACTTCAAAATAGGTAAAGTATACTAATTTATTAATCTATTATTTATTTTATTATACACCAAACAGCATTAGCTCACTTACAATTTCATTGCCGTCATTTTTTGACGGGCAATTCGCTAGTAGTTAATATTGAAGAGCTTCCTTTACTCATTTTATGGCCAGGCATTCTTTCTCCACCACTGAGTATCCCTGGTTCTGAAGCAGCAATTTTCTGATGAGAAACAGGATGGGGTACTCTTTATTTTCCACCATCTTTGATAATACAGCTCCCAGGCTTACACTAGAAGCATCAGCTTTTAGGATGGACTCTTTTCTAAAATCTCGGACTATTAAAATGGGATCTCAGCAAAGTGCAGATTTCAGATCTTTAAAAGCTCCCTCAGCCTCTTTACCAACTCAGAAGCTGTAGCTTTGCTCAGATCCATCAACGGGGAGACTCTTGTAGAGAAATGGCGAATGGATCTTCAATAGTACCACCTAATGCCCAGAAAGGCCCTTACTTCGGTTTTCTATCTCTTTTTCCCTGGCTTGGTGGTAAATCCATCCGTCTGTGAGTGGTAAACAGAGGTTTTCAGAGAATTAATCTGTTGGAGCGTGCACATGTCTTTTATTAACTTTGATACATGGTGGATTCCTTGTTATCTCGGGATTTCGTTTGGTATTCCTCACACTTGAATACAGTTATATGAGTGCTTTAGCCACACTCAGCTTCTGGATATCTAGTATCACTAGTATATTTAGTATAATTACAAGCTTCCCTAGTGGCAATTCTTTCAAATGTCAGGAGATATACTTCCACGTGATCTTCAATAGTCACTTTCTGTAGGAAGATATTAGCTTTAATTCTACCACTGGTCACTGGAGTCACCATCATTTTTGCAGACATCAGTTGCTGCAGCTGGGGAAAAAGTAATTGGTTTGTTTCCATCTGACGTTTTTCTGTCTTCTGTGGCTTGTCTCCTCTGCAGTTTCTTGCTGGCATGTAGTGGCTTGTACCAGGGATTTCACAAGTTAACAGTCTCCTCTGGGATTTAGGCACTTTGATGGATCAGAGCAATACACAAGGCTATATATACTTTTCCAAGTTTGTCAAGATCTGCCTTTTGGGGACAAGTTAACCTCTCCCTGAAAGAGCTATGATTTTTCTATCCTCACCCCTGATCAACTTTCCAGTCCGTGCTAATTGCATCACCACAGAAGGTAATGTGAACAATGGACTGTACAACTTGATAACAACCTGCCAGATGGGATTATCTAGTTGGGGACAGGATATTAAAATAGTATAAGGGAGATAACTGTTTAAGGGGAGGTAATTTATTCATGTTTGTGGCTTGAACCAAAGTTATAGTGTTCTAGGGAACTTAATCATGATCTTCTGAATTTATTTAAAGGCTATAACCTCTGATTGTTATTTTAAAACCCTTGATAGCTGTCCTGCATTCACTCCATGGTCCAAGGGAGGATTCCTGTAGCCAAAGCATGATCATTCTGTACCTAAATTGGACTACTTTCTCTGGGTCATTACAAAGTTTCACTGAACATCGATGAAACAACAAAACAAAGAAATCAATCAAAGAAAAAAATAGTCTTTGCTTTCACTGAAGCACTACTTTTACTGATAAACAGTTTCCTCACTAACAAGCTCTCATCCAGTTAAACCTGGGTGGAGCAAAACAAATAGTGCCACGGTTGTAAAAATCACTGGTCTGTTTATTTCTTCAGATTTCCAGGTCTCCACTTTGATCCAAGTGATCATAAGCTGCAGGTTGTTATCGCAATGTATGTGTCTTTCTCCAGCTCAGACAAACTGTAAACAATCAGTACATAAGCAGCCACGCCAATATACCATGAGCAGTCTTAAACCAGGTCTACCCAAGTGCCGTTAATCAGCTGAGCAGGAAAGTTAACACATCACATAGATGCTTTGTATAAATGTCAAGTAATTAATGTCATTCTAAAATATTTTTGCAATTTCATTAAAAAGTTTAATCATTCAAAGCAGCCTACAGAAACATTAAGACTACATTGGTTGTTTAGTTTTTCTAATCTTAATTAAGTCTACATGCAAAGTTAAAATTATAATAACATTCAAATACTATGTTTTAAAAGGACCACTGTAGACATTTTTTTCCTGAATCGTCTTTTAAAAGTAAAATAACTAAACACAACCTTCACATTTTGTAAGTGTTATATGCATTTATTCTTTACTGTGGAATTAATAATAATTTTCTTAAAAGTAATGTGTCCTAGTAAACAAATGCAATTCCATTAGTCCTTAGGTTAAAATTATCCTCTTTCCTTATGAAGCTGATCAGTAAAAAACACAATGGTTGATTAAATATCAGCATAATTGTATATGAAAACTGATACATTTGAGGCTGTGTTATAGTTTTTTTTAAATTGTAAAATAATTGTAACTTTTTAAAAGCACAGTTTAAAAAATAAATAAAACACAAATAGGTATGGGAGAAATGTGCAAGCCGCCAGATAGTGAAGTACAGTAATATTTATTGACAACGATCACTCACATTTAGTACCCTCAATGCAATGTGGTATAGTAATGTGTGTTGTACATCAAAAGTCCCCTTAATGGTGGTATCTCTGCAGGCTCAAGCTCAGAAGGTGGAGGTGGCTGATATAAGATGGTGATCCGGATGATGTACCAACATCCACAGGAGCAAGTCTTATAGCTCTGATTTTGAAATCAAACAAATAGTCCCTATATGGTTCTTCCCACTTCAGCGTATGCAGACACAGACTCTGTAGGGCTGCATGTGCAGTGTAGTTTCCTAGCTTATCAGGCAACATGTCTCAGCAGCACATTACAGCATATTGCTGAGAGATGGTCACTGATTGGATAGTATGAGACACAGTACAACAAGTACAGTAGGGTATGTGTGTATTTGTGAGCTGCATAGGGCAGACCAAATCAGGTAAAACTTGTTTGCTTTTAGGTAGCAAAAACTAAGCTTTTAAGCACTTCTTAATAATGTAGACTACATAAAAGTAAATAAATACACAGGTATGGTATATATCTATTAAAATCCAGAAACCTTCCAAATCACTTTAAATACAGATTTTCTAAACATTTAAAATAACATGGAGTTCAGACTTGCTGCTTTTTATCAACTAATGGAGCACTGAAAAACGAGAGGAAAAAAAAAAACCCTTTCAAGTTTGAAACTGATACATATTTTTCTTTATTTAACAGCCAGTTAATCCTCAAACTTTTCTAAATAATGGCTGTGTTAACCTTCCTTCACTGGGCAGGCTATGCAAGGGCCAAAAATCACAAACATCTTGCCAATGGCAATAAACTCTCCTTGCTGCATCCAAAAATACACGGTTATTACTTTGGATTCGTTAGATTTCTAATCTCAAAGAGAAAAATATGAAATGTATTATTACAGTAAAGACAATATATGAACATTTAAAGGGAGGTTGTTATTCATGGTCCATTTAGCATTTGAGAGAATCTCCTATAAAAATCAATTAATCCTGTGGTTCCGACTCCTGCTATAAACCTCCTATAGTGAATAAAAAGCCAGAGTGCTGTATATTCTATCACTGCTACATTTGAAGAACACTTACTGTATAAAACAATGGAAAGAGCTTCCGATTACATATTTCTTATTTAATTTGGAAAACTCTGCTTTATGCTGCTTAAAAGTTTTAATGACCTTTAAATACAGGCCTATAATAGTTATTTATCATTTTTATTATTGTTTATTTGTAACGTGCCAACATATTGTGTAGCGTTATACATACGTTGTGATAAAGACAAAACAATATTAACACATTACTAAAATGTAGGGCTTCGAATCTGGTGTCCATAGGGCTTTCCCAAAGCACCGTGCAAGACTGAAAACTCTCAAACTTACAATCTAAATGTTCTTTAAAAATATGATATAAAATATTTAATGTCCGCTATACGATATTAATGATCAAAGCTTAAAGAAATAATATTATAGAAATCTGTTCAGTACGTGCATGCAAAACACTGATTGAGTATTACTTGCTGCTGGTAAAAACTACTCATGAGAGCCGTAAACGCAGTAATTTTTATGACACATCTATGATTGCTATATGCACTGTGTCTTTTCTGCAATTTGAAAAGCCTCTTACCAGGAGAGAGGAGGAGAGTCATTCATCAAAGTTGTTTCTCCAATTTTACAATAAGAGAAAGATGTGTTATTACTTTTAACATGTACAGTAATATTATTTTCTAACAATGCCTACTACCAATATGACATGAGATATGGTAACATTTTCTGCATGAACACTAGGCCGATTACTGTAGTATGTTATTTCCTGCGCACCTTCTAGGCAGCCCATTAAATGGAGTTCAATATTTAATATGATATATAAAGAAAACACTGCAGTGTGTGGACAATTTAGTTTGTGAAAAGTAACAAAAGTGTGAGGAATAAAGAGAAAGTATTAATATAATCAAACTTTAATGGGTAGGTTGCACCTAAACACAAGTTGCTCTTCTATAGGTTCAAATACAGGTATACAAGTTTTAGCACTTGCCCTTTATTGAAACAGGACCTTTCTATATTAAGTACCTGTCAAAGCTTAAAAGTAAGTTGCACTTTGATTGTGTCTTGAACATTTGACCAATTAGCTCGCACAACTCAGCATAAGTGACACAACTCCATTTTAAAATGTCAGATGGCGCTCTCAAAAACATGGTGGAGTAACTGGCAACCTGGCTTTTCCACAGTTAATCTTCTCTTAGAGTGTTATTTAATGTAAAAGTTGGAACTTGACTGTTAATATTATGTTTAGACATGTAGATGAATAGCAGTTAAAGAGTCACTGGTCCAGATTTTGTAATCTTAAATTGTAAGGATCAATCTAAACAACTTTAGTATTGTGATAAGAAAGTTAAAATGTTCTGGGAAATTTATATCAAACGTTTCCTCTCATCTTTAGAGTGTACACCTCCTCATTTTTTGCTTAGCTTAAGTATCGGGGGGGGGGGGGGGGGGGGAATTTACAGGGCTGCACTGAGGTCCATCCAAAATAAGTTTAAACTATATATAACAATCAAGCAGTAAACAATTTTTTAATTAATGTACTGATTGTGAATGAAAATCAGATTATGTAAGTAATTATTTTTATACCTTTTGTGTTTTGTGATTTCTTTCATATTATGAGTGCAAAGATACCCTTAAAACTATATTGACAAAGGGATACTCATAATTTAATTTTGAAACTCACATGCAATTAATGTGGAATTAAGACTTGGAGTTTTGACATTTCTTTTCTTTTGCGTTTTTTTCCCTCCATTTTATTAGCTGTATTTTAATTAAAGAACCAGTCCAAGATCCAAACAAGCACATTGTATCCAGGAGATCACCAAACAAACATAAAATACATTTGCTAAAAACAGTAAACAGTAGATGCTGCCTGCCTGCACACCCTCCTGTACCTCCCTGGGTAGGTGATCCAGAAGACAAGCTGAATGGCCATGTTTTATCAGTGAAAAATAAAATTACGCATACAGACATGCTTAGTGTCAGCAGAAGGCAGATCAAGTAAGTCCCTTTGGTAAAAAATAATAAATATGCCATTTTAATTAAATCAAATTAATATATTTATTATTTTACACTAGAGGGACTTACTTTGCTTTTACATTACAATATCATATATATTCCTTATAATCTTATTGTCAAATACACGGTCCAGTCACATTATTATGACTAATATGATGAATAACTGACGTGTGCAGCATGGACAGCAGCTAGATGGCGTGGTAGTAAGTCAATAAGATGCTGGAAAGATAGCAAGGGTATCTACAGTAGAGCCATGCAGACTGAAGAGTGCATAGTGGAGGATCCATACAACGAACATGGTGATTCGTGCTTCTTCAGCCATTCCCAGACAGTTATGGCTGTATGACATGTTTCATTGTCCTGCTGGAAGATCCCATCCCCTCCAGGAAAGACCCAATAGATAACCCAATTGGTTGTGAGTGCCTTCCAGAGGTATGAGTGGACCCAGACAATGCCCAAAAAATATTCCCTAGACTAAAATGCTGCTGCCATCAGCCTGTGTTCTTCCAACAATGGTTTTGAGCCTGACACGCCAAAGTCCATCCAGTTGATTGAGCAGAAAACATGAGCGCCATACACAACAGGGTTGGCTGTACTGTTCTGTTAGACACACGTCTGGTAGCCCCCTGGTTCATTTGGACAGTGAGTTGCTCAACTAAGTCAGTTGGCCCTCACACACCTTCATAGCCGATGTTTACCTCCAACATCAATGGCACATGGTGTTCCTCAGTTTCAATGCTAATTATACGCAATGGTGCCATTGGTCCAGTTACATACAATTTTGGGTCTATTTCACCTCTGCTTCCCCTGAATACAGACCAGCAATCCCCTCCCTCCCTGCCCCACTCCCACCCACCCGTGGGTTACTTTAATTTATTGAATCACTAAAACTGCTTGCACCTGATCAATCAGCTGCAATTGATTACTATCCCTACTTCCTCCTCTTAGATCGCTCTCCTAGCCACTATGTTCCCTTTCACTTTCTTCTTCACCTTAAGCTCTAGTGTTATTCTCAGACTATCCTCCTCATTTGCTCCACATTATGTCTCCAACACCATTAATATCTCTCCTTCCCTATTTTCCTCCCCTCCCTTCTCCTCCTACGAGCTCCTCTCCTTTTTTCAATCACTGTTTCTTTCATGTTCTAAAGACCATAAGCAGAAATGCTTCTGTAAGTCATACACTCATCTCCTCTCCCTGCTTATTCTGCGGCTGGAGTTCTATCTCCTAACCCTGACCCCTCACTCAGTCCCACCTCTCATCTACTCTTTTCAGCAACAAGGTTATTAACTCTGTCCTTAATCCATGTATTTCAATTTGCTCCTCCATGTCTAAAATGTACCCTCCACCACTTATTTCCAAGTTCTTACATCTTCCCACCTAAGCAAACTTTCACACATCCCTCCTGACCCTGCTATTCCTTACTTTTCTTCCCCAGACTTCTGCCTCTTCCATTCCCTTTAGATTGTAAGTAGCGAGTTTTCAGTCTTCCAGGGTGCTTTGGGAAAAAGCACTTTCTAGAAAGACTCTAAGCTCAAAACAGGGCCCTCCATTTTTCACTTGTTAATATTGTATTTTTCCCTGTTCTCTCCCCTTGTACAGCGCTACGGAATATGTCGGCGCGTTACAAATAAACGATAATAATAATAATAATAAACCACGCAGATAGTTCACAAAGTGCACAGTTTCAGAAATACTGCCACCCTTGGCCCAAAAGCCAATGATAGTCCCCTTTTCAAAGTTGGATAAATCGCATGTTTTTCCCATGACATCAATGGTTGGTATGTTTGCAGAATACCCACCAAGCCAGCTCACTACACATGCTGTATTTTATTGTCTACGCACTGCTGGCGTCAAAAGTAGTGGTAGTGGTCATAATAATATCACTTAACCCTGTATAAAATAATATAAATATGCTGTTAGCCTAGTGAGAGGATATGTCATAGTGTAATATGATATTATTATTATTATTCCTATGTAAACAAATGCTTTATTTACCCTGGTTTTGTAATAAACTATTCTTTACTCAAATAAAAAGAATGCCTCATTTAGCCAAAATTAGACTGAGTGCAATAATTTATTTTTTGCTTATGAAACTTGACTTCTCATCTTTGCATCAAGATAACATTTTAAATATTTTTTTCTTATAAAGACTACATTTAGTGTTATTAGCACATACATTTTTTTATTTTTTGTGTGGTGATCTGATGGATAAAGTTTGGTTGTGTGGAGCTTGGACTGGTCCTTTAAAATAGCAATTGATACATTGTTATAAAACACTCCATTTGTAATAAACTGAAATTTAAAGCAATTCAGTTATATTTATATTTAATAAAGTTTGTTTGATATTATCATAAAATGATGGTAATGAAGAATCATGGCCGTGGCAAGTGCCATCCATGACTCATAAGTAAGATCATCTGTTTTTACCCTTTCCAGGTGAACTTCAAAATAATGTATCCAAGTCACTGAAAAGTGGACATGGGTTAGGCCAGTCAAGATGAAAAATTTATGAACTACTAAATGACAACCAGGTTCTGACCTTTGCTGAAACCTCATGGAGTTAACAAGTGACCCAAGTAAGATAGTCCTTGAACGTTTTTACACTGGTCTATGGAAGCAAGTCTCTCTCTCTCAATTAATTAATTAACTTGTATCACAGTTTACCCAAACAAGGCAAAACTCACTACATTGCAAAAATGTCCATCCAATCTTTCTGTTGAACATTACCCTAAAAATATTTACTAAACTTTGAGCAATTAGGTGGAAGCAATTTCTTCCCTCATGTTCATAGGGATCAGGTTGGATTTATACCAGATAGACAAACTCAGGATATTATTAGAAGAACACAAAATGTAATCACAGTTGCAGAATAAACAAATAGATCTTCTTGCCTATTAACGCTAGATCTAGAGAGTATTTGATACTTTGAGCTGGTCGTTTCAAGTCTTACACAGATTTGGATTTCATAGCTCTTTATCCATGCTTTACGAGTCTTATATAACAACCTTATATCTTATATATTACCTCAAGTAAAAATCTTGGGCAATCGCTCTCAGAAATTTTTCATAAGAAGGGGGACGAGGAAGAGGAGTCACCACAGCTGTTTGCAGCAGCTATTGAGCAGTTAGCCACAATAATAAAGCAAAATGTTAATAAAGCAAAAATAAATAATTAGTATGAAAAATAAAAAATGAAATAGATTGTCAATGTTCAGGCCTTTCTTTTAACAATGACAAAACAGATACAATGGCAATTAACATAACACTGGTGACTAAGAGGCTACTACATCTCAATTTTAAATTTGAGTGAAAAACTGCCTATAGTCATTATTTGGGAGTGAATATTCCACATCATTCTGCAAATATTTATAAAGTCAGTAACCCTCCAATAATAAGTTCCTTGAAAAAAGATTTGGAGAGTTGGTCCAAATATCACATTTCTTGGCTAGGTCATGTCCATGCTCTAAAAATGACAGCTTTACAACATATCCTCTATTATTTCTATTGTCTGCCAATATTAATATCAAAATCTGATCTGGAAACAATACAAAAAAGCAATAAATGTATCATGTACATGAATCTGAGGGTGGTCTCTCAGCACCAATTTTATGAAATGATTTTGTTGCATCTCAGATTTCAGCTTGGCACAGGTCAGACTCCTCATCGAGATGGGTACATATAGAGACTGACTCGGGGGTCACACAATGATTCTAAATTAATCAAAGAAATCCCAAATCCTTATGTCAAACAGTCTATCCTTTTGTGTAATAAATACACATTTAAATGGACCCTTATGAGGAAACATTCTCTGATGACACCAAATCTCCAGGATAGGGGGAGAAACTGCATTTCAATGCTTGACACACCATGGCCTAGTCAGGAGCTCTGGAAAGCTCTGAGTTGCCAGTCAGAGTGGTATTGGGCATGATACTAGTCTGCAGGTCCCAGCACACTAGCTCTGTACTGCGCAAGTGTACTGGCCTTTTAACCTTCAATCTGTTTGTATATAAAGATGCCAATAAATCTTTACTTGTTGAAAGTGGGTGCATGAAGTTGTACTCGTTTTACCACATGTCACTTGCAATCTCCTCAGGGGTTAGCACTTCACCATCATGCAGGATAAGGCTTTGTGTGTGCAAAGAAACTCCCACTAGGACCAAAAAAGTTGAATGCTCACTAAAGAGCTGTGTTGACAGGTGGGTTTCTTCAAAGGTCAAAGCATATAATGCTGTAACCAAATGCTTTATGTCTTACCAACCATTACCCTGAAAGTGTCTATCACTGTAATGTGTGCAGATACCCAAGCAGTAATAACTGCAACACTTGTAAAAGTACTGCACAAACAACAACACAATCAGGGTTTGACGAATCATTGACTTAGTCCCATGACTGTTATACAGTTTTGGGTTATGTAAAGCTTTACTCAGAGCCTTGCCAGTTCAGTGGGTACATGCCTTGGGCTGTAATGCTCAAAGCCGCAGGTTCAAACTCTGCATCTGGTTAATTTCAAGTGTACATCTAAATGTCTTATAATTCTCTATAGTTTGCTCTTTATTCCATCATAAACATTTTCTGATAAGCTGAGGTCTTGGTTGCTGCTATTTAGTGATAAATAATCCAGATCTTCCTTGTCAGTGTTCACAGAATGCATAGTATTTCCCACTTCTCATCAGATAATTAAAACAATCTCTGCATGTTTGCATATTTATTCATTGGAGGTAGTATAAGTCACGTAGGAACATATTATTAAAATGTGTACCAGGCAAGGAAGGACCAACATCACTGAGTCTGAGTACGTTTTGCTACTATTTATACCTAACATCACTTTCTCTTTCCCTATTTGTACAATAGTGAGTTCTTAACAGGATTTTAACTCCAGCAGTGGTGGTTGTGCTATGACTGCAACTGCACCTCGTACAGTGCTTGCTAGTAGCTTGCTTTAAGCATGGTCGGTTTACCGCCCTTATGGAGCTACCTGACCAATGGGCCATAGGCCAATGTCAGGGTCAGGCTATCAGGGGTGGTCCTACCGGGCATGGTGATGTGGGGAGGAGAGGCCTTAGGAGTTATTGGGCCAATTCCTCTCTATGGTGTTCTCCTTGGGTGGGGGGCAATGCCCAGGTTCATGATTAGTACCATGGCTTGCTAATCAGGCTTTATTGCCTAACCGCCGGGGTATTGGTCCTGTTATAAACAGTACCTGATATGTGGGCCTAGATGAGGCGCCGCAATATTGGGGATACTTAAGAACCCAGCACTAAGTTCCTTTTTAAGGAGGTCCATGCGGTGGTTAGTTATAGGGGACATAGTTCCTCTTGGTGGCGCGGGGTCATTCAGGTATGTCCGTGGGGTCGTTTAGGTCTGTCGGCTAGGTCAGGTTTCAATGTTCAATAGATCTCTCCTTCATCCTCTTCGGGTGTATCACTCTTTTGGCATTCAGGAGCTATGGTATGGTGCCTAGGGCTACAAGGTATTTGGCCTTGGAGATCCTTTTAGAGTGATGCGCTGCTCGGTGGCAGTGGATTAGGGAGCAGTTTATCATTCAATTTACCCTCAGTTATGGATTGTTCCGCTTTGATCTACGTTGCCGGAGACACCAGGCTCTGGACTGATAATGGAGCATATGGTGTGAGGCAGTGTAGATAACAAGCTGGGGTTTGCTGTTTCCCTTGTCAGGGTAGAATTGCCTGGTATTTCAGGGCTGGGTCACTCTGGTGGGTGAGACCAGACTAATATACTACAGGATATTTCTCCCTGTGAAGGGCACTAGCGAGCAAAAGGAGGTTGCTCTCAGAGTGGGTTATTTAGGATGGGATGGCGGGATGGTACCCCCTGTTTCTATGATGCACCTCAGACTACTGGACTGGGTGTGAGGACGAGCACCCAGAGTGAGTGTCCCCCGAAAGTGGGGCATTAGGTAGCAGTCGCGGCCGCTCGGAAACGGGCCAGGTTTATAGTACATAGCGTGGCGAGGGATGGAACAGAAAGCAAAAAAGGGGAACAGGAGATACGGCAAAGGGATGGCGGGCGATTGGTAGCCTTTTTCCCCAAGGGCCATAGATACCATAGTTCAGGAGGGAGCTATATGCTCAGTGAAAGACTTGGGGTCTGTACGGCCATCTCTCCTTCCCCCGCGCAAGTTTGGTTGGTATACAGACAAGGCATGGTGGCCTTAGGTGCCTGGTTGTGAGATCCAAAAGGTGATCGTGTGAACATATGCCCGGTCTATGATCCTATGTGTGATGATGTGGCGGTATACCACAGTGATGGAAAGAGGTCGGTGACAAGTGTGAAGCCTCGAGGTTCTGTACAGGTGGTAAACAGACCAGGTATGTCGACCTTGAAGGATTGGTCCTGGGATCCAACTTGATCATGTGACCGTATACGCAGCGGCCAAGATTGACCAGGTGGAGGAACGGAGGCAGTTCGCAGTGCAACAAGCCCACCGATGCGCCCCCTTGGTGGCGTGAGGACTTTCTTGGGCTGGAATGCATAGTTGGTGTATCACTGGTAGAGAGGAGGTTGGTGACATGTGGGAAGCCTTGTGGTTCTGTGCAGCCATCTCTTTCCCGCTGGTCGGAGGGTGCAAGAGGTTGGTTGGAAAACAGACAAGGTATTTTTAACCTCAGATGATTGATTGGGCGATCCAAGGTGATCATGTGACCACTTGGCCACGATGGTCCAAGACAGAGTCGGCGGGGGAAGGGCGGTAGATTACGGCTCTCTTGGTCCAAATTGCGTAGTTGGTTTTGCACCTTTCCTTACTTGAAATAGGATTGGTTTTCTATGATCATGATTCTACGACGTCGGAGACTGCAGGCAGCAATTGGGCGTATGCCGCATTGGAACTTGGTACCCACTTGCTTTGTGCAAAAGCAGCCAGAGCTTTTGGAGAATGTGGTTTGGAGAACTGGAAGGTCGTGTGCTGCGAGGTCATTGGCCATGGTTAAAACTGACCATGTAGGAATAAATTAATAAAACTAATGATGTATATTGGCAAGTTGAGGGATCATCTTGTTTTGGTAAAGCACTTGTGGTCGTTATATCGTTTGAGTGTATTTTATGTGTTAACAAATTATGTTTATGTTGTTGTCACAGCGGCGGTTGGTGGGGGGAGTCGCTGGGACAATGGTTCGGATGTTACAAC
The DNA here is from genome assembly GCA_027410445.1 of Discoglossus pictus. NCBI lineage: Eukaryota > Metazoa > Chordata > Amphibia > Anura > Alytidae > Discoglossus > Discoglossus pictus. The sequence continues at coordinate 332,977,974 of CM050166.1, forward strand.
ACATTAGACCCTGAATGAGGCTTCAGGGCATAGGGCCTACTGTCTCTGGCCAGGCTCCTCCCATCATGTGGTTATGTTTATTTATTAATGGTTATGGTTTTATGTCTATTTGTGTTTACTAATAAACACTGTGGCCAGTTTTCCTCCTAAGTGTCTAATCATTAGATTTTTGCCCAAGAAGTAGTCTGTGTCTAATAATTAGATTTTTGCCCAATAAGTAGTCTGTGGCTAATCATTATGTTAGAGGTAATTGTGTTAACCCTTATCCGTACATACCAAGTGGGCCTTGCTTAGGTCATGCCTATTTTGAAATAGCTAATGTCTTAAAATAGATTTGGAAACATACAGAAGATAGATTTGGGATTTGTAATTTAAACTGAAATCATTGTAGGTAAATTTGATGAACACTGTTATTTCTTCCATTTCATTTCCAATATGGCTGTATATAACTACAATTATACAGTTTAACGGTAAACATATTCTGATTTTCATTTTTGCTGAATGAACTTTGAGCTACAGCTTTAGCTAATTATTTCTCAAATTAAAGCTTGAGTCCATGTTTCACGTCTGTTTTCCCCATATTTTTTTTATTTTTTTTAAAGACTAAGGCCCTCATTCAATTGCAATTTGGCCAATTGAATAGGGGTCAAAATAAGCACAAAACATATTTTTTTTAAAGAAGTTTTTAGTTAGTGAACATCTATCCAAAAGCAAGGTTTTCACTAACTAAAAACTTATTTTAACAAAATATGCTATGTGCTTCTTTAGACCCCTATTCAATTGGCTAAATCGCAATTGAATGAGGGCCATATTATTTTATATAATTTACTTCATGTCCAGCATATGGTGCTACTGGGGAATGTTTTGAGACAATAAATGATGTTATCCACTTAGAATTAATTTTCATCTAAATAAACAGCTCTCATTTTTCTTTATAGGAAAACTGACAATTCAACACCTTTCTTATATTTTTATTATACTATAAATGTATTTTTTTCTTTATGAATATATGTCAATACATATTTTTAACAAGAATACAACTTTCCCTTTTCCTGAACACTGAAGTCTCATGTGATTAGTTATATTTATCTAGACATTTTCTATATTACTGAGTGTGGTGTGTGTGGTTACAGGAGTACAGGAGACATACTGGCAGTGTGTGTAGCTTAAGTGCAGCAGCCATCTTTATTACTGGCAGCAGCCATATTTGTCACTATATAGTTGCCTCGGTGCACATTGTATGGCTAGTGATTAAAGTCAGACATTTTAATATCACTTGATATGGTGATTATTTGAGAAACGTCTATTTTTATGGCGTGCACAAATATATGGATACATTTCCATTTTTAAATCAGCACAGATTTTGTTATTTTTTGCTATCTGGGTTCCTTTAACTGCTATTTCACCCAACAGCAGAATTCTGAAATGTGGTAATTTTTTTTACATTTTTTGCAGTGCAATATAGTGAGAGTGAAGAGAGAGAATAATGTTATATTTCATTAAAAAACATTTAAAGTTGAAGAACATTGCGCTTCTGTAATCTTGTAAGACATCAGCTGCACAAAAAAGCAGCTTGGATGTGTCCCGCTATGTATTTTTGTTTCTGTCTCCAATCTGAAAGAGGAGAGCCAGGTTTGTGATATCATTGGTTATGGTTCCTAGCACTCTGTATTGTTATAGTAGGAAATGTTCATCTTTATGCAGCCTTTTATCCACTGATCATGTAATGAAGCCTCATTGGTAAAGCTATTTACTTTTCTTTTGAAAGCTAGCTGAAAAAGAAAAGGAAACATATATGTATTTCCCCTTCAAAGGTGAACTATAATACTGAATTATATAACTGTAATTTAAGTAAAGGTGTTAAATACCAGGAAAACCTATTACCATTATTAACTATACAGTATCATAGCCACACAAGATATCATCCTATAATACATCTAGGTGCAACGAAGGCATTTTCTTTGTGATACCTCTGTCCAACCTCATCCAGCAAGACCAAACTATCAGGCTGCAACAAATGCACTATGTCTTCCAAGTAGATCTATTTTTTAAACTGATTACCACTTATGGCAATGTAAAATGGAAGATCCCTTGGAGATCTCTACAAAAGATTATTCAGAAAACATTAGTCAGTTTCCTGGTGATCTGCAGCAAGAAGCTGAGCAAGATGTGTTTCTAGAACCCTCTCTCTCTCTCCAAACTAACTGACCATGAGAATGCCATGAACACACTGTAAACTCTGGGTTTGCTGGGACTGTTAAGCTAATTGACCTTATCTCTTCCTTCTGACTGCCACCTTCGGAGTATTAAATGGAAAATCCCTCTTTTTTCTATTGGGCAGAACTTTAGCTGGTGAGTCATGACTAGAGAGCCTTTCTGTCTCTTGGCTGTTTCTACATTGGCAGGAGTTTGTACAGTTGGCCAGCTCTGGAGCTTTGTCTCCTCTTCAACATCAAAAACAAATGGCTGGACATGAGAAACCAGGATGAGAAATTGCCTTTGGTGAAATCTATCATTCTTTCTATCACATAATTTGGGAAAATGACAAACCCCTTAAAGGGACCACTGCTTCAAGAAAAAAGACACAGTTTGTCAAGTATGTGACAAACTAACAATATTAGGACATATATAACCTTTAAGAGTGCTGGGCAGAAAAAGTATTCAAAGTGTTAAATAAAGTACCCACAAAATTAATTTTTTACAATCCCTCCTCTAATGACTCCTTGAAAGTCAAAATCACAAATCAAACAGATCCTTCTACAAAATAAGGCTTTGCAGTTACAGAACGCCACACACCATAGTCATGTTTATATATTTGTGTGGGTAGTGCGTACTGAGCATTTTACAAACGACTGTGAGTACTTTGAGTCCAGCTGAAAAGTGATCTCACACTAATTGTGTTTTTCATAAGATCACAGTTTAATGAATTCTGAACTTTGTACTCTGTAATTACTGCAGTACCCAAAAGTTAAAATGTAACTTACATTGTCATTAATGTTATGATGTTTGATATTTTTATGTGAGAAGAAAGGTTAATCTGTCACACTGACCTTTTAAGTATCTACTTACAGACCTAGACTACATTCCTAATTAGGGATTCCAACTGACGGCCTATAACTAACAGACGGAGTGTGCATGTAACAAGTAAAATGCAATTTAAGAGTTTAGTTCACAGTTCAGAATTATATGTAGTTTATGATGTTATATTATATTATTCACCAAGTTTTAGTAAATACCAAACAAAAAGACAAAGAAAAATATTTTTCCACATAGCAAAAACTCTTTGTCAAGGTTAAAATTTTGATATATAGATTCGTGACCTTTATAACTACAAGAACAGTGTTAATCCCCTTATATCTATGACAAACCATTGTATGCCAGGAACTAGGGATAGATCATATGTGATGGAAGAGAATGCATATTACTATGGGAACAATCAACAAAGCAAATATAATAGAACACTACACCAGAAAATGTAGTGTAGTGCCTCATTGATGTCATTAATTCTGTAGAATGTATTTATTTTATTACATTTATTGAAAGCCACAGACAGTAATCTGTACTTTTTTCTACAAAGGATGGACCGGATACCAATACATTTCATGTAGCTAATCATCCTTTGACCTTTGAGAGAAAGAAGAAATTTGAGAATCCAAGCAGGTTTATACTTGGCATGACATGATTATATCTTCATAAAACCCATCCATGTTTCTGTCAGTGTTTTACCCATCAGTGATAGCTTTCTACAATATTTTCACACTCATTATTCACCAGCAAGGTTGTGGGTTAGCAGATAAAATCTGAATTGCTTGTAGGAAAGCTCTCTTCATACCAATATGTTACAATGTACGAAATAGATAGGTCCATCTCAGCGTCTTGAAGGCTTTATCTATCTCAAGTGAGAGTATTTTTCAGTTTGGCTCTACGGTTGAGTTTCAAAATGTTATGTATATTGTTTCTCTGGGATGAACTTTATCTTGATGTATCATCTTGGATGGGTGTGTGTTAAGGAACTCTGCTAGGATTTTGGTAAATATGTTAATATTCACTTTCATAAGTGAAACCTGGCAGACATCTTTCACATTGAAAGAGTCTTTCCCTGGTTTATGGATGACAATAATGTTAGTATGTGTTAATTTGTGTTGATTTGTCAAGATATTCACAAATCTTTAATTGTTTGGGACCTATCTTCTTGATTAAATAAGACTAATTTAAAAACATTCCATCTACCCCTGCCCCCCAACAAAAATATTACACAAATATGGTATGGTAAACTTATTAAAAATATTTTAGAAATAAACACATTTATTTTAAAACTCATTGCAAAGCGAATCACATATTTCCTTTGAAATGTGGTCTTGATCCTACTGTAATTTTGTAATCCAGTGTAATGTAAAAATAAATTAGATATAGTTCTACAGACCTTCAAAAAAGCTATTTTAGAAATTAGCTTTATATATACTCTGCATTTATAAGGTTAGTTCTTTTCTGTCCTTCTGCCATCTGCCAAAGAATCCAAATTCTGGCTATTGCAATACGATTAAGGTCCCCTATTGCTTTCCCTTGTGTGTTATTTCTAGAATCTACAATATGGCTTTTCCAATTAGTAGAATTATTTTAAAATCACACAGCTCCTTTTGTGTAAACTGCAGTTTGTGGCCTTGAGCACATAGCACAGACTGTGCTTATTTTTCTTTTATTTGTAGTAAACTATTTCAGAAATGAAAAAGGAATATCAAAACAATATACATCCACTTATTTCACATTATCATGGACTCTGCTGTCAGATGATCCAGTAGTTAGAAGATGTAAAATGCATCTGATTTTTTATACAATAATCTTGCATAATTATGTATAATTCTCCATATAGTGAGATTTCCTTTGTTGAAAAATTAGAGTAATAATTTAAGAAACTTGATTTTTAAGAGATTTAGATAACTCTGTAATTCATCAATTAAAAATGAGTATACTTGTTTTCTAATGTATGCCTCTGATCCAGGTACTAGTTAATTCCACCATTAACTTCAATAATTTTATATAAAGAATACCCATTTTAGCTAATATTTCACCAAACAATGAACATTTGTCCAATTATATCTAGATATTCTATTGAATGAGAACTAGTCTTTAGAAGAAAGTCATTATTGAATTATTTTGTATTGACGATAAGATTGAGTACCTTTTCATGAAATATTTTTGACTGAATTTATCAAAGCCATAGTTTTAGTACTCAGCATTTTTGTGTGTGCTTAAACTGGCAGTTTTACCACAACTAATTGGCAATTTATAATGCTTTGTTATAGCGCATGGATAAGTGATAAGAATTATAGGCTATTCAGTCCAAATTGGCTCAATATTTAATATTGGAGCTGCTGATTGAATGCTATTTTAAGTAACATTGTATTATATCAAATAATAAGTGTAGACTTTCCCTGTCTGTCCCTGTTTACAGCTAAACATATGAAGTACACTGTACATTTATAGGGTACATTCTTGGAAGACATGCTTTATTTGTATACTGTATATACTTCCAGCGCTATGTCCATTCTCCTTTAGCATTCTGTGTAATGTCTTCTTGCACCTTTTTGGACACTTCTTATAGAAAGGTGGCTGTCCACTTTATGTTTCCTACATATATTTCTTGTTAGCTCCTGTTAGCACAACTCTCCCATCAAATAAGAGTTTTGTCTTCCCATCACTAGATCAATTCCAATCTCTGATAGATAAAAAAAGATCTGTCAGTCGTCTTCATAGACCCCAACTAATAAATAAGGTTGTGGGTTTTGAGGGTAAAAAGAATACCATATCCATCCATTATTTACATTATATGGTTGTCCAGTCTTGTTATTACCATTATAAACATAAACAAACACTTATAGTATACTCTTCTAACGTGAGGGGTTAAATAATTTTCCTTTGTACAAATTACATTTCTGAGTCTATTACACAAACCAAATCAAGACATCCAAAAAGGATCTCTGTCTGGACTTCAATAGAGAAGGGAGGGAGCAGCTGTGACGCTCAGGGAATCCCCTGCATTCTGATTGATCTTGTCCTTGCAGTGTGGTACTGCAAGACTGAATGTCTGAAGGGCTAGGATCCATCTTAACAGCCTGACATTATCCCCAGCCACTTTAGACAACCAGCATAGAGGATTGTGGTCTGTTACCACTTTAAATTCCTGGCCATACAAGTAATGCTGAAGTTTTTTTATGGCCCACACCACAGCAAAACATTCCTTCCCTGCTCATCCTTCTGGCTGAGGACGGCTCCTAACACAAAAGTGGAGGCATCCGCCTTGGCAATACAAGTTTTTTTGTAGTCGAGGCATTCTCTTCCTGGTCTGGTTGGTCAAAGGTTTGGCTATGGCACTGTAAGAGGGAACAAACTTTTGGTTATATCCTGTGGTCTCCAGGAAAGCCATTATCTGTTCCTTAGTTTTGGGGGGGGGGGTCGGGGGGGGGGGGCATACAGCTATTCCCTCAACCTAAGCTGGTTCCGGCATAATCTGCCTGCTACCTATCCAATGCCCTTCTTAGTACTGTACCTCAGCCTTAGCTCACTGACATTTATCTGGGCAAATAGACAAACCGGCACCCCTAATAGTGTGTAGTATGCTCCTGATTTGCTGGAGGTGCTCTTCCCAAGTGCTGCGAAATATGGCAATGTTATCCAAACAGACCTGAGTATACCCTTGGTGCCCCTGTAATAACCTCCACTTAACCATTTTCTAAACTCCATCATATAATCTTCAGCCAATATCCTTCCATGATGAAGGTTATGGAAAGTTATCTCTGCTGTTGCTTTCTTTGAGGATCATCATAGACATGGGCATTAGAATCCTGGAAGTGGTTGAGACTGTCCAGAAATTGATTCTGTATTTAAGTAGATGGTGGGCTCATGGGTTCTCCTTTAATTAAAGACATCACTATTCTTACCAGGATAAAGTCAGTGGAATTTGTGTCTTGCATTAGGTGAAACAGAAGCTGACGAGCATTCGTAAAACTGCTAAATTGGGTACAGCCTCCTTCATAATGCTTAGGTAATGACGCATGTGGTTTAGGTACAGTAGCCTGAAAAGGTAGCTCAGAAGGTGCATTAGAGTGTATGTTAGTGATGCAATCCTGGAGATCGTAAATAGCTAAAGTCTACTGGTGTTGCAAGTATGAAACCTGGGGAGCTTTCTGCAGACATTTTATTATTTAACTGAATAATAAATAGATTCTGAATAGGGAATTGGTGATATTCACTTAAGCCTTCCAATGTGATATGAAAAAAATGAATTAATAGCAGACCATTTCCATGACTATCAATGATTAACATATTCAGAAAATTCTAATGTATAAACTTCGGATCAGACTGACATTTTATCTCTCTGTATCATATACTGTATATGCACTTATTTTAGTATCATGTGGTATATATTTAAATAGCATGGTTAATACAAACATGATTTCCTTCTGTGTATTGTCCCTGAGGCTGCAGGTGACATTGCTAACAGTAAATGTCATCAAGAGCAGCTGCTCCAGACCATTCTCCTGCAAGATACATTAAGTCTCTACTTCTGTTTATGTATTTCTGTATTCATTAGTGACATGGGGCAAATTGGAACATATGGTGCATCCTGTGTGGTGTAACATCTACCAAAGTTCTACTATATACAGTATGTGGGTTATTTGTTAATAATTGTTAATTGATCCTGAGGAAGGCAAACAGAAAATAGAAACCATTGAATTGTTGCCAAATGTCTCATAAGGGGAAAAAAGCAAACCTTCTTCACCCCAAATACTGATGATCAAATTTCTCCCTGGTTCAATATTCCTTTGCTAGTTATGTAGGACAACCTTGAATGCCCTCTTTATTCAAAAATATATATAACCCTTTTTTAAAGTTATCTATCAAATTTGCTGTCACCACCTCCTTTAGTAGAGAATTCCACAGTTTAACCACCCTCTCTGTGAAGTACCCTTTTCTTTCTTTAAAGTGAAATCTTTGTTCCTCTAACCTCAAGGGATGTCCTCTTGTCAGTTGAAAACCTCTTGGCACAAAAAGCTCACTTGACAAAGCCTTATATGGACCCTGGATGTATTTAAATAAGGTAATATTTCCCCTGGTTGACGCCTCTTTCCTAGGGAAAATACATTTATTTTGGTTAGTCTTTCTTCATAACTTAGCCCCTACATTCCCCTTATTAATTTTGTTGCCCTTCTCTGTACTTTTTCCAGCTCTAAAATTTCCTTTTCATGAAGTAGTGCCAAAAATTGTACTCCATATTCGAAATGAGGGCGTACTAGGGATATGTACAGTAACATAATTATATCTACTTCTCATGCTTCTTACTACATGCTAATATTTTCCTTGCCTTTGCAGCTGCTGCTTGGTATTGAGCACTGCTACGTATGTGGTTGTCCACAAGTACTCCCAAACCGCTTTCTATAGTTACCCCTAAATTTGCTCCATTGAGATTATAAATTGCATGGCTATTTTTCCTTCCCAGATGCATAACTTTACATTTATTTGTATAAAATCTCATCTGTCTTTTAGCTGCCCATTTCTCTAATTGATGCAAATCCCTTTGGAGGGAAAGAACATCATTATCTGATTTAATTACCTTGCACAACTTAGTGTCATCAGCAAAAATGTTGACTATACTTTTGAGTACTACTTCTACATCATTAATAAATATGTTAAATGGAGAGGACCTAATACTGAACCTTGAGGAACATTTACAACAACCTTTTGCTTCCTGTCTTTTAGCCAGCTCTCAATCCATTAGCAGATATTTACTGCAATTCCTGCATCCCTTCGTTTACACACTAGTCTTCCATGTGGCACTGTATCAAAACCCTTTGCAAATCCAAAAAGACCACATCCACTGAGTTGACCTGATCCAAGTTCATACTTACCTACTCATAGTAACCAATTGGATATGTCTGACATGACCTGTCTTTCATAAATCCGTGTTGTTCAAATAGACATACTCTTGTACACTGTCCCTTATTAACCCTTCTAAAAGCTTCCCAACTACAGATGTGAGGCGTACTGGTCTATTATTCCTGGATTTCCTCTTGCTCCCTTCTTAACAATAGGTATCACATCTGCTTTTCTTCATTCATCTGGTAGCGACCCTGTGGTAAGTGAGTCTTGAAAAATTAGATATATTGGTTTGGCTATTACAGAACTCAGTTCCCTCAGTACCCATGGATGTATTCCATCAGGACCTGGGGCTTTATTAACATTTTTTTTTTCCAACCTGTTTTGGATTTCTTCCTGCTTTAACCAATAATTTAGTGATGGTATTGTAGCCCAATTTTGTTGCAGTGGTACCTCCTTTGTACAGGATATACAGAAGAAAAGAACTTATTTAGCTCATCTGCCTTTTCTTGGTTACTAATTATCAGACGGCCCTGTATGTTCCTATAGCTTCCTTCCTCGCCTTCTTCCCATTAATATGTTTAAAAAATATTTTAGGGTTAGTCTTACTCTCCTTTGCAACTGGCTTCTCATTTTCTATTTTAGCAAGTCTAATAGCTCTTTTCCAAGCCTTGTTCATTTCCTTATAGTCACATAAAGCTGGTTCTGTTCCCTCCTTGTATAATTTAAATGCATGTTTTTTTTCTTTTCATGATCTTTAAGTCATTGTTAAACCAAATGGGATGTGATTTACCCCTATTAATTTTATTTTCACATGGTACATGCTGATATATGTGTATATTTAGTATGGATTTGAATGGCATTTATTTTCAGTATTTTTCCCTGTATGTTCTTTATCCCAGTCTATATGTTGCACTGCTGCCCTTAGCCCATTAAAGTTAGATTATTTTTTTAAAATTTAGAGTTTTTGTTGGCCCCTTACAACTCTGTTTTTTGTATTTAATCTCAAATGAAACTGTGTTGTGATCACTATTCCCCATGGGTTCCCCTATTTTAATATTTGATATAATATCAATATTACTTGTGATGACTAAATCCAAGATGACGTCATAGTAGGTTCTTGTATAACCTGGGTCAATAAATTATCCCTCAAGAGCCTGCTCCCTTTAGCTGAGCTGCTGGTCTCATTTATCCAGTTTATTTCAGGGTAGTTAAAATCTCCCATTACATGTATTAGAATTTGCCCATGCTTAGCTGCATTACCTATCTGCAGCAATAATTGCAATTTATCACCCTCAATTATATTTGGGGGTTTATAGCATATTCCTAACAATATTCATTTAGAATTTGCTCCTCTGCTATTTAACTCAACCCACAAAGTTTCAGTGTTGTTGCTAGTTCCACTATAAATATCTTCTCTGACTGCAGGTTTAAATCCAGGCTTAACATAACAGATAAATCCCTCCTCCTCTTCTACCATTACCCATATCTTTCCTAAATAAGTTATACCCATCCAAATTAACAGTCCAGTCATGAGATTAGTCCCACCATGTTTCAGTAATGCCTATTAAGTCCCATTTTTCTTATACCGCTAATAATTCTAGCTCGCCCATTTTCCTAGGCAAACTTCTTGCATTAGCAAGCATACACTTTCTGTTGCTATGGCTCAGCTGTTGTGAAGTGATTGACACTGTATTTGTGTCACCTAGTAATACCTCCCTACTGTCTATTGTAACCCTCCCCCTTCTCCTCCCCCATGGGAAGATAATTCATCCCCCCCCTAACCTTTCTACCCGAATAGTTCTATCTGGTTCCTCCCCTCACCTACTAGTTTAAAAACTCCCCCAGGCCTTCTACCGTCCTTTCCCCTAGCACAGCAGCTCCCTCATCAATAAGGTGCAATCCATCCTTGCTATAGAGATTGTACCCAAGTGAGAAGACAGCACAGTGCTCTAGAAACCCAAACCCCTCCTTAATGCACCACTTTTTTAGCCACGCATTAACCTCCCTGAGCATACAAACAGAACAGCACACAAGTGCACACAGATATATTTTTAAGCAGGCCAATTCACACCCACTCTCACCTGCAGAATGATTACAGTCCACAGGACAGAAAAGCACCCTTTAGCTTCCTCAGATTCACAGAGCAGATTCAGACTGAACAACCCACAAGTGCACACAGATATACTTTTACACGGGCTGAACCACAGCCACTCTCACCTGGACAATGATTACAGTCCACAGGACAGAAAAACACCCTTTAGCTTCCTGCACGTATTCAAAGAGCAGATTCAAATCACTGAGTGGTACTTTGAATCCTGAATACTTATAATTTTTGCTAGGAAATTTTTACTCCCAATGAAAATACTGTAACTACTGTACCAATAGGCAGTGAACAGTTCATCATGTTATGGTTGGTTGTGTGTTTCTTTCATCAAACTTAATGTTTGTCTGTTCATGCCCTGCACCAATATAAAATCAAAAGGAATTTGCATATGGTGACACAATGTTATACCTGTATTTCTAGGTGCAATGCTACTCTATATGAAAAAAATGTCAGCACATTCAGCTCTTTGCAATTCCTTCATCCATAAAATGCATGACTTGTTTGTCTGACATAGTATTTGATATTGTGAACCCTACTATACTAATCACCTATTTGAAAAATACAAAATATAATATTTTGAAATTCTATACTAATACAATAATTCTGATAACACACACACATGTTTCTGTATTAGACTAACATATAATGTAGTTCAGTAGAAAAACACATATATACTTTAGATTCTATAGTGGATAAACACTGTGACAAAGTGCCCCCCAGAGGGTGGGGTAAGTGACAGAGCATTGAAAAGATCTGTGTGAGAAATGTAGTTACCTCCTGCAAGACTTTAATTGCTGAGGTGTTTATAGCTTTGGAAATAGACACCTATAGGGATGGGTGTGTCCACCAAGTAGGCACTGCTGGCCTAAACAGTGAAACAAAGGCAGCAGTCTGAGAGAAAGCTGATGAATGGACTGTTGCTAACAATCAGAGAAAAACACTAAATTGGATTGCATAATTCCAGTCTGAGGGTCAGGGCTGCTTGATTTGGACTGCTGGAAACAGTGATTGACACGGGATGTGTTTGGGGCCTGTTGTCTGTGACAAATTGCAGAGAGCCTTGAAATGCTGAGAGAGCAAGCTGAGGGAAGTTTGCCAAAACAGACTCATGGAGTGTATGCTGTTTGCAAGAGGGACACCAGAAAGAAAGTCTGTTTGAGTGGACTGCAGCCTGACAGTTACATGTACATTTTGCTGCAGCCTGCAGAGAAAGAGAGAATTTGCAAGCAGAGGAGCTGCAACAAGAGATGGGAAGCTCTTAAGCAAACCAACTAAGGAAGAGAAGACATTTTGGACTTAAAGGTGAAAAGCAAGTGACTTTATAAGCTATGTTGACTGGTGTGTTTTGGCTCCATTCAGAGTTAGCTGAAGGGAAGCTCTGGCTAGTTAGGGAACTAGCAGTTAAAGGCAGTGGTATGATAAAGCTAGGCCTTTTATTTAATTAATTAATTTGTTTGAGTTTGTTTTGTAACACTGGCCTAAGATTTTAGTAAAGCCTTCTAAACATTGCGTACTGCTTCGAAAAATATCAGAAATATGTCTGCAACCAGAAGAGAAAATGGTAGTGTGCCATAAAACATTTGTGTTTGTATATCAAAAACAAGAAATGTTTGGTCATTTGTTTCAAGACTGCAAAGGAAAATGAGGTGTTTAAAATGTATGCAATTCATGTAACAATTGTACTGGTATGGTCAGCTAAATGTATTAATTCCTCATCAGATGGTATGAAATTGTACTGGTTAGCAGTACTGTCGATATGCCTAGCACATATTGCCTTTATCATTCATGATCAGGGCATGTTTCGTTCCAGCATACAGTAGACAGTTTTGGAACACTGGTTTGTTTCACAATCTGGAAGCATTTGGTTGTCTGAAAATTAGTTCCCAGATGTCTCCAAACAAACAATGTGGAAAAAAACATATTGCTAATGGTTTAGGTTCTTTGCTCTTCTTTTGCTAAACACATATGCTACAGTGAAAGGCATATTAGATTGAAGGGCATAAGTATCTTGAAATTATGTTTAAAATGTGGCATGGGAAATAGTATTAATTAATTATAAAACACCAATACATTTTGAAAATGGGTGCTGATGCTTGAAAATGGGGTGCTGATGTCACTACTTGTGAGGGTTTTATGATATATTGCATTAGGGACATCAGTAGGTTTATTTGGCTTTCAGTTATCATACACCACCTGTATATTGTGTACTCCTAGTTTATCTCTGTCTTCACTAATATATTGAATTGATAATGTCCTGTTCTTCTACCACAACTTCCAAATGTTATCTTTCTCACTTACCACTACTATTATTAAAGGGACATTAATGGAAAAAAAGATAAGAGGTTGTTTAATTAACTATTTAAGATATTGTAACTTAACCAAGGATAATGCTTAAAGGGACATGGAAGGAAATATACCTATGTATCTCTTTAATTTTATGTACTTTATTAAGAAGTGCTTAAATGCTCTGTTTTTTCTGCCTAAAATCTTACAAATAGTTTATGAATACAATGTAATTCTCAGTGCAGGGTTGCAAAGTCTCATAGTGGCCAATTGAATAGCAAAATAACTTGCAGTCTACATTTCGAAGCCTGGATCTCCCAAAAGCTCAATTGAATGAGGCTCATAGTATTCTGATGTACGTTATTGAAATATGTTAATTTTCTTCAATTATATTAATTGAAAGATTATTGTCTATTCATCAACTTTAGGAATATTTTTCAAATTATCTGATAATTTACTTTATTAAAATCAAAGGCAAAACCATATGCACAGACTGCTATTGATGTAAATGAAATATAGAATCTTAATTTACTGCATACAAAGTAAGATCTGAATCTTTCTAATGCATGCTTTTATGTACAGTGCGGAAGTGTGTGTTAATAAATGAGGTTTCTGTGACTGGTTTTGAAATATTTTTATCAACGAAGCCCATCCTTTAACAAAGACATTCATATTAAAATTCTATTACAAATTAAGGGAGATTAGAATTTATTCTAATTTCCCATCCTATTTTTGTAGATTACTCTTTTTGCATTTAAATATATATTTCTATGTAAACTTATTTATAAAAATACATAAATATAAATTATTTTTAATAAATTAAGCCATATAAAGAATATTAGATACTAATTGGTAACACTTGAATTGTGTATAAATTGTAGTGCACCAGTGGATAGAGATAATCCACTTTAAACAAATAATAATAATGTTTATTTAATTCACGTCTTCTTTGGCCACTCACAATGGACAGATTCCCCAACTCACCAGGATGGACACTCCCTTGATCCTATTTTTACCAATCTCTGCACAACCTCCAACCTTGTCATCTGCCCACTCCTTTTATCTGATCACCACCTCCTAACTTACAACCTCAACATGTTAATCACTCTTCCTCTCACTGCCCTTCTTCAACCCCAGTCACAATTACCCACAGAAGCCTGCAAGCACTTGACCCACATCACCTTTGCATTGTGCTACAACCCATTCCAGCCCCCACCTGCCCTGACACTACTTTATTTTAGTTTATTTTGCACTACTACTTCTCTGCCCCCAACCTTGTCAAACAGCACTATTTCACATCATTAATATTGAATCTGTCCTCCAACCACAAACGTTTGTTTGCACATTCAATATTCTTCTCCGCCTACCACTACCTTCCTTCTTGTCTCACGGCTGAAGACTTTGCCAGCCATTTTAAGCATAATATTTAACAAATTCTTTCAACATGGCTCATAAACTCCCTTGTCTAAACTAGTTGACGACACCCAGACTTCCACCTTCCTCAATCCCACATTCACTATGTGACTAAGTAACAGAAGATGAAGTCTCCAGTTTAATATCAACCACTTGCCTTGCTACCTAACCTTTGGATCCTTTTCCATCAAAGCTTATCCCTCCCACCTCTATTACACTTATCCCAGTCCTCACAAACCTATTTAATCTATCCCTAAACACAGGTAAGTTTCCATCATCTTTAAAACATGCCACCCTCATCTGACTCTGCTTCTGCATCTAACAGTCGCCCTGTCTCTCAATTCCCCTGGCTTCCAAACTACTTGAGTGGCTTGACTACAATCACTTTATCTAATGTATTTCCTCCAACTCCCTTCTTGACACATTCCAATCTGGCTTCCGGCCTCAACATTCCACAGAAACACACTCATAAAAGTCACTAAAGGGTCACTTTTCTATTCTAATTCTTCTGGATCTCTCTGCTGCTTTTGACACAGTTGACCACCCTTTTCTAATCCAAATTCTCCACTCTCTTGGCATCCGAGACACTACTCTTTCATGGTTCACATCATACCTTCAAGATTGAACATTTAGTGTCTGTTGGCAAGGTTCAGTCCTAGTTCCCCTCCTCTTCGATATCTATACATCTTCACTTGGTACCCTAATAAAATGTTTTGAATTTCAGTATTATCTCTATGCAGATGACACTCAATCCTATCTCTCTACTCCAGATCTGTCCCCCTCTCTTCTAGCACGGGTTTCCAACTGCCTCTTTTGCATATCCTGCTGGATGTACAGCAACCAACTCAAACTCAAAGATTGAACTCCCAATCTTCCCACCCTCTACTACAGCTTCCACTTCTCATATATCTATCACTGTCGATAATGCCATCATCACTCCCCCCTCCCAGGCCCGTTATCTTCTGGTTCCACATCACCAGTCGGTCCCAACTCCAATCCATAATGAATGACTCTGCTAATCTTATCTACCATACTCAATGCTCAGTGTTGTCATGGCTGAAGCATGCCAAGCTACCGGCTGTGCAGTACTTTACAAACTGACCCCCTCAGCCTTATACCATAGGCTTATTGTGCCAGGGGAAAGGGGCCCACTGAGATGGGTTAACATTGGGGATGTTGTGATTTATGTGTTATTCCTTGTTATGCCTGTTTAAAGTTGCCTGGGTGCCAATGGGCCCATACTGTGGTACCCATGTTTATAGTTGGGGTGTGCGTATGAACATGATGGGAGTGATGGGATGCATGTCTGTGTTGTGCTTTGTGGGTCTAGCACTTACAAGGGAAATATTGTATATGCCCAATATTTCATAGTAATGGACTAGTCCCTTATTAACACGATTAGGGAGATAACTGACTCCTAGGAGTTACATGACACCAGTATCTCTCTCTATGTATCACAAGCCTCAGCCTGGGGTCTACATGCCTATTGTATATAATTGTCCCCTACCAAGAATACAGAGGTGACAAGGGAAAACAATGGGTTACTGTTTTAGACTGGCAGGCAGGGGTGATAACATGAGCTAGGTGTAACCATGGATGCACATTTCAATTAATTGGTCTGTTGTTGCTAAGAATGTGATATAAATATGTCTGATGGTTTCAGTAATAAAGATGTTATACTGGTTCACATAATTAAAGTGTGAATTTTGTTATTGGTGCTGGTAATTCTATTTGCTGGAGTAAGTTATTTTCAGAACTTAGAAAGATCCTTCAGAACTTAGAAAGATCCTTATGCTACACAAGACCACATACATCTCTCAGCCTAACCTAATGGCTGAAAGTTATTCCTGCTGTAAAGAGGTAAAACAAACCGGTCACACCTGTGGGGAGAAGTTTGGGCAATAGGCTCTTAACATACCCCAACATACAGGTTGTGACAATTGTTGGCAGTGCTTGGACCTCTGTGGAATACAGGAAGATGGCAACTTACAAGGACATGATGGAGCTGAGACCAGAGGAAAGGCTTCCACATGTAAGCATGGTTCAAAAGAGGACTGTCCTGGGACAGTGGGAGAGGAGAGGGGTATGCAATGGCCGTTACCCAGCTCCTGTGGATGGGGAATGCTTATCCCCAGTGGAGACAGAACATTTTTTGTCCTTAGAATGGACTGTCAAGAAACAGCGCTTCTAAACCAATGGATGGCGTTTCTGGGACTATGGCTGGGTCATGAGCTGATAGAGTTGCTGGAGGACCTGGTGGTGCAGGAAAGGGACTTAGAGAACCAGTATGCAGCCTGGTTGGGAATTCCTGGTGTGGAGCCCTATTTGTCATTGGAGCTGAAAGAGGCACTCTGGGAGCTGGCATATGGCTCTCTGGATGGTGGGGTGGGCACTTGTCAGCGTTCAATGGATGTGCTTGAGAGACCTTGTAACTCTCTGGGGGTGGCCCCATGGTCGGATAAGGCGTTTACAGTGATGCCATTGATCCGGCAGGAATTACAATTAGAGGCAGAGTATATAGATCTGCTGGATGAGGCTGCCAGGGATGGGCTTTGGCCTCCAAGTTGGGGAAAACCCTGACAGTCGGGCAGGGAAAAAGATCCTTTGCCAGAGACCAAGGGAGCCCAGAAAATGTGTGCTATGGCTCGGTCAGAATGGGACTGTATGGACTTTGTAACCACTGAGGACTTGCCCTCAGAGGGCCCCATAACCTGTCAAGGGGTCTTGGGAGAGGATGTTATGGATTCTGACCAGGACTGTGTCTATATGGATATACAAATGGGCCAGGCCCAGGTAATGTTACTATCAATGGGACAGATAAGGATGATACATTCATGATGGGTGTATACCAGAGGCAGTGGAGTCTGAATCCCTGACAGTAATAGCAGGTCAGATGGACCCAGTGACCAGGGATCCTGATGGAACTGAGTGCTATGCCCAGATGGTGGAAGACAAGAAAGAAGAATGTAAGACATTAATCCAGCTGTTATCCAAGGAAGTGGAGCTTCCAGTCCAGGTCATCATAATGGATGCTGCTATCAGGATAAGACCGGTATGTTCCTCCTTGGAGGTATTTTATTGGGCTCTAAACTGGAGCATGTTCCCTAAGACATGGGGAAGGGGGGGGGGGGGGGGTGGCCCCGGGTGGTGGGGGGTGGGCTAGCCATGGTACCTTGGGAAAGGTCACCTGGATGGGTACCCCCCTGGGACTTTTGGACTGGGTGAATAGGCCCAAGAACTGTTTTAGATGCTGAAAGTCAGCTGTTTGTACTGGCCTAGCTGGAGAGGATGGCAATTGCACCCTTGGACTGCAGGGAACCCAAGCCAAGCAAACTTGCTTAGCACTTGTCCTGGCCTTTGAGGCTTGTGATGACACGGAATCCACAGGGGTTGCCCCAGACATTTATTTCTCCCCTGGAGTTGGTACAGGGGAATAATGACACGACTGTTTTCCCTAATGGAGGGGTAAATAAGTGGCATTGGCGCTGGCTTTTGAGGAATGGGGTGGTGATAATACCTGGTAAGCAGTCACCTAAACTGCCTACCCCCAGGGAACTTTTAGGATTGGGGAAATCAAATGGCCCAATGGACTCCCCTGGACTGGTCAGGGGAGAGAGCGGAACTGGGGAGGGGGACTAGATTGCTTCCTTGTGGGCACCTAGGCCCAGAGACTGTTTTAGATATCCCAACTCAGCTGTGGGGACTGGCTGGGTGGGGGAAGGTTGCTCTGGGAAAGAAATTGTGGCCCACATTTTGGATCCTGGGGCCTGGCACAGTCATGGATTCAGCAGGTCAGATTACTTTACTGCTCCAACTGGGGAATTATTGCAAGTACCTGCTAGCCTGGACTACCAGTAAAGTCCCCCCAGAACACTGTTGCCATGTGGGCCCCAAAGAAAAGATGTTGGCCCAGGACTACCCCAGATTTTTTCATGCCTGGATGGGCCACTTTTCCTGGAGCTTGGCATTGCAGAAATGTACCTGTACTGTGCAACATCGAAAGGGCAAGCTGCAACAGAATGCAGACGGGTGGTCAAGACAGGAGGATCACTAAACCTCAGTGCAGTTGAGGAGTCCTCAGATCCAGTGGACTCCCCAAACTACACTGGAAAAGAAAAAGGGAGGAGTTGTCATGGCTGAAGCATGCCAAGGCACCAGCTGTGCAATACCTTACAGACTGATGCCCTCAGCCTTATAAGATAGTCTTATTTTGCCAGGGGAAATGGGCCCACTGAGATGGGTTAACATTGGGGATGTTGTGATTTATGTGTCATTCCTTGTTATGCCTGTTTAAAGTTGCCTGGTTGCCAATGGGCCCATACTGTGGTACCCATGTTTATAGTTGGGGTGTGCGTATGAACATGATGGGAGTGATGGGATGTATGTCTGTGTTGTGCTTTGTGGGTCTTGCACTTACAAGGGAAATATTGTATATGCCCAATATTTCATAGTAATGGACTAGTCCTCTATTAACAAGATTAGGGAGATAATTGACGCCTAGTAGTCACATGACACCAGTATCTCTCTTTATGTATCACAAGCCTCAGCCTGGTGTCTATATGCCTATTGTATGTAATTGCCCCCTACCAAGAATACAGAGGTGACAAGGGAAAACAATGGGTTACTGTCTTTGACTGGCAGGCAGGGGTGATAACGTGAGCTAGAAGGATTGGGTGTAACCATGGATGCACATTTGAAGTGATTGGTCTGTTGTTGCTAAGAATGTGGTATACATATGTCTGATGGTTTCAGTAATAAATATATTATACTGTTTCACATAATTAAAGTGTGAATTTCGTTATTGGTGCTGGGAATTCTGTTTGCTGGAGTAAGTTCTTTTCAGAACTTAGAAAGATCCTTATGCTACATAGGACCACAGACATCTCTCAGCCTAACCTAAGGGCTGAAAGTTATTCCTGCTGTACAGAGGTAAAACAAACCAGTCACACCTGTGGGGAGAGGTTTTGGCAATAGGCTCTTATCATACCTCATTCAACATACAGGTTGTGACAAGTGTCTGCAGCACCTCTCTGTTAATCATTCCAATGGCTTCACATATCATCCTGAATAAATACTTGTCTCATATCCCCAACTTTACGTTTTTTATCTAATTTATTATAATAAAGAAGAAAATAAACTGGTAGGCAGTTGCTTTACCCCCGAGCCATCCCTCTAGATGAATAAGCATGCGTGAAAGAAACAAAATATAACTAATATAATATTGGATGGAAAATGCTACTTCCTTACCCAGCCTGCACAGCAGGCTCTTATTTGTTTTTCTATTACCCACCAAGACTGTGCACTTTTGAATACACGCTTGTAAATCCAAAAATTATACCTACTTAATCCTGTTTATAAATAGAAAGCACTAATACAAAATATCAATGTACAATGCTAAAACTTAAATCAATAAGTACCGTATTTATAGGCATATAACATGCACCGGCGTATAACACGCACCTCATTTTATGAAGGAAATTTCAGGGAAAAAAATAAAAAATTCAAATAAAGAACTTTGAAGCAAACTCCTCAACCTCAACCTCCCTCCTCATCCTCCCTCCTCAACCCCCTCCTCAAACCCCCTATCTTCAACCCCCACCTCCACCCCCCCATCCTCATCCTCCTTCCTCAACCCCCCTCCTCAACCTCAACCCCCCTCCTCAACCCCCCTCCTCATCCTCAACCCCCCTCCTCATCCTCAACCCCCTCCTCATCCTCAACCCCCCTCCTCATCCTCAACCCCCCTCCTCATCCTCAACCTCCCTCCTCAACCTCAACCCCGTCCTCAACCCCCTCCTCAACCTCCCTCCTCATCCTCCCTCCTCAACCCCCCCATCCTCAACCCCCTCCTCAACCTCCCTCCTCAACCCCGCATCCTCAACCCCCTCCTCAACCTCCCTCCTCAACCCCCCCATCCTCAAAGCCCCTCCTCAACCACCATCCTCAAACCTCCCTCATCCTCCTTCCTCAACCCCCCTATCCTCAACCCCCTCCTCAAACCCACTCCTCAACCCCCCATCCTCAAACCCCCTCAACCCCCCTCCACAACCCCCCATCCTCATCCTTCTTCCTCAACCCCCCCATCCTCAACCCCCTCCCCAACCTCCCTGCTCAAACCCCCTCCTCAAACCCCCCATCCTCAAACCCCCTCAACCCCCCCCCCCCCTATCCTCATCCTCCTTCCTCAAATGAATATCAGCGTATAACACGCACCTATAATTTGCTCTCTATTTTCAGGGAGAAAAAGTGCGTGTTATACGCCGATAAATACGGTAGTTGCTAAAAATATGACATATGAAATTTGAAATTCTGATTTTTTTTATTCAACTGGAAAATCTAAAAAAGTTTAAGGAAGGTTAAACAAATAAAACATTTTTTTTCCCCCCTCTCTTTTTCTTGTGTGCATTTGTTTCAGTCTAATTAGTGCCTCATCTGGTGCAGCCTAATTATATACTGTATACAGCAGATTCAGAGGTTTATACAAGTAATCTAAAGCATCTAAATACAAATGATTCAATTTAGCAGTAAGTTTAAAAAACTAAAATAGTTTAATGAATTGATTATATTTTATTCTTTGTTGGATACATATAAGAAATACCTATATTTGATTTATTTTATATAACAATGATAACAGGTACATTTTCAGTACATTTTAATAGGGACTTACCAAACCAGTCAAAGGTGAGATGGCAACAACAGCATGGCATTTGATCCATTCTCCAGAAGAAAAAGAGTGAAAAAAATCTTAGACAGCTGTTAACCAAAAAATAATATAACCCAAATCCAGTAACAATTATGTGACAGTTGCTTCCAACAGCTGTTACAGAAATTATATTTCTATGCAGTAGATCTTAAAGAATCATACTGAAAATTACCAATTTATACCATTTACAGTGGGATATCATGTGGTGAAAAATTATTGTGTTTTTAAATACATGTTTCAATTGATTTGACTGGCATTTTCATTAAACCTTACCCACATAATGCATTTTAAAATAACAATTTAATAATGTAAGGCATAGTATTTTCTAACTAATTCTATAGACATTCCTAAATACTTGTAAATTGCTTTTTTTAACGTTGTTGCATTGTTGATAACAATACAGATTATTTTTTTTTGGTTGACAAACACATATTGAAATAAAGTTTATTTGCTTTATAGTAGATATATTTCAGACCAATTTCTAAATTTAAGATTTTTTGTCTTTAACCTTAAAGTGTTATTTTTTTATATAAGTTCTGATATTCTTTTAGGTTGATACAGTCAACTCTAAAAAAAATAGAAGAAAACCTTTTGTGGTTATCATAATATCAACCTAAAAGACTATCACAATTTCTAAACTTGCTTTTTACATATACAATATAAACTCTCTGCATACTGTGCTAATCCGGGACTTATTATCCACTTCTACTCCAGTGACATTGCAATTTATTGAGTTCAACATGTGCCCTTCGTGGATACAAATCCAGGCTATCATGACTTACTGTACTGACATGAAATCAGCTGAAGAAACCTGAAGCTTATTTCTCAGGGATATAGTCAAGATACAATACATCATTTGAAAATCTTTAAATAAAGAGTATAAAAAAGATACACCCATTTCTCGATCCATATACTGCAAATTATTTTATTCAAACTCTCACTCCTATCTTGAGAAGGTCCCAGTTATAACAAAAATATAACATGAAAATAAAAAATAGTTTCAGTTGGCTGTAAAAAAAATACAACGTAGGGTCACCCAAGATTTGCATGTCATAGCAGAGAGGTTAGACAAATCTTGGTCCAATGAAGAAGGAACTGGAACCCACTCCAGTATCTTAGCCAAGAAAACCATATGGATAAGCACAACCAGAAACACAGACATATGTGCCTGGCATACTACGTCCATATGGTCACCGAGAGTTGAATGTGACTGTAGGACTGAACAACAACAAGTGGGGTTTATAAAGAAGGGCAGCATGTCCAGTTGAAAAAATGGTACGATGGAACAATTACATTTGTTTAACATATCTGTGAATAATACAATTTGTTCAGCAGGACATTCCCTTCTCATTAGCATCACTGCTAGTCGTAATTATTTGCTGGTTGTAAGGTCAATACCTTAGAAGTTGTATCTATCAATTAATTTACAGTAAATATAAAAGAACTCAATGAATTTTAAGCCATATCCACTAAGATTTTTTAATTGCAACCAACTGCAGTTATGTTTGTGTACTTGTGGTATGTGTACTCTATTTATGTGGTATGTGTACTGTAATTTATTCAATACATGGGACCTTTTCTTTGTCACTTTAAAAGAATCTTTAGCCAAATTATTTTTGTTTTATATAACTGTTTTAACTATGGTAGTTTAATTAATGTAATAGCTTTACATTTGCATTCAATAAATTATTTTTTGTGCTGTAATTCAAGAGGCAGAGGAAGGACACACAATGTAATAACTGCACATACAATCTTCCATTGCATGTAAATTTGATGCAACTAAATAATATTTATTAATAAGAAGTGATTGCAAAGTTTTTTTTCTTTACCCTTTTTAAATGTATTACTCAATTAGCTGCTATGTGTACTGTGTTTCTTTTTACTTTGCTAAAGCTGCTTATAAATAGCATCTACTTTTCTTATTATATGTTTGGCCTTGTAATGTTTATTCCCCAAGGATAACTTGCAACTCTTTTTTCTTCACTTTTAATTGGCTTTGAAAGGATAAACATCAAGCTTTAGATATTTTAAAAGAGAGAAATTTACACCTTACGGGATTTGGAGGTTTCTCTACAGAATCATTGAAATGTTGGTCATTTACTGCCTTCAGTTCTACAGCTCTCAAAATCTAAGAAAGGGTAATGAAGGTAATTAAGTCTAATTTGGTAGAATGACAGTAATTGTTCTGTTTTCTTCATGATTTTTTTTATCATAGATACATAGGTTTTGCTACAGCAAATAGACCTATCTAGTCTGTTCATTCTTCCTTCTATCTATAAGGGACCACAAAAGTCACCACATGTACTCTGCACCATCATGGTTGAAGATCATGTGGAAAATGTGTTTACAGTTTTAAATTTATCAAGAAATAACTTAGATACTGTCTTTTTAGTTAGCCCTTGAAGCTCTCCCATAAGAATATACACAAATAATAAGATTTGAGTCTGTAACTGTTACACATTATATTATAGATTGATACCAATTTGTAAAGTGGTGTAATGGCATGTGATCTGATAATTATGTGAAACAAAGTTATTATTAATATTATTATCTTTTATTTGTAACGTGCCAATATAGCGCTGTAGAGGGGATAAAAACAAGGAGAAATACAATATTACCAAACTGTAGATGGAGGGCCCTGTTTTGTTAAAAGTTATTTAAAAAAAAAAAAAAAAAAAATATATATATATATATATATATATATATATATATAAAATACTCACAAAACTACAATAATTTGTAAATAGGTAATATTATATATCAAGATATAATGTTCCAATATTACAGGGAACACATAGACCCCTATTAAATTGTCCAAATTGTTGTAGTGTAGCCCGCAATAGTTACTGCTATTAAATTGGCCTCTTTTAGCTACCCGCAATTGATCTGCAGGTTACAGGTAGAAAATCCCTGCGGTTGTCAAAATCGAAACTCCGACCCAAAAAAACCCTCAATATTGCACTTTAAAAGACGGGGAAAGTGATGTAAGACATTATAATTAATTGCACAAAAGTCTCCAGCTCGTAAATCAGCAATAAAAACTATTTTTTTGTGGTGTCATTTCCACGTTATATGGATCCCAGCAATCAATGAATTAATACATATCCTTGAACTCGCATGGACAAGAATAGTAGATTTTATTGATTTTTTTTAGATTGCACCATTTCTGTATTGCAAATCCAATCGCAAATCGGACTTCTAAACAATAATTGATTGTGGTTTAACCTCCATGTTTTACTAATGTCATGATGACGGTCTCATTTGCTATTGGCTGTTTCTAAATCATTAGCTACGGGCTTGCTTAATCATAAATCATGCCCCGAAATGCTACTTCCTGTTACATGGTTTACTGTTTTGGCTTTTGGCCATGTAGTTGTGGGCTTGTTTAATTTCTTTGCTCTGTAACTGCTTGGAATTTAATAGGGGCCATAGAGTTTAACTGCATAATTTCTGCCAATGGCTTACACCTTTGGCTTATACTAGCTAAATATATCAACATTTCCTGCTTTATCATTTCAGCATGTAGCCAGGGTGAAAAAAAAATGAAACTTGTATGGTTGGCCGATGCTGATTTCACCACATAACGTGGACAATGTTATCTCTACTTGCGTGCATGAGCTGTCAATATAAGACCTGTGACTATATGAAAGGGGCAAATAAGGGAAAAAACACTTACACAGGGGGTCTACTCATCTCTTGAAGCACTAGGAGTTGAGCCAAGGCGAATATCATCATTACCAAATGGGAAATACCAAAATAAGATTAAATCGATAATATTTATTTTAAATAAAAATCATTTTTTTAAATTAATTAAGCAATACTACTTGAAGCAGTGTGGTAGTAATTATTACAATCTATTTATTCTATATATTGTTGCAGATACAATTTTTCAAACTACCCGTGGTTTGTCAATATTTTGCAATTTGTCATTATATCCCTTACTTAAAGGGATATGTAGATAAGCTGGATTATATGAATACATCTGATAGAGAAGAATTAGCAGTGTATGAAAACATGTGTTAAATAGAAAAGTTCAGTTAACTTACAAAGTTATTTGCACAAAAGTCAAATGCAGCTGTTCACACCCACAGGTTACTTACATAAGCCGGGTACACATAGGAAATACAGCAGGGAACATATTTTGATCTTTCTGGTACAGAGCACAGAAATTAACTGTAGCAGTTCTGGTACTGAGCACATGCCAGAAGCCACTGAGGTGAAGAATGATACAATGTATTAGCCTGATTCTGAATCTGAATGTTATGCTAATTCAGGTGTGATTTTCTAGGGGCGTACACGATCAAATGCAAATGCCATAAAACACAGGAAATTTTGCTAACTTCAGATGCATCCACAATCCAGCGCACTTACATACTGTATACCTTTAAGGCGTAACTGTAAAAAAAAATATAGCATGCCTCCTAAACATGAACATACTTGGAGTAAAATTCTTAACAAGGTTTACAAAACTAATAAAACAATACCTTGTCAAATAGTATTTGTGAAATCATTGTATTATTCTTTGTAGAATGAACTACCTTTAAATTACACAAAGGTTATGATCCCTTTTCCATTACAAAACCTCTAGCAAGTTATTTTGGCATGTAGCCCATACTTTTCTCAGTAACTTAATCCCAAAGTAGAATTTATTGTTCCTTCAGCAACTTCTGCTTGGAAGAGAAGTCAGTATCAGACACCAGTGAAGTAATTTGCTGGAAACAATGCATTGATCCAAATGTAGCCTGAAACTTTATATTATGAAAATCAATCTAGTGTGAGCCATACTTACATAAGTATTCCATTATCAAGATAATGTCAAAATTATCCACATTATATAAATACTAGAGAATTGCCTGTCAAAAAATGACGGCAATAAAATTTGAAGTCTGGCGATGCTGTTTGCCACACATCATGCTTTGCAAATTTGCCTCCCCTGTGTCTGTTTTCCTCCGTCTCTCAGCCCTGTGTCTCTTTCCACCCTCTCCCCCTTCCCTGTATCTTTCTCATCTGTGTCTCTGCTGAAGATTTGCATGGCGCACGCTGACTGGTGTAGCTTTTATTTTCAAAGTCACTCGTGCCGCGAGTTGTTCTGCTGTGTTACTGGCTTCTGCATTGTTATTTTCTAAGTGCTGCGTGCCTGGCGTTGTTCGTGTAAGTGTTACTGGCTTTGCCGCTGTGTATTTTACGTTTTGTCGTCCGCCGTTTTTTTCTCACTTAGCCGATTTTAGAGTGTTCTCAAAATATGGTTCAAATTGTGTTTGGAGTTATATAAGTCGTCTCGAGCCCTGCAATGAGTGGCTTCGGCGCTCATTGCAGCTAAGTCCCGCAAGCCTCCACCCCCGCAACTGCGTCCCTCGCTCTGCGAGGCCCGCAAAGCGTGACAACTCGCAGTACGGCAATTATAAATGTGATACTGTGTATATTAAGCAATTGCACATCAAGTAATGGCCATTGATAATTTATAAAATGTTTCTTAGATATGGAGTGATATTGTAGAGAGATAAGAATAGTATGTTTAAGAAGGCTCTAAAAGCTCAAACTTCACTTTATCATTTGTCTAAAATTTGACAAATGTAAAGGAAAATTTTGTAAGATTTTTAAAGCTGCTGTGTGACAATGGTTATCATTTATAAAGATTTGTCTTTACACACAAGACACATTTAATTTCTGCAGAGTAATCTGCCAGTGCTGTTCACAGAAAGCACATTTGTCAAAAACACTGAAGAAATTGAATAGCACAGTGCTATTTCCAGCAGTGGTTGTGATAAGTACATTCATCAGCAGATAATTTCCATCCAAAATTTCTCTGTTCTATACACATGAAATTTTCCATAAAGTCCTGGTATCACATATTATTTTAACAGGGTTTTTATTTAAAGGGACTCTTTAGACATTTGTTTAAAATACATGTTTTATCTATGTTTAATTAATGCTTGTCAATGTAATATTCAAATACAAGTGTCACTCATTTACTTGCAAGAGACCTTCAAAATAATAGTTTATGGAACCTTTCCCTTTCTCCCTCTATTCTAACCTGCAGTCATCTTGCTTACCTGTGACTTGCACATTACATTTTTGAGCTAAGGATACTTGCTCACGGGAGGATATTCACCCTACCAGTGTCATGTAAACAGTGCTGTGTGTTAGAAGATGCAAAAAACACTTTTTACATTCCATACCAGCAATGTGTTATTATAAACTAGGAACTTGCCCATCAAAAATGACGGAAATAAAATTGTAAGGCTGGCAATGCTTTTTGCCACCTTCGATGCTCATCGCAAATCTCGCCTATTCGCGGTGCTCATCACGAGCCCAGCGACGAGCGCCTTTGGTGCTCATTGCGAGCCTTTCCTCCCGCCTACTGTACGGCAGCTCATTGCAGGGTTTGTTAACCTGCAAGTGCTTGTGAATGCCATGTGTCTCTTTCCACCATCTTCCCCCTGTCCCTTCCCTGTTTCTTTCTCCTCTGTGTGTCTGCTGTATGTTTGCGTTTTACTCGCTGACTGGCGTTGGTTTTATTTTCAAAGTCCCGCGTGCCTGTCGTTGTCGGTGTAAGTGTTACTGTCTTCGCTGTCGTGTTTTTTCTAAGTGCTGCATGCTTGGCTTTGTTCAGCCTCTTTTTCATCCAGTTTCAGAATTTTTACTTTTTTCGGGCGCCATTTTCTTCCTCGATTTTGGATTGACTAACATGCCAAAGATGGCTTAAATTCACTTGCAACCTCACACCCAGGCTTTGTGGCTCTCCCCCTGCGCTGTGTGTGAGTGTGTTCTTATTTTTGTTAAATTATGTTGGTGGTATCGCATGCTTCAACTGCTCGCTTCGCTTCGCAAGGCTCGCAGTGCAATGAGCGCCTTTGTCGCTCATTGCAGCCTAAGTGCAGCGAGGTCAACGGATGATTGACAATGATTGAAGAATAATCGAAAACCTGTCAGTTTAGTGTTTTTTGCCTCTTCCAACACATGGCTTGCTGTCTTAAATTATGACACTGGTAGGATGACCCACTCCCTGTGCAAGTGTCCTTACTTTACAAAATGCAGTGCTTAAAGTCACAGGGTTCAAAATGGCCGGCTATAGAATTTAGTTGGCAATACCAGAAGATGAGAAGCTTTTACTCTGTGGGTCTCTAATAAGTAAGTGAGCTAAAATTTTGTATGAAAATGACATTGAATATGATCAAAATAATTAAACCTAGTTAAAATAATTTATATAAAACAAAATGTTTTGCCTAGAGTCCCTTTATCAAAATATGCAACCAGCTTGACTCATTCATACATATGTAACTGCAAAATGTAACATCTGTTGTATGTTTTACTGCTACAGCTCCTTCTATACTACTGATATTATTAATTATGACATGCTCGTGTTTAACCCAGTTTTGTATGCCTGCATGCAAGTGAATAGATCAGCTTACAGTATGTGCCAATTATGAACTGCATGAACTAATGAAGGGGGTTTCAGTGCTGTGTGATTCACAGACTTTTCTCAAGAACCATTATTTGCAAATACAAACCACTACTGACAGAACACCAGCTGCAAAACACTTTTATAATGTGCATTTTAAATAGATATCTCACATGCTACAGAAAGATGTTGCTTACTATTAAACACTATAGGCTACTAATTAAACACTTGAGTGAAATAACGTCAACATGTTATTTATCAGGATTGGCCAAGGAGAGACTTAACTGTAGTTTAAGCTTTTAGATATTATATAATGTGCATATATTTAAGGTGCAAATAAATATAATATGCTGATGTAAGCCTCTTCTGAAGATCTGTACTTAAAAGCAGGTAACATGTTTTAGAACGTAAAGAAAATAGTACGGCCTCAAATGTATTCTTTTATATGCAATTATGTTGACGTGAGAAGTAAAACACTACCAGGCTATCACATCAAACACGTAAATAAAACACCCAGAGAAATGCCATCCAAATGCTTGAAATTCCCCTAAATATCAAGTCATGAGTGTCTGTTCCATAACTATTTTCTAAATTTCCATCACATACCTCCTGGAATGATATCCACTCTCTCTGAAGCTTACCTGGAAGTTTCTTCAAGTGCACAGGATTTAATAAAAGCCTGAGTACCTTCCAACCCTGCAAAGACAGACAAATGCCCCTGAGAAGCCTAGATGCTGGAAATCCAACACTGTGACATAGCTAATACCTTTCTGTGTTGGATTTGAGGCTTTATTGTTAAATTCTGACATAGATAAGAGCTACTACTGTCTACCCTATGGCTATGCATCCCCTGGGATGCGCCTTCAATACCTGCTACCCCCTATGAGCCCAGGTATCCCTTGGAATCACCCTCAATACATTGTGGGCAATTGGGCACCTTTTCCCCTACCGCTTGTGGGGTGGGTCCTATTAACACCATGTGAGTCCCTATGCAACCTATGGGGCCTCTAACCATAACTGTGTGGGTTTCTGTGAAATTCCATGGCATTTAAAATTAAACCGTTACCATGGGGGTCCCTATAGACCCTCATGATAATCTAAAGTATAACCATAGGGGTCTTTATGGAACCACATAGTACCTAACATCAACCCTTCTACCATTGGGGCCCCTATGGAAATTTATTCTAGGTAGAGGTATCTATGGACTCCTATATTAACTAAACAAAACCCCCTACCATGTGGGTCCATATAACCCCCATGGCACCCAAACTACTACCATAGGAATCCTTATCGCCCTCATAGACCCTTTTCCGCATAGGGATCCACAAGGGTCCCACAGTCCCTAGCACTACCCCAATCACATATACAGTTATGGATGTTGGTCACATTTGCAATGTTGGTCACGCAGTTGTGGCCATGGTGAAGTGAGGGACGCAGTTGCGCCGATGGTGCTCATTGCAGGCCTTGCGATAAACACCACAGGCGCTCATTGCGAGGCCCGTGGAAGTTAGGCTGCCATGAGCGCCGCAGGCCTCGCGATGAGTGTCGCAGGTGCTCATCGTCAGGCCCACAGGAACTCGAAAGTCCCCCCCAAAAAGCCAAATAATTAAAAAACAAATAATAACACACTCCCACACAGTACTGGGGGAGAGCCAGGAAGCCTGTAAGTGGGGTGAAAGCAAATTTAAGCCATATTTGACATTTTTTGTAGATCGTAAATCGGCTAAGCGAGAAAAAAAATGGCAGGCGAAAAAACGTAAAAATGATCAAACAGGATCAAAACAAGGCCAAACAATGCCAGGCACGCAGAACTTGGAAAATACACGACGGCGAAAACAGTAACACAGGGAAAAGATTCAGCAGACACACAGAGGAGAAAGACACAGGGAAGGAACAGGGGGGAGATGGTGGAAAGAGACAAATGGTATTCTCAAGCACAAATGTTGCAGGTTGAGGCCTGCAATGAGTGGCGAAGGCACTCATTGTGAGCCACTTGATGAGCGTGTCGAAGGTGATCATTGCAAAGCACGAAAGTTGTTGGTTGAAAAGGCCTCCAATGAGCGGCGAAGCTGCTCATCGCGAGGCCTGTACAGTAGATGGAGGGAGAGGCACACAATAAGCACCGAAGGCGCTCATTTCGAGCCAAGCGATGATCGCTGAAGGCTCTTAGTACGGTGCTCGTGATGAGCGCAGAAGGTACATAATTCCCAGCCTTAAAATTGTATTCCGGTCATTTTTGAACAGCAAGTAGATAGTTAAATATAACATAATAAAAAAATATTTACAGAAAATAAAAAATACAGACAATTTTAAATACTACATTCAACAAAATTACATGTAAAAAAAGAAACTACCAAATAGCAAACAACAAACTATTACAGTATGGAGACAATTCTAGTTACCCTCCATTTGACAAACCTCCAGCGACTATCATCAACTCCCCTGGTCCTCAATCTTTAGCCCTGGGGCTGTTTGGCATTGAGCACTGTTACCTAGGTGGTTGTCCACAAGTACTCCATTAAGAAAATAAATTGCATGGCTATGTTCCTTCCCAGATGCATAACTTTACATTTATTCATATTAAATCTCATTTGCCATGTAGTCGACCATTTCTCTAATTTATGCAAATCCCTTTGGAGGGAGAGTACTTATTTTTCTGATTTAATTACCTTGCACAATTTAGTGTCATCAGGAAAGTAGAGATAATACTTTCCAATCCTACTTATAAGTCATTAATAAATATGTTAAAAAGGAGAGGACCTAATACTGAACCAGAGGAACCCCCACTTACCACATTAGTATTTGAGTATGTTCCATTTACAACAACGCTTTGCTTCCTTTCTTCTAGCCAGCTCTCTAACCATGAGCAGATATTTACTGCAATTCCTGCATTCCTTAGTTTTCTCAATAGTCTCCCATGTGTCACTGTATCAAAAGCCTTTGCAAAATCCAAAAAGACTACATCCACTGAGTTGCCTTGATCCAAGTTCCTACTGACCTCTTCTTAGACACTAATTAGGTTTGTTTACATGACCTGTCCTTCATAAATCCATGTTGGCTCCTACTTATAATACTGTTTGAATAGACATATCCTTGTATACTGTCTTTCATTAACCCTTCTAAAATCTTTCCCACCACAGAAGTGAGACTTACAGGTCTATAATCTCCTGGATTTGTTCTTAACGAGAAATTGGATGAGAATGTGTCAGATTTTTAGTCAGATCACAGACTAGGCAATGTATTGATGACTGGCATAAGAAAAGTGTTTCAAGAATGGATTAAGGAAGTCAGAGTTAAAGATACAGGTGGAATTTTTACAGCACCATTGAAAAAGAAAGCACCCTATACCTCTATGTATCATTAATAGTTTGACAAACTAATTTCATGGCAGGTTTGGTTGTGGTAAAATATTTATTCTTGTTTACCTTCAAATACTTCAATTATATTTTAAGCTTAAAAATATTACATTTGACAGGTTTGTCTTTAATAAGTGGTTTGTGAAGAACTATACACATTATTTTTGTGAGCTCACAATAATCTGGTTATGTGTTTTGTAATGTTTATCTTATGTGAAATTTGTCTTTGTGTTTTCTTTCTATTAGAATATTTAAATACCAGGTATAAAAATCCTATGCATAGGATATCCATTTTGACTGACAGACAGTTTTGATCAACTGTTTTATGAAACAAATATTCCAGAGCCTGATCACCTCTGGATTAGACATAATAGTTTATGTTTATATGCTGTTGGCCAATTTGGATATTCATTAATAAATGTTTTATCTAGATGTAATTCCTATTTGTTTTATACATTATTGAGGTGATATATTAAGAGAAAAGAAGGAGGGTTTGTATGGTAACCAATCTTTGTAACCCAAAGTGAAATACTGATTAAGTACTTAATAATTTTTTGGTAAAAATCATTTTTATAATTGCATGTGGAGTTATTTATGGATTGAAGTAAACTCAATTTCCAATAACATGTAAAAAATATAAATACTCTACTTGTTTCAAAGACATGTTAATCTTTAAGGTTAATAATAGTAACCAACTGGGTTTTTATTTTACAATATGCATGTAAGATCAGTCAGAAAAAGGAAATTTTAGAGCTGGAAAAGGTACATAGGAGGTCAACAAAACTAATAAGGGGAATGGAGGGGCTAAGTTATGAAGAAAGACTAACTAAATTAAACTTATTTTCACTAGAAAAAAAGGTGTCTAAGAGGAGATATGATTACCTTATATAAATACATCCAGGGTCAGTATAAAGATTTGTCAAGGGATCATTTTGTGCCAAGAGGTTTTCAACTGACAAGAGGACATCCCTTGAGGTTAGAAGTAAAAAGATTCCACCTTAAAGAAGGAAAATGTTTTTTTCACAGTAAGGGTGGTTAAGGGTGGTTAATCTGTGGAATTCTCTACCAGAGGAGGTGGTGACACCGGATTCGATAGATAACTTTAAAAGGAGACTGGATTTATTTCTCATTAAAAAGGGAATTCAGGGTTATCCTGTATAATTAGAGAGATAGTATTGATCCAGGGAGGAATCCAATATCCAGTATCTTGGGTCAGGAAGGAATTCATTTTTTTTTCCCTTTGAGATGATTGGCTAAATTTCACTTAGGTTTTTTATTCTGTTTGCCTTTCTCTGGATTAATAAAAAATTTGAAAAATAAAAAAATAAACAATAAATAATTAAATAGTTGATTAATAATGAATTAACAACTAATTAATTAATAACTAATCTGCATATTGCAGATCAGAGGAGATCTTAAAAGGTTGAACTTGATGGACTGAAATACTTTTTTCAACCTTAATTATTATGTAACTATGTAACTAAGAAATGTCAGTCAAATCAGAATAATAATTGTTCTTTTTCTTTAAAAAACATTTTTTATTTCTCTGCAGGTCTGATTTTTTGGCCAGTTTATTTTTTTATTTTTGAGCTGTATTTTTTTTTTATTTGTATATGGCTCATGTTACTGTAGTTTGAGGAATAATCAAGCAGATTGACATTTCTCTTTATCAAAATGAATGTGATACAATATATGCACAATCTCTGTCTCGTGTTTTCTCCCCAGGAGGATGTTGTAGGGGCTGCCCATGTCACTGATCAGTGCATAACATACTACCGCGTTATGAGGTATAAATGAGGGCATAAAAGATCAATCTCCAACTTGCAAGTATGGGTGGTGAAAATGGTGCTCCAAAACAGATTAGCCCTAGCACTGTTGACAAAAGATGGAGGTCTATGTACCTACTTAATCTTTATCTGTTGATTCCATATTATGAGATGGTAAAGAACCTTAACATGGGGTCTTACCTCTTATCACAGCAGTGAGTTTCATGTTTTGGTTGCTATGTTTTTGTTTTCTTTTACTGGTTAAATGTCTACAAATTTAAATATAACATAAAACAGTAAACAATTATTAGTTTATTCTCCAATATATATACTATGACAAGATAAAACAAATATTGGTCTGGTCACTTATAAGACACATAATATAATAATATTGTAACTGTTTAAAGACAATCTTGCTGCTCTAGCAAGAGTAAAAATTCATGAATTGTACATATCCATATGTTGCCCTAGTCCCTGGATAAATGACATTATTGACTTGATTGATTGTTGATATATATACCATCCCTAGGTCATTACAGAGTTATGCATATGTAAAATATCATATCTAGTTAGAGAAGAGCCTAGGATAAGTGTGTATGAAGAGAGGATATATGTTTGAAAGATGCATGTAAAGTCTTATATGACAGATCTTAAATGTTTGGATTTTGTTATTTTTTCTTTTCCTTTTTGTCAAAAGTACTCCCCCCTGCCTGCAAAGAGGAAAGAAAAAAACAGAGAAAGTAACAACTGTGCCACAAGCCTGCCATTGTTTATGATAAGAGAAAATGTCTACCAAGGGCCTCATTCAATTGTGATTTGGCCAATTGAATAGGGCTCTAAATAAGCACATAGCATATTTTTTTTAAAGAAGTTTTTAGTTATTGAAAACCTTGCTTTTGGATAGATGTTTTCTAACTAAAAACTTATTTAAAACAATGTATGTTATGTGCTTATTTAGAGCCCTATTCAATTGGCCAAATTGCAATTGAATGAGGGCCCAAGTGTCTATCCTGATAACAAAGATAATGACAGATGAAAGCCCAAATACAGAGGTCCTCATTCAATTTGAATTTTGGCAATTGAATAGGGCTCTATATAAGCTCATAACATATTTTTTGACATCATTTTTTAGTTGTTGAAAACCTTGGTTTTGGATAGAGGTTCAGTAACTAAAAAGTTCTGTGATTTTTTTTTGTATGTGCTTATATAGAGCCCTATTCAATTGGGCAACTCGGAATTGAATGAGGCTCATAGTTTGCTGACTAAGGCCCTCATTCAATTGCAATTTGGCCAATTGAATAGGGCTCTAAATAAGCACATAACATATTTTGTTTAAATAAGTTTTTATTTAG
Source organism: Discoglossus pictus (assembly GCA_027410445.1). Classification (NCBI taxonomy): domain Eukaryota; kingdom Metazoa; phylum Chordata; class Amphibia; order Anura; family Alytidae; genus Discoglossus; species Discoglossus pictus. The sequence goes on from CM050166.1 coordinate 333,013,230, forward strand.
TAAGCATTTATCCAAAAGCAAGGTTTTCACTGAAAACTTCTGTAAAAAAAAATGCTATGTGCTTAAATAGATCCCTTTTAAATTTATTGAATCACAATTTAATAAGGCTGCAGATCAGGAGGGTAACTGCCTCTCTCCACAATTTTCTTCAATTTCCCCAGAAAGGCCTCTGCAGCCTCGGTGTCAGCGCTTGCCGCTTCCCCTATGACCTTTATGTAACACAGGTTGTTCCTCTTCCTGAATAGGTCAAACCAACCCCGACTGGCTGCGAAGCGCTCCGTCTCATCTGGTGTTTGCGCTTGGATATGGTTTTAGATGCTCCTGGCCTCCTGGAAGATGCAGTGCTGGTAGTGGCTGACAATTTGATCTTCTAAAGAGTGCGGATGGTGGAGGTTGCCAGTTTAAGATTCCCTCCAATGTCCACTTGTCGCTCCCCTGTATCCGAGCATTACAGCACCTGCATCTACACATCCAATGGTATGCTCTGCTGCTTTAGCTTGGCCTGATCCTCCTCGGCCTTAGACATCTGTAAAACAGTACAAAAAAAAAAAATTATGTAGATTTGTTTAGCCAATTAACAATGAACAATCACAATATGAGAAACAAGGTACCAATAAAAATATTCTGTACTGTACATCGCCCCTGGATGCAGTAGGTTGTGTTTCCGGTGTTCCTTGGGGCAATCTATCTCTCCAACACTGACGGCTTTTCCCAAAAATAAAAATGTACAATTACAGTAATTACAGTAATTAGAGTAACAATTAAAAATCACATTATGATAAAAAAATAAAAAAAATAAAACTGTATTGTACCTTGCCACAGGCTCCTGTAGGCAGGATTTGGGGATTTTCTGTAACTTTCTCCAGCTTTCTCTGTCTTTCACAGTCTCTCTCCATAAAATGATGCCACTGATAAAGCTGTTAAGCTATTTAAAGCGTTAAACGGGTTCCCACAAGGGAAAGAAGCATTCTAGCGAAGCAGAGCTTAGAGTGAGGTTCGTGGCCTTAAAAACAGTGCAATAGCGGGGTATAGCGCTAAGTGGGGAATAGCTGCAAAATATACGCTATAGCAAATCAGCGCTAAGCGGGGTAGCACTAAGCAGGGTATACCTGTGTATATGTATGTATGTGTATATGCATTTAAACAACCACAAACCTGAAACAAAAACTTGTCAGTAGAAAATTGGCCAATGAACAACTGAATATAAAAAATGGAACTAAACCTTGTAACAAACGTGCCTGTAAATTATGTCATTACATTTGTAATGATGACACAGCCACACATAACAACAAAACCTATAACATCAAAGGATCATATTCATGTACATCGTCAAATGTGGTTTATATAATACAATGTACTTTATGTGACACAGGCTGTTACATTGGAGAAACCGGCCAAAAAATGCATTTAAGGATGAATTTACACAGGCATTCAATAAGAAAACATAATGAAGACAATTATTGTAGACCAGTGGGACACCATTTTAGCCAGAATAAGCACTCCATCCAAAACCTAAAAGTCAAAATACTCAGAGGAAAATTTAAAAACATTCAAGAGAGAAAAGCATTCGAAATAAAGATGATCACATTCTTTAACACTAAAAATACAGGACTTAATATGGACTTGAGTTTTCTAACACATTATCAGAATTTCATGTGATATTTTCTTATTATACCATAACACGTGTTTGTCCAACAGGAAACATATCACTGTGGACTACAGTGCTCTGTTTTTTCATGTATATATCGATGTATATGTGTATATGTGTTTCCTATACTATGTTGAGTTGATCCCCTCTATACGTATTTACCTGATGATGTCAGATGATATTTCCACTCTCTCTCTGCATCTGCTGTTTTTATTCAAACTGAGGGTTACATCTTATGTTAGTATTGCTTCAGACTTGATAAAGAGAGGTTAAACCTCTTGAAAGCTCGTCATTATAAATAAGACGTTTGTCCAATACAAAAGGTATCAAATTATATTGCAATACTCATTATTAATCTATATATATTATTTACTAATTACTAAATTACTACAGCATATAATGTTATAACAACACATAAAAGAGTAAAAAGCTCCAATTAAGCTACAAATGTATAGTAAAATGGAATAAAGTGTCCTCAATATACCATATAATAAAATAGAATAAAGTAGATATATAATAATGTTGTTATAACATTATATGCTGTTGCTGCAAACTCCATCTACATTCACCCAGTTAGTTGTGGCCCCTTTTTATAGAGGTTGAGTTACCTTTCCTGATACAGGCATATATTGGGGCATACCACCCCTGAAAAGGTCTGTAAGGAGACTAGGGTTCTATAAGATGCTAGAGGTAAACTGGACCTACTATAGGAGCCAGTAACAACTATTCCCCATATGGAGCATTAAGTAAAGAAGTGTGGCTATCTACTTCATGAATATCTTTGACACCATCTTAATAGTTGTGCCCTTTGGGGAGGATATACTTGCAGATCATCGGAAGTGAGCTGACGTGGGTTATGTATATATGTTCATACACTACCTCTTGATACAGAGGTTAATTAACGTGAGTGTACATTTTTTATGTCTATTTTATGTAATTTTTGCAACTGGAATAAAATTGCACTAGGAAGTGGCGTGCGATCTCTATTTGTGTTTTTGTATCTTCTAGTTTCTGAAACTCTGCGGTGACCAGCGTTTTTAAGAGAAGCTGCCCCACTCTACTATAGATCGGGAGAAGTGGGCCTCTTTAGGATCAGTTTGCGAGTTTTCAATTGAGTGTCCGTGTCTTGGAAACAAGCCCTATGTACATTTGATTATATGCTCAAAAACAGGGCCCTCCATTCTTTATAAGGTGTTAAGTTTGTTTTTTGCCATGTACTAAACCCCTGTACAGCGCTACGGAATATGTTGGCGCGATATAAATAACGATAATAATGATAATAATAATAAGTGTGGACTATACTGAATAAGGAAGAAGAACTTTAATCAATCACTCCACTCCATTTTTCCCACTCCGGGATTATTCAAGTATTGACTTTTTGACTTTACCACATTATCTGAGAGACCTTTTGGGTACATTTTGACTTTATTACACTATCTAAGAGACCTTTTGGGTTATTTGGGATTATGTGTATTACACTGTTTTAGAGTGACATTCTTTTGGTTATAACTTCACATTTTGCCCTCATTAATACACATTTTTAACGGGTATATATTACCTTTTATTTGTGTGTATATATTCATTATATATATCTATGTGGTTAGGTCAGATGGATTGTGTTTTATCATTCGTCTCATCTATCTTGTATTTATACATGTTTCCTATATGGTGAGATGTGAGTAAGTTAGTAAGTAATAATTTCTAAAGACTCAAATTTGTTTTTATTATATATTCTATCCAGTTTAAAAAAAATACTACAGAGGCCCTTTAGTAAATAATTACTTTTATGAATCACCAGCAACATTGTGATATTCAGTACATGTTGCAGCTGTAGTTTTAGATTACATTATTTATGTCTGAAGTTAATTTTATACCATTTTACCAAGTGCATAAAAGACTTGTCAATGTATCTTACTTGTTCGTTACACAATTTGCTTGTTTATGATATGCATGATCCAACCTGTTAAGACGATTGAAAATGTTAGGATGGGGGCAAGTAGAAGCATCTGGAGATTACCATCACAGCCATGGAAACAAGTTAGAAGGAAAATGTTTTTTTAGTTTGAAGTTTGTTTTGCAAATATAAATAAAAACAAATCAACATTTTTTTTCAACTCAGTTCTTTTTTTTTGGGGGGTGGGGGAAGGAGGAATTGCATCAGCTTGGAAATGTGCATTGCTGATTGTTTAAATTGGGGATTCAAAGTGCTAGATAAATAAACTTAAATATTAGCAGCCTTATTAAATTGTGATTCAGCCAATTGAAAAGGGCTCTATATAAGCACATATAATATTTTGTTTACAGAAGTTCAAGATAGTGAAGACCTTGCTTTTGGATAGAAGTTCACTAACTAAAAACTTCTGTAAAAAAATATGCTCTGTGCTTTTACAGAGCCCTTTTCAATTTGCTGAATCGCAATTTAATAAGCCTGTAGGTATTTAGCTACTATAACAATGATCCGAATACTGTGATTAGCAAAACACCTTATATTTCATGTTACACAGTTAAGCTGGTAGCAGTTATATCATAGATGATGTTTCTACAACCCTCTTCATCTAGCACTCCATGTAGTCTATTTTGGCTTCTATTGATCCAGCTTATTCCCCATTTCATACTCATTTAAATAGTGTGTTGTGACCAATCGCTGATACACCAACCTCCCTCTGATTCTCTACAGTTGTATTTACACTTGTAAAGAGAAGCTGGTTTAATTCTAAAGAGAATTAATAAATGGCTATACATTGGACTAACAGTTTTTCTCTACATTAAATCATTTCTGAAATACAATTGATTTTGCCACTCCTGTATGCTAATGTACAGCTCAATATGATAATGTGCAGCTCCATGTATTTGATAAGGGTGTGAGTGGGGTCTAACTCTGCTCTGTGCGCACCACTAGCTTACTATGTAAAGCTTGTCATCTGTACCTACCCTAACCTTAAACCCTAACTCCCGATGGGCAGAAAACAGGAAAGGTCTGTGATATGATTACCTTATATAAATAAATATATCAACAATAGATGATTTCTTGTGGCTTTAACAAGGGAGATTTCAACTGAAAAAAAAGAAAGTGGTGCTTCGAAACAAGGACTGTTAAATAAGGGAATAAGCAACACTAGGGATTTGTAAGGCAAAAACTGACAGATAACTTTAAAAAGGATGGTAATAATTTTAGATAAAAAGCATGCTGGGTAATGACTGTTAACTTAGTTAAGCAGGGTAATGATCTGGGGAATAATGAGATTGCTAGGTTTGAATTGAAGACGGATTCCCTCCTCCCCATATTAATACAATATGCAAAGTTGACATTAAACATTGAAACCTAACATAGAAATCATAGCATAGATTTGACAGCAGATAGGAACCAAAACGTCTATCTAGTCTTACCATTCTATCTACCTAAAGGCTTGGCATAATTAAGTCTTTGGGTAACCTAATGTTTAGATTGTAAGGCAAGTTTTCAGTTATGCTATGTGCTTTAGGGAAAGCACTGTGTACGTTTGATTTTAAGCTCAAAGACAAGGCCCTCCATTTTCTTTTTGTTTTTTTCTTTTTGCATTGCGTTAATATTGTTTTAACTTGAACTTACCTATGTATAGCGCTGCGGAATACGTTGGCGTGTTACAAGGAAATTCCTTAACTGTGCTTCATTAGAGTAGATTTAAAAGGCTGAAATCAAACTATTGTGTAATTATGTTAACGCTGAGACAATATAATTAGTTGTTAAGTTAGAAGTAGTTCATATTCCAGAACTGGATATATCAAAATATTATATCCAGCCAATGTTGTCTTTTGTTGCTAGACTACCAGCTGACCATAGCCTTGTGATGTTTTTGATGTCAGCGATGACATCATAATGCATTCAGAGCTATAAATACAACAGTGAGCATAATGAGTCATCATTAACACATCAACATTGATTGAAGGAACATTATTAATATGCTATGTCACATTACTGTTTTATTTAACCAAGGTTCCAAGGTCTCCTAATCATCATTAAAATGTTCCTTATGTTTTTTTAAAACAGCACCAAAGGTAAGTCACTGATGGCACCATTTTTTACAGTCACAGAACACATATGTTTTACTTTTAATGATTTTGACTGTAAAAAGACGGTGTCATCAATTACAAAAAAATATCTAAACTTGAAAAGTCATGTTAATGAAGGGTAATAAAAAATTTTCATTGGCATTTTCAGTATTTTACAGCTCCAAATACTGAATACTTGAGAGACTAGCTTCCCTCTTATAATTTATGTAATATGAGATTACAATATGCAAAAAAAAATAATATATATATATATATATATATATATATATATATATATATATATATATATATAGTAATTTAGTAATTATTAATCCACATATATATAGATAGATTAATATTAAGTATTGCAATATAATTTGATACCTTTTGTATTGGATAAACGTCTGATTTATAATGACGAGCTTTCGAGAGGCTTAACCTCCCTTTATCAAGTCTCAAGCAATACTGACATGAGATGGAACACTCAGTTTGAATAATAACAGCAGATGCAGATAGAGTGGAAACAGCATCTGACATCATCAGGTAAATACATATATTTGGAATAAACACAACATAGCAAAGGAAACATATATATTATATTATATACATATATACATCAATATATACATGAAAAAGCAGAGCACTGTAGTCCACAGTGGTATCTTTCATGTAGGACAAACACCTCACTAAGAGTGCTAAGTCTGTTATAGTATAAGAAGAAAAAAAATCACATGAAATTCTGATAATGTGTTAGAAAGCACAAGTCTATATTAAATCCTGTGTTTTTAGTGTTGAAGAATGTGATCATCTTTATTTCAAATGCTTTTCTCTCTTGGATGCTTTTAAATTTTCCTCTGAGTATTTTGACTTTTAAGTTTTGGATGGAGTGATCATTCTGGCCAAAATGGTGTCCTACTGGGCTACAATAACTGTCTTCATTATGTTTTCTTACTGAATGCCTGTGTAAATTCATCCTTAAATGCATTTTTTGGCCGGTCTCTCCAATGTATCAGCCTGTGTCACATAAAGTACATTGTATTATATAAGCCACATTTGACGATGTACATGAATATGATCCTTTGAGGTTATAGGTTTTGTTGTTATGTGTGGCTGTAATCATCATTACAAATGTTTTGGCATACCGCATTTATCGGCATATAACACGCACCGGCATATAACACGCACCTCATTTTAAGAAGGAAATTTCAGGAAAAAAAAAAATTCAAATAAAGAACTTTGAAGCAAAATCCTTAACCTCCCTCCGCATCCTCAACCCCCTCCTCAACCTCCCTCCTCATCCTCCCTCCTCAACCCCCTCCTCAAACCCCCATCCTCCACCCCCCTCCTCCACCCCATCCTCATCCTCCTTCCTCAACCCCCCTCCTCAACCTCAACACCCTCCTCAACCTCCCTCCTCATCCTCAACCACCCTCCTCCTCCTCAACCCTCCTCCTTATCCTCAACCTCCCTTCTCATCCTCAACCCCCTCCCCATCCTCAACCCCCTCCTCATCCTCAACCTCCCTTCTAATCCTCAACCTCCCTCCTCAACCCCCCCATCATCAACCCCCTCCTTAACCTCCTTCCTCAAACCCCCTCCTCAACCCCCCGAATCCTCAAACCCCTCCCTCAACCCCCCATCCTCATCCTCTTTCCTCAACTCCCCTATCCTCAACCCCCCTCCTCAACCCCCCTCCTCAACCTCAACCCCCCTCCTCAACCTCAACCCCCCTCCTCATCCTCAACCCCCCTCCTCATCCTCAACCTCCCTCCTCATCCTCAACCCCCTCCTCAACCTCCCTCCTCATCCTCCCTCCTCAACCCCCCCATCCTCAACCCCCTCCACAACCTCCCTCGTCAAACCCCCTCCTCAACCCCCCCATCCTCATCCTCCTTCCTCAAACCCCTATCCTCACCCCCCTCCTCAACCTCAACCCCGCCTCCTCAACCTCCCTCCTCATTCTAAACCCACCTCCGCATTCTAACCCCCCTCCTAATTCTAACCCCCCTCCTCAATCTAAACCCCCCTCCTCAACCTAAACCCCCCTAAATACCTCCCCCTCACTTACCTGCTTCTGCTCCGGCCTCCGCTCTGCTCCTTGACCCCGCGCGCATGTGACGTCACATGCGCGCTACGTCATTAGCATATACCGGGCGCTGGGTCAAGGAGCGGAGCGGAGGCAGGAGCAGAAGCAGGTAAGTGAGGGGGAGGTATTTAGGGGGTTTAGGTTGAGGGGGGGTTAGAATGAGGAGGGGGGGTTAGAATGTGGAGGGGGGTTTAGAATGAGGAGGGAGGTTGAGGATGAGGGAGGGGGGGGGAATATCGGTGTATAATACGCACCAATCATTTGCTCCCTATTTTCAGGGCGAAAAAGTGCGTGTTATACGCTGATACATATGGTAATTTACAGGCACATTTGTTACAAGGTTTAGTTCCAAGGATGGGAGGTTTTGGGAATATATATTTTAATTAAGTATCTTCAATTAGTAATGGTTGTAAATCTTTGATTATTTTCTGAATTTTCTCTAAAATTGGATGGTATGTAGTCACTAGAGGTATACGTGAAGTAGTTTCTTTTGTTTTGTAGCTTAATAGGTGTTCTCGGGGTATTTTGATGGCAGTGGGTTTTTTTGGGGTAATAATACGCGGTTTGTAACTAGTGATGTCGCGAACATAACATTTTCGGTTCGCGAACCGCGAACGTGAACCGCCGCAAATGTTCGCGAACCGGCGAACATCGGCGAACCGCCATAGACTTCAATGGGCAGGCAAATTTTTAAACCCACAGGGACTCTTTCTGGCCACAATAGTGATGGGAAAGTTGTTTCAAGGGGTCTAACAACTGGACTGTGGCATGCCGGAGGGGGATCCATGGCAAAACTCCCACGGAAAATTACATAGTTGATACAGAGTCTGGTTTTAAGCCATAAAGGGCATAAATTACCTAACATTCCTAAATTGTTTGGAATAACATGCTTTAAAACATCAGGAATGATGTTGTATCGATCAGGTAGTGTAAGGGTTCCACCCGCTTCACAGTGACAGACCAAACTCCCCGTTTAACAACCGCAAACAGTCCATTTGCACAACCGCAAACTCCCCATTTGCACAAGGTTGGATACCAAACTAGCCATGTCCCATTCCTTGTCCTCACTGATGTCATTGAAGGTCTCTTCCTCCACCCAGCCACGTACAACACCAAGGGTCCCCGAAAGGTGACAACAAGCCCCCTGGGACGCCTGCTGTGTTTGGTCTTCCACCTCCTCAAAGCTACCCTCCTCCTCTGACTCCTCTTCTTCAGACTCCTCTCACTGCATTGCCTCTCTCTGCATTATTATAAGGTGTGTTAAGTAGTACTACTCTTATCAGTTTAAAACCTGTTACAGCGCATATCAGGGGGCGTGTATAAGGCCTGGATTTTTAGAACCGGGAGATGGAAAAAGATGCTTTGTTGGTCGTATCACTTCAATTTTGGGGCACTTTGAGACATTAGCTTCTTCCGCTCAAACATGTCCTTTACAGGCACCTGACTATGGGCAAATGAGCAGGAACTGCTCAAGGCGAGAGACGCAGTGGCGGATGGTTGAGAGGGGGCAAGGAGGACAGCAGTGGTTGATGTGGCTGATGATGCTGGACCAGGAGGAGGATGGCGGCTTTGAGTTTGTGTGCTGCTTGTACTCATGTGTTGGTCTGGAGTCACCCAAACATTAGGTCTCAACCTGTAGAGGATAAGGGAACCAGGCTACTCTAGACCTCATTCATCATTACCGGTTTTGACAGATTGGTACTATGCGTCCAAGCTACTATGACAACAGATATGGGTGGCACTGTGCACTTGCAGAAGTTGGCAGAGTAGACGATGTAGGTCTGACACACACGCTTGCAGACAACTAACTGCTATGCAATCTATTACAGTAGAAAAAATGTTTTTTGTTTTAAATGTACACTACTGTTACACCAGATATGAGTGGTGTGTTAAGTAGTACTACTCCTATCAGTTTAATCCCTGTTATGTGCCTTTTTTGGGGGTTTGGTTGTTGAAGGCACAGTGCAGCACCAGAGGCTAGAAAAATTAGGCATGTACACATGCCTGAAAAATTAGGTATTGTTGATCTTGCAGCGAGCAGAGAAGAAGGTAGGCCTGATTCAACGCCCCAGCCCGCATACCCACACTCAGAGATTGAGGGGGGGACCTGAGAAGGGTCGTAGAGATATAAAGGGGGGCCATCCCAAATAAGCACACAAGCGGGGACAAAGGTAGTGAAGGGGACATAGAGGCCCATGGACTGACGGTCGCCATCTTTGCAGGAAAAGGGCCTAGCAATTAAGCCAAACTGACCCAGCACAGGCAGCTACTTGAGTCAAACGCTGTACAATTACACCTTAATAAAGCTGAAACATGCAGCAGCAGGGATTCTAAACAGCCACACAGGGACAAGGAGGCTAACAGCCCCCACAGTCTCTGCACCACTCTTTTTAACAGATAACCCAATGGGCTAACCAGGGACCTTGCCCACATAAAAAAAACAGAATTTTATTGGAGGAATTATTAGTGTCTTTACCCCCAAAGAGAGGACATAATATATGGTATCTTTAGACTACCTGATGGCCAAACCTCCTTTAGCCCCAATGCTATCCTAGAAACATTTCAAAACTTTATCTGACTGGGGGTCTATAGAGTGACATTAGTACTGACCTTTATATGACTGGGGGTCTATAGAGGGACATTAGTACTGACCTTTATCTGACTGGGTGTCTATAGAGGGACAATAGTACTGACCTTTATCTGACTGGGTGTCTATAGAGGGACAATAGTACTGACCTTTATCTGACTGGGTGTCTATAGAGTGACATTAGTACTGACCTTTATATAACTGGGGGTCTATAGAGGGACATTAGTACTGACCTTTATATGACTGGGGGTCTATAGAGGGACATTAGTACTGACCTTTATCTGACTGGGTGTCTATAGAGGGACATTAGTACTGACCTTTATCTGATTGGGTGTCTATAGAGGGACATTAGTAATGACCTTTATCTGACTGGGTGTCTATAGAGGGACATTAGTACTGACCTTTATCTGACTGAGTGTCTATAGAGGGACATTAGTAATGACATTTATCTGACTGAGTGTCTATAGAGGGACATTAGCACTGACCTTTATCTGACTGGGTGTCTACAGAGTGACATTAGTACTGACCTTTATCTGACTGGGTGTCTATAGAGGGACATTAGTACTGACCTTTATAGGACTGGGGGTCTATAGAGGGACATTAGTACTGACCTTTATCTGACTGGGTGTCTATAGAGGGACATTAGTAATGACCTTTATCTGACTGGGTGTCTATAGAGGGACATTAGTAATGACCTTTATCTGACTGGGTGTCTATAGAGGTACATTAGTACTGACTTTTATCTGACTGGGTGTCTATAGAGTGACATTAGTACTGACCTTTATCTGACTGGGGGTCTATAGAGGGAAATTAGTACTGACCTTTATCTAACTGGGTGTCTATAGAGTGACATTAGTACTGACCCTTATATAACTGGGGGTCTATAGAGGGACATTAGTACTGACCTTTATATGACTGGGGGTCTATAGAGGGACATTAGTACTGACCTTTATCTGACTGGGTGTCTATAGAGGGACATTAGTACTGACCTTTATCTGACTGGGTGTCTATAGAGGGACATTAGTACTGACCTTTATCTGACTGGGTGTCTATAGAGGGACATTAGTACTGACCTTTATCTGACTGAGTGTCTATAGAGGGACATTAGTAATGACCTTTATCTGACTGGGTGTCTATAGAGTGACATTAGTACTGACCTTTATCTGACTGGGTGTCTATAGAGTGACATTAGTACTGACCTTTATCTGACTGGGTGTCTATAGAGGGACATTAGTACTGACCTTTATATGACTGGGGGTCTATAGAGGGACATTAGTACTGACCTTTATCTGACTGGGTGTCTATAGAGGGATATTAGTAATGACCTTTATCTGACTGGATGTCTATAGAGGGACATTAGTACTGACCTTTATCTGACTGGGTGTCTATAGAGTGACATTAGTACTGACCTTTATTTGACTGGGGGTCTAAAGGTGACATTAGTACTGACCTTTATCTGACTGGGTGTCTATAGAGGGACATTAGTAATGACCTTTATCTGACTGGGGGTCTATAGAGGGACATTAGTACTGACCTTTATCTGACTGGGGGTCTATAGAGGGACATTAGTACTGACCTTTATCTGACTGGGTGTCTATAGAGGGACATTAGTAATGACCTTTATCTGACTGGGTGTCTATAGAGGGACATTAGTACTGACCTTTATCTGACTGGGTGTCTATAGAGGGACATTAGTACTGACCTTTAAATGACTGGGGGTCTATAGAGGGACATTAGTACTGACCTTTATATGACTGGGGGTCTATAGGTGAAATTAGTACTGACCTTTATCTGACTGGGTGTCTATAGAGGGACATTAGTAATGACCTTTATCTGACTGGGGGTCTATAGAGGGACATTAGTACTGACCTTTATCTGACTGGGTGTCTATAGAGGGACATTAGTACTGACCTTTATATAACTGGGGGTCTATAGAGGGACATTAGTACTGACCTTTATATGACTGGGGGTCTATAGAGGGACATTAGTACTGACCTTTATCTGACTGGGTGTCTATAGAGTGACATTAGTACTGACCTTTATCTGACTGGGTGTCTATAGAGGGACATTAGTACTGACCTTTATATGACTGGGGGTCTATAGAGGGACATTAGTACTGACCTTTATCTGACTGGGTGTCTATAGAGGGACATTAGTAATGACCTTTATCTGACTGGGTGTCTATAGAGGGACATTAGTACTGACCTTTATCTGACTGGGTGTCTATAGAGTGACATTAGTACTGACCTTTATATGACTGGGGGTCTATAGGTGACATTAGTACTGACCTTTATCTGACTGGGTGTCTATAGAGGGACATTAGTAATGACCTTTATCTGACTGGGGGTCTATAGAGGGACATTAGTACTGACCTTTATCTGACTGGGTGTCTATAGAGTGACATTAGTACTGACCTTTATATAACTGGGTGTCTATAGAGTGACATTAGTACTGACCTTTATATGACTGGGGGTCTATAGAGGGACATTAGTACTGACCTTTATCTGACTGGGTGTCTATAGAGGGACATTAGTACTGACCTTTATCTGACTGGGTGTCTATAGAGGGACATTAGTAATGACCTTTATCTGACTGGGTGTCTATAGAGGGACATTAGTACTGACCTTTATCTGACTGAGTGTCTATAGAGGGACATTAGTAATGACCTTTATCTGACTGGGTGTCTATAGAGTGACATTAGTACTGACCTTTATCTGACTGGGTGTCTATAGAGGGACATTAGTACTGACCTTTATCTGACTGGGTGTCTATAGAGGGACATTAGTACTGACCTTTATCTGATTGGGTGTCTATAGAGGGACATTAGTAATGACCTTTATCTGACTGGGTGTCTATAGAGGGACATTAGTACTGACCTTTATCTGACTGAGTGTCTATAGAGGGACATTAGTAATGACATTTATCTGACTGAGTGTCTATAGAGGGACATTAGCACTGACCTTTATCTGACTGGGTGTCTACAGAGTGACATTAGTACTGACCTTTATCTGACTGGGTGTCTATAGAGGGACATTAGTACTGACCTTTATAGGACTGGGGGTCTATAGAGGGACATTAGTACTGACCTTTATCTGACTGGGTGTCTATAGAGGGACATTAGTAATGACCTTTATCTGACTGGGTGTCTATAGAGGGACATTAGTAATGACCTTTATCTGACTGGGTGTCTATAGAGGTACATTAGTACTGACCTTTATCTGACTGGGTGTCTATAGAGTGACATTAGTACTGACCTTTATCTGACTGGGGGTCTATAGAGGGAAATTAGTACTGACCTTTATCTAACTGGGTGTCTATAGAGTGACATTAGTACTGACCCTTATATAACTGGGGGTCTATAGAGGGACATTAGTACTGACCTTTATATGACTGGGGGTCTATAGAGGGACATTAGTACTGACCTTTATCTGACTGGGTGTCTATAGAGGGACATTAGTACTGACCTTTATCTGACTGGGTGTCTATAGAGGGACATTAGTAATGACCTTTATCTGACTGGGTGTCTATAGAGGGACATTAGTACTGACCTTTATCTGACTGAGTGTCTATAGAGGGACATTAGTAATGACCTTTATCTGACTGGGTGTCTATAGAGTGACATTAGTACTGACCTTTATCTGACTGGGTGTCTATAGAGTGACATTAGTACTGACCTTTATCTGACTGGGTGTCTATAGAGGGACATTAGTACTGACCTTTATATGACTGGGGGTCTATAGAGGGACATTAGTACTGACCTTTATCTGACTGGGTGTCTATAGAGGGATATTAGTAATGACCTTTATCTGACTGGATGTCTATAGAGGGACATTAGTACTGACCTTTATCTGACTGGGTGTCTATAGAGTGACATTAGTACTGACCTTTATTTGACTGGGGGTCTAAAGGTGACATTAGTACTGACCTTTATCTGACTGGGTGTCTATAGAGGGACATTAGTAATGACCTTTATCTGACTGGGGGTCTATAGAGGGACATTAGTACTGACCTTTATCTGACTGGGGGTCTATAGAGGGACATTAGTACTGACCTTTATCTGACTGGGTGTCTATAGAGGGACATTAGTAATGACCTTTATCTGACTGGGTGTCTATAGAGGGACATTAGTACTGACCTTTATCTGACTGGGTGTCTATAGAGTGACATTAGTACTGACCTTTATATAACTGGGGGTCTATAGAGGGACATTAGTACTGACCTTTATATGACTGGGGGTCTATAGGTGAAATTAGTACTGACCTTTATCTGACTGGGTGTCTATAGAGGGACATTAGTAATGACCTTTATCTGACTGGGGGTCTATAGAGGGACATTAGTACTGACCTTTATCTGACTGGGTGTCTATAGAGTGACATTAGTACTGACCTTTATATAACTGGGGGTCTATAGAGGGACATTAGTACTGACCTTTATATGACTGGGGGTCTATAGAGGGACATTAGTACTGACCTTTATCTGACTGGGTGTCTATAGAGTGACATTAGTACTGACCTTTATCTGACTGGGTGTCTATAGAGGGACATTAGTACTGACCTTTATATGACTGGGGGTCTATAGAGGGACATTAGTACTGACCTTTATCTGACTGGGGTCTATAGAGGGACATTAGTAATGACCTTTATCTGACTGGGTGTCTATAGAGGGACATTAGTACTGACCTTTATCTGACTGGGTGTCTATAGAGTGACATTAGTACTGACCTTTATATGACTGGGGGTCTATAGGTGACATTAGTACTGACCTTTATCTGACTGGGTGTCTATAGAGGGACATTAGTAATGACCTTTATCTGACTGGGGGTCTATAGAGGGACATTAGTACTGACCTTTATCTGACTGGGTGTCTATAGAGTGACATTAGTACTGACCTTTATATAACTGGGGGTCTATAGAGGGACATTAGTACTGACCTTTATATGACTGGGGGTCTATAGAGGGACATTAGTACTGACCTTTATCTGACTGGGTGTCTATAGAGGGACATTAGTACTGACCTTTATCTGACTGGGTGTCTATAGAGGGACATTAGTAATGACCTTTATCTGACTGGGTGTCTATAGAGGGACATTAGTACTGACCTTTATCTGACTGAGTGTCTATAGAGGGACATTAGTAATGACCTTTATCTGACTGGGTGTCTATAGAGTGACATTAGTACTGACCTTTATCTGACTGGGTGTCTATAGAGTGACATTAGTACTGACCTTTATCTGACTGGGTGTCTATAGTGGGACATTAGTACTGACCTTTATATGACTGGGGGTCTATAGAGGGACATTAGTACTGGCCTTTATCTGACTGGGTGTCTATAGAGGGACATTAGTAATGACCTTTATCTGACTAGGTGTCTATAGAGGTACATTAGTACTGACCTTTATCTGACTGGGTGTCTATAGAGTGACATTAGTACTGACCTTTATCTGACTGGGTGTCTATAGAGTGACATTAGTACTGACCTTTATATGACTGGGGGTCTATAGGTGACATTAGTACTGACCTTTATCTGACTGGGTGTCTATAGAGGGACATTAGTAATGACCTTTATCTGACTGGGTGTCTATAGAGGTACATTAGTACTGACCTTTATCTGACTGGGTGTCTATAGAGGTACATTAGTACTGACCTTTATCTGACTGGGTGTCTATAGAGTGGCATTAGTACTGACCTTTATATGACTGGGGGTCTATAGGTGACATTAGTACTGACCTTTATCTGACTGGGTGTCTATAGAGGGACATTAGTAATGACCTTTATCTGACTGGGGGTCTATAGAGGGACATTAGTACTGACCTTTATCTGACTGGGGGTCTATAGAGGGACATTAATACTGACCTTTATCTGACTGGGTGTCTATAGAGTGACATTAGTACTGACCTTTATATGACTGGGGGTCTACAGGTGACATTAGTACTGACCTTTATCTGAGTGGGTGTCTATAGAGGGACATTAGTAATGACCTTTATCTGACTGGGGGTCTATAGAGGGACATTAGTACTGACCTCTATCTGACTGGGTGTCTATAGAGTGACATTAGTACTGACCTTTATATAACTGGGGGTCTATAGAGGGACATTAGTACTGACCTTTATATGACTGGGGGTCTATAGAGGGACATTAGTACTGACCTTTATCTGACTGGGTGTCTATAGAGGGACATTAGTACTGACCTTTATCTGACTGGGTGTCTATAGAGGGACATTAGTAATGACCTTTATCTGACTGGGTGTCTATAGAGGGACATTAGTACTGACCTTTATCTGACTGGGTGTCTATAGAGGGACATTAGTACTGACCTTTATATGACTGGGGGTCTATAGAGGGACATTAGTACTGACCTTTATCTGACTGGGTGTCTATAGAGGGACATTAGTAATGACCTTTATCTGACTGGGTGTCTATAGAGGGACATTAGTACTGACCTTTATATGACTGGGGGTCTATAGGTGACATTAGTACTGACCTTTATCTGACTGGGTGTCTATAGAGGGACATTAGTAATGACCTTTATCTGACTGGGGGTCTATAGAGGGACATTAGTACTGACCTTTATCTGACTGAGTGTCTATAGAGGGACATTAGTAATGACCTTTATCTGACTGGGTGTCTATAGAGTGACATTAGTACCGACCTTTATCTGACTGGGTGTCTATAGAGTGACATTAGTACTGACCTTTATCTGACTGGGTGTCTATAGAGGGACATTAGTACTGACCTTTATATGACTGGGGGTCTATAGAGGGACATTAGTACTGACCTTTATCTGACTGGGTGTCTATAGAGGGACATTAGTAATGACCTTTATCTGACTGGGTGTCTATAGAGGGACATTAGTACTGACCTTTATCTGACTGGGTGTCTATAGAGTGACATTAGTACTGACCTTTATATGACTGGGGGTCTATAGGTGACATTAGTACTGACCTTTATCTGACTGGGTGTCTATAGAGGGACATTAGTAATGACCTTTATCTGACTGGGGGTCTATAGAGGGACATTAGTACTGACCTTTATCTGACTGGGGGTCTATAGAGGGACATTAGTACTGACCTTTATCTGACTGGGTGTCTATAGAGGGACATTAGTACTGACCTTTATCTGACTGGGTGTCTATAGAGGGACATTAGTAATGACCTTTATCTGACTGGGTGTCTATAGAGGGACATTAGTACTGACCTTTATCTGACTGAGTGTCTATAGAGGGACATTAGTAATGACCTTTATCTGACTGGGTGTCTATAGAGTGACATTAGTACTGACCTTTATCTGACTGGGTGTCTATAGAGTGACATTAGTACTGACCTTTATCTGACTGGGTGTCTATAGAGGGACATTAGTACTGACCTTTATATGACTGGGGGTCTATAGAGGGACATTAGTACTGACCTTTATATGACTGGGGGTCTATAGAGGGACATTAGTACTGACCTTTATCTGACTGGGTGTCTATAGAGGGACATTAGTAATGACCTTTATCTGACTGGGTGTCTATAGAGGGACATTAGTACTGACCTTTATCTGACTGGGTGTCTATAGAGTGACATTAGTACTGACCTTTCTATGACTGGGGGTCTAAAGGTGACATTAGTACTGACCTTTATCTGACTGGGTGTCTATAGAGGGACATTAGTAATGACCTTTATCTGACTGGGGGTCTATAGAGGGACATTAGTACTGACCTTTATCTGACTGGGGGTCTATAGAGGGACATTAGTACTGACCTTTATCTGACTGGGTGTCTATAGAGGGACATTAGTAATGACCTTTATCTGACTGGGTGTCTATAGAGGGACATTAGTACTGACCTTTATCTGACTGGGTGTCTATAGAGTGACATTAGTACTGACCTTTATATGACTGGGGGTCTATAGGTGAAATTAGTACTGACCTTTATCTGACTGGGTGTCTATAGAGGGACATTAGTAATGACCTTTATCTGACTGGGGGTCTATAGAGGGACATTAGTACTGACCTTTATCTGACTGGGTGTCTATAGAGTGACATTAGTACTGACCTTTATATAACTGGGGGTCTATAGAGGGACATTAGTACTGACCTTTATATGACTGGGGGTCTATAGAGGGACATTAGTACTGACCTTTATCTGACTGGGTGTCTATAGAGTGACATTAGTACTGACCTTTATCTGACTGGGTGTCTATAGAGGGACATTAGTACTGACCTTTATATGACTGGGGGTCTATAGAGGGACATTAGTACTGACCTTTATCTGACTGGGTGTCTATAGAGGGACATTAGTAATGACCTTTATCTGACTGGGTGTCTATAGAGGGACATTAGTACTGACCTTTATCTGACTGGGTGTCTATAGAGTGACATTAGTACTGACCTTTATATGACTGGGGGTCTATAGGTGACATTAGTACTGACCTTTATCTGAGTGGGTGTCTATAGAGGGACATTAGTAATGACCTTTATCTGACTGGGGGTCTATAGAGGGACATTAGTACTGACCTTTATCTGACTGGGTGTCTATAGAGTGACATTAGTACTGACCTTTATATAACTGGGGGTCTATAGAGGGACATTAGTACTGACCTTTATATGACTGGGGGTCTATAGAGGGACATTAGTACTGACCTTTATCTGACTGGGTGTCTATAGAGGGACATTAGTACTGACCTTTATCTGACTGGGTGTCTATAGAGGGACATTAGTAATGACCTTTATCTGACTGGGTGTCTATAGAGGGACATTAGTACTGACCTTTATCTGACTGAGTGTCTATAGAGGGACATTAGTAATGACCTTTATCTGACTGGGTGTCTATAGAGTGACATTAGTACTGACCTTTATCTGACTGGGTGTCTATAGAGTGACATTAGTACTGACCTTTATCTGACTGGGTGTCTATAGTGGGACATTAGTACTGACCTTTATATGACTGGGGGTCTATAGAGGGACATTAGTACTGACCTTTATCTGACTGGGTGTCTATAGAGGGACATTAGTAATGACCTTTATCTGACTGGGTGTCTATAGAGGTACATTAGTACTGACCTTTATCTGACTGGGTGTCTATAGAGTGACATTAGTACTGACCTTTATCTGACTGGGTGTCTATAGAGTGACATTAGTACTGACCTTTATATGACTGGGGGTCTATAGGTGACATTAGTACTGACCTTTATCTGACTGGGTGTCTATAGAGGGACATTAGTAATGACCTTTATCTGACTGGGTGTCTATAGAGGTACATTAGTACTGACCTTTATCTGACTGGGTGTCTATAGAGGTACATTAGTACTGACCTTTATCTGACTGGGTGTCTATAGAGTGACATTAGTACTGACCTTTATCTGACTGGGTGTCTATAGAGGGACATTAGTACTGACCTTTATATGACTGGGGGTCTATAGAGGGACATTAGTACTGACCTTTATCTGACTGGGTGTCTATAGAGGGACATTAGTAATGACCTTTATCTGACTGGGTGTCTATAGAGGTACATTAGTACTGACCTTTATCTGACTGGGTGTCTATAGAGCGACATTAGTACTGACCTTTATCTGACTGGGTGTCTATAGAGTGACATTAGTACTGACCTTTATCTGACTGGGTGTCTATAGAGTGACATTAGTACTGACCTTTATATGACTGGGGGTGTATAGGTGACATTAGTACTGACCTTTATCTGACTGGGTGTCTATAGAGGGACATTAGTAATGACCTTTATCTAACTGGGTGTCTATAGAGGTACATTAGTACTGACCTTTATCTGACTGGGTGTCTATAGAGGTACATTAGTACTGACCTTTATCTGACTGGGTGTCTATAGAGTGACATTAGTACTGACCTTTATATGACTGGGGGTCTATAGGTGACATTAGTACTGACCTTTATCTGACTGGGTGTCTATAGAGGGACATTAGTAATGACCTTTATCTGACTGGGGGTCTATAGAGGGACATTAGTACTGACCTTTATCTGACTGGGGGTCTATAGAGGGACATTAATACTGAACTTTATATGACTGGGTGTCTATAGAGTGACATTAGTACTGACCTTTATATGACTGGGGGTCTATAGGTGACATTAGTACTGACCTTTATCTGAGTGGGTGTCTATAGAGGGACATTAGTAATGACCTTTATATGACTGGGGGTCTATAGAGGGACATTAGTACTGACCTTTATCTGACTGGGTGTCTATAGAGTGACATTAGTACTGACCTTTATATAACTGGGGGTCTATAGAGGGACATTAGTACTGACCTTTATATGACTGGGGGTCTATAGAGGGACATTAGTACTGACCTTTATCTGACTGGGTGTCTATAGAGGGACATTAGTACTGACCTTTATCTGACTGGGTGTCTATAGAGGGACATTAGTAATGACCTTTATCTGACTGGGTGTCTATAGAGGGACATTAGTACTGACCTTTATCTGACTGGGTGTCTATAGAGTGACATTAGTACTGACCTTTATATGACTGGGGGTCTATAGGTGACATTAGTACTGACCTTTATCTGACTGGGTGTCTATAGAGTGACATTAGTACCGACCTTTATCTGACTGGGTGTCTATAGAGTGACATTAGTACTGACCTTTATCTGACTGGGTGTCTATAGAGGGACATTAGTACTGACCTTTATATGACTGGGGGTCTATAGAGGGACATTAGTACTGACCTTTATCTGACTGGGTGTCTATAGAGGGACATTAGTAATGACCTTTATCTGACTGGGTGTCTATAGAGGGACATTAGTACTGACCTTTATCTGACTGGGTGTCTATAGAGTGACATTAGTACTGACCTTTATATGACTGGGGGTCTGTAGGTGACATTAGTACTGACCTTTATCTGACTGGGTGTCTATAGAGGGACATTATTAATGACCTTTATCTGACTGGGGGTCTATAGAGGGACATTAGTACTGACCTTTATCTGACTGGGGGTCTATAGAGGGACATTAGTACTGACCTTTATCTTACTGGGTGTCTATAGAGGGACATTAGTACTGACCTTTATCTGACTGGGTGTCTATAGAGGGACATTAGTAATGACCTTTATCTGACTGGGTGTCTATAGAGGGACATTAGTACTGACCTTTATCTGACTGAGTGTCTATAGAGGGACATTAGTAATGACCTTTATCTGACTGGGTGTCTATATAGTGACATTAGTACTGACCTTTATCTGACTGGGTGTCTATAGAGTGACATTAGTACTGACCTTTATCTGACTGGGTGTCTATAGAGGGACATTAGTACTGACCTTTATATGACTGGGGGTCTATAGAGGGACATTAGTACTGACCTTTATCTGACTGGGTGTCTATAGAGGGACATTAGTAATGACCTTTATCTGACTGGGTGTCTATAGAGGGACATTAGTACTGACCTTTATCTGACTGGGTGTCTATAGAGTGACATTAGTACTGACCTTTATATGACTGGGGGTCTATAGGTGACATTAGTACTGACCTTTATCTGACTGGGTGTCTATAGAGGGACATTAGTAATGACCTTTATCTGACTGGGGGTCTATAGAGGGACATTAGTACTGACCTTTATCTGACTGGGGGTCTATAGAGGGACATTAGTACTGACCTTTATCTGTCTGGGGGTCTATAGGTGACATTAGTCCTGACCTCCTGCTGCAGTATTATTACTCCCAGTACTCCCAGGCTTGCTACTATTAGATATAATAACCTCAGTTTCGTTTCCTTATCTGTTGGTAACATCAAAATATGATTATTAAATATTTCATATTTGTTTCATATTTGTTTTTCTCCCAAAGTGAACCCCTTTGTGTGTGTCCCACAGATGTGGCGTTTCCGCTCTGCGTATGCTGGATTTGCACCGCTCAAAAAGTATGAAAAGAGATCCCCACCCCCGTTGAAGCCCATTAATGACATCATCAGTAAATTTTATGTAACAGATTCCAGTGTTTAGGGTTTATGACCCAATACTGCGATCATATCATTTATGACAAAAATCCGTATTTGTCGTATTATTCAGACGCGCGTGCATCTTTGTGTTACATTTCCTGATACTTTTATTATCTTGATCTTTATATATTTACTAGCGACTTGCCCGTCAAAAAATGGCGGCAATAAGATTGTAAGGCAGGTAATGGTGTTTGGACGAGACATTCATTTTGTTGGCGGTCGGAGATCCTTCAGCGCTCATTGCGAGGCTGTTGGTTGTATTTTCTTTTGCTGTTATTCTTTGGTCGGCGGTGATGTGTTTTTTGCGCTTATTGCAAGGCTTTGTGTGCTATGAGCAGCGTTGGCGCTCGTTGTGAGGCGCGCAGTGAATGGCTTTTATGTTTAATGTGGTAATGTTTTTTTTGTGTATATGTATTTTTGTATGCCAATGAAATAATTACTAAATGAATATACTTTACCTATTTGTAAGTAATATATGCAGGAAGCATTGTGCTGAAGAGCTGACAATCTGTTTTCATGTTCCTGCAGCATACAATGTAGATGCTGTGGAGCTGCTGTGTAAGTGTCAGCAATGTGTGCAGTGTGTAGTGTAAATAGGCTGCGTGCGCGAGGGGAAGCCATTAGGGTAGCTGGGTACTTCCGCATTGTGTAAGTTAGTGTTGTAAAATGGCGGGGAATGTGTATGTGGTAAGCGGGTGTGGATGATTTAGCGTCCTTGTTAATAGTGTATCTTTACCTCGTACGGCTTTTTAGGAAAATCCGTATGTGTTTCGCGTGTTTAGGGTCCTGTAGCCTCGTTTTCTTTTTTTCAACGGCCATTTTTTCTCTCACTTAGGTGATTTTCGGGTGTCTAAACTCATGAATTTGGACTTAAATGGAGGTGTAACTTCACTTGCAAAGGTCCTCGGTGCCCGCCTTGCTGTGGGTAAGCTTTTTATGTGTTTGTTGTGTGTATTTATTGTGTTTTTAATGTTTCTAAGTGCGTGCGGTTCGGGCGTTAAGGTCGTATTTTTGTGAGCTCGTAATGTTTTTTTTTCTAAGTCCCGCATTTTTGGATGGTAAGTCCGTAAATTTGATGGTGTAAGTCCCGCCTGCGGCTCATTGCAGCCGACGTGGGAGCTTTCGGCGCTCCTTGCCAGCAACTCTGGCCCTCGCTTCGCAAGCCCGCAGCGTTGGCAACAACCCGCCTGCTCACAACTATATATGTGATATCTGTAACGTCTTCCCCAGTTGGCACTTGTAAATCGGCTAAGCGACAAAAAAAATGGCGTCCGGAAAAAATGAAAACGAGGCTACACGACCCCAAACCGCGCAAAACATCGCCAGCCATGTGCGACTTTTACCTAGGAACAGACAAGGTACAAAATACACTATTAGAAATAATGGAAACTGCTGGCGAGCCGCGTAACACATACACAATCGCCGCCATTTTACAACACTAACTTGCAACTAATAACATTACAAATCTAAAATGGCGCGTTACACGACTATACAAGCGGTTTCCCCTCGTGCACTGCGCACATTGCTGACACTTACACCTCAGGTCACCAACAGTCCAAATGTACACTGTAAGCTGCAGGAAAATCAAAACTGATTGTTAGCTCTTCAGGTTATTGATCACTGGATATATTAATTACAAATAGGTAAAGTATTTTAGTAATTAATTAATTCATTATTATTAAAAAATATATATATATAAAAAAATACGCTTAATAGCATATTTTACACTGCCGTTACTTTACATACATTAAAGCTTCAAACTTCCTAATACATTTGTTCATTCACAATAGTTATTATCGTGCATTCATTTAATAAGTATTAATTTGTAATGGAAAATAAAAATGTAGACTTTACACTACACTAAAATGTTTTACTTTTTACTCTGCAGTTATATATCTGGATTACTGCTCATTGGCTGCCAGCGATAGCACTCTCAAAGCAGTTACAAATCTAAATCACTTTATTATGCTCTGAGACCTGAATACATTTTTTAATTTACACTGCACACAAAGACACAGAGGAGGGTGGAAGAAACACAGAGGAAGGGAGAGGGGGTAGAGACACAGGGGAGAGGGGGTAGAGACACAGGAGAGAAGGAGGAAGAGACACAGATGAGGGGGGAGAGATACAGGGGAGAGGGAAGGGGGGAAAGACACAGGGGAGGGGGGAAAGAAACACAGGAAGGGAGAGGGGGTAGAGACACAGGGGAGGGGGGAGTGACACAGGGAAGAGGGAAGGGGGAAAAGACACAGGAGAGGGGGGAAAGAAACACTGGGGAAGGGAGAGGGGGTAGAGACACAGGCAAGGGTGGGAGAGACACAGGGGAGAGGGGGGGGAGAGAGACACATGGGAGGGAGTGGGGGGGATGAGACACAGGGGAGGTCTTCTGCTTTATTATTATTCTTATTATTACTATATAATGTGTAGATGTACCGGCTGGGCATGCTCTTGTGCATTATTATTATTATTACTATATAATGTGTAGATGTACCGGCTGGGCATGCTCTTGTGCATTATTATTATTATTATTATTATGATTCCAAAATGGCTGCTGTCCATGAGGTAGAAGGGTGTGGAAGGGAGTGTATGCTGCTGATTGGCTGGAATGTGTCTGCTGACTGTGACATGCAGGGTCAAAGTTTGCTCAATGATAAAGTATTGGGGGCGGGTCGAATATCGCATATGTTCGCAGTTCGCCGCGAACGCGAACATGCTATGTTCGCCGGGAACAGTCCGCCGGCGAACTATTCGCGACATCTCTATTTGTAACCCTTTTGTTTGAAAGATTCAGACAGTGTTTTTACATTTTTATCATGGTCTCCAGTGTTTGAGCAAATCCGATGGTATCTAAAAGCTTGATTATGGATGAGGACTTGTTTGGTGTGGGAGGGATGGAAACTGGAGCTGTGTAGGTAATTACATCTGTCTGTAGGTTTCCTATTTATAGATAGTGGAGAGTGCCATTGGTGATGGATATAGTAGTGTCTATAAAGTTTACCTGTTCTGTGGAGAAATCCATTTTAAGTTTTATAGATGAATGGAAGGCGTTGAATGAATTATGAAAGTCTCTGAGTTTGCTTTCTCCTTCTGTCCATATGATGAACAGATCATCTATGTAACGGTAGTATTTGTATGGTTTGTAAATGGATACAGATAAGAATGTTTCTTCTAGATTGGCCATAAATAGATTTGCGTATTGTGGAGCCATTTTGGTACCCATGGCAGTCCCCATCATTTGTAGGTAGGTATCTTGGTTAAAAGTAAAATAGTTGTGGGTAAGGATATTTTCTATTAGTTTAACAATAATATCAGAGCAGAATTTATTGTTTTGCCTGTTTGTTGAAAGAAACCTAAAGCATGCCTCAGTGCCATATTTGTGTGGGATATTACTGTAAAGAGACTCTACATCCATGGTAACAAGTAGTGTGTTAGCAGGTAGGTCTTTAATCTGACTGAGTTTGTTGAGAAAGTCAGTGGTATCTTGTATATAGCTACTGGTGTTACTAACTAATGGTTTAAGGATGTTTTCAACAAATCCAGATATCTGTTCAGTCAGTGTGTCCATACCGTAACAATTGGTCTCCTTGGGTTGCCTGGTTTGTGGATTTTTGGCAGTAGGTAGAAAGTCCCAGTTGTAGGATTGGTGGGGATGAGATGTTCTAATTCCTGATGTATATTTTTAGGGAATGTTTTGAGGACTTTCTTAAGTTGAAGAGTATATTTTTCTGTAGGGTCCTAGTTCAATTTCTTTTAGTAAGTATTGTCTGACAGTTGTCTGTTGGCTTCATTTATGTAGTCCTGAGTTATTGTAACCCAGTAGGACACCATTTTAGCCAGAATGATCACTCCATCCAAAACTTAAAAGTCAAATAATAGAGAAAAGAATTTGAAATAAAGATGATCACATTCTTCGACACTAAAAACACAGAACTTAATATAGACTTGGGCTTTCTAACACATTATCAGAATTTCATGTGATTTTTTTCTTCTTATACTATAACAGACTTAGCACTCTTAGGGAGGTGTTTGTCCTACAGGAAAGATATCACTGTGGACTACAGTGCTCTGCTTTTTCGTGTATATATTGATGTATATGTGTATATAATATGTGCATATATGTTTCCTTTGCTATGTTGTGTTTATTTCCCATATATGTATTTACCTGATGATGTCAAATGCTGTTTCCAATCTATCTGCATCTGCTGTTATTATTAACACCGAGGGTTCCATCTCATGTAGTATTGCTTGAGACTTGATAAGGGGAGGTTAAGCCTCTTGAAAGCTCGTCATTATAAATAAGACGTTTGTCCAATACAAAAGGTATCAAATTATATTGCAATACTCATTATTAATCTATATATACTGTATATATGTGGATTAATAATTACTAAATTACTAGATCACTGGACATTCACGGCTGCTTCACTCTTCAATTATATATATATACTAGAATATCGGCCGTCAAAAAATGACGGCAATGAAATTGTAAGTTAGCTAATGCTATTTGGTGTATAATAATAAAATAACTAATAGATTAATAAAGTAATATATATTTTACCTGTTTTGAAGTAATATATGCAGGAAGGATTGTGTTGAAGAGCTGGCAATCTGTTTTGATGTTGCTGCAGCATTAGTGGTGTGAAGCTGCTGGGTAAGCGTGATGAATGTGTGTAGTGTAATAATGTGCGTGCGCGAGACAAAACCGTTAGCTTATCTGTGTACTTCCGCATTGTATAAGTTATTGTTCTAAAATGGCGGCTAATGTGTGGTATGCATCTGTAGCGGAATATCCGTAGCTGTTTTGTGCTGTTTTCATTGTTTCTGGTGGTGTTTTGCGTGTTTAGAGTCCTGTAGCCTCGTTTTCGTTTTGTTCAGTGGCCATTTTTTCTCTCGCTTAGAGAATTTTTTAGTGTCTAAACTCTTTTATTTTTAGTTAAGTTAAGGTGTAACTTCATTTTTTGAGGTTGAGGAATCCCCCTCTTGCTGTAGGTAAGCTTTTTATGTATGTGTTGTGTGTATTTATTGTGTTTTTCATTTTTTCGGCACTCCTTGCCAGCAACTGCGCCCCTCGTAAATTTTGCGAGGGTTGCAGTTGCTGCGACCCTTGCTTCGCGAGGGCCTCAGTTGCTGGCAAGGAGCGCCTTCGCAAGCGTGAGCAACGGCTCGTATGCTCACAACTCAAAATCAAACACATTAAAAGTAAAAGTTTGAGTTTATAAGACATTTCATTTCTGGTACAGATAACATTTTACTTTTTACATATTTTAAGTAAATTTCCTTTTTAGATATTTTAATACATATTACATGAGAGAAGCAAACCTAAAATACTAAAATACTGATAATATTAACAGAGTTTTTATTTTTTACCTTCCATTAATAGGACTGTTTACATTTGTGGGAATGGAAGACATTAGCAAGGGAACATTCCTAATGAAACCACACAGTTTTCAAAAAGTAACACATAAGGTGTTATTTGTGTTTCTGTATCCAGAGGGTGTGATTCAATTTTCAGCTTTCTCTTTAAGGTGAGTTTGTGTTAGGTTAAAATTACTTAAGTTCATGTTGATAGCAACAATTGAAGTCAAAAGGTTCTTTTTACTGAAACATTTAAAGAACTTATGTATATATATATATATATATATATATATATATATATATATTTTTTTTTTTTTTTTTTTTTACTGTTCACTGTTTGGAGAAAAACAAACAGAGCTAGTAAGAGTTCATTAAAAAAAAAAAAAAACCTTGCCACATTTTACAAAAAATCTGCCTAGCAACTGGAGGCATAAAATATTTACTATAAAAGCAGAAAATGCAGGTCTATTTGTAAGAAAAACATTTTTTTCCAGTGGCAAAGGTAGTGATTGGAGAGCCCTAGTGCAAAAAAAAAAAACAACAAAAAAACATTGGGCCTCCTCCCCTCAGCAAGCTGATTTGGATCAGACCACAATAGTCTGAGCTAGATATCTGTTCCTTTCCCAATTAGTGGTGGATGTGCACATCCCAGAGAAATAAGACACAGACACAGTGTTTCTGTATAATAATTCTCAAAGCGCTCTATTCCAAAATGGCAGTGTACAAGTTTATATATAAAAACGTTATCTGATCAAACGTCACATGATTCCTTTGTCTAGGAATCACTAGCTTTATTGATTGGTTCAAAAATGCTGCATTCTGCTAGTGTCATTGTGGTCAGTTGAAGAAGGATCAGTTTATTGGTCTAGAAGGTAGGCGGTGCCTGTATCCTTATTTGATCACGGATGTTTGCATCATCAGGCCACTCCCAGTTGTAGTTCTGTAGCCATCTTGTTATGACTGGATGTAGTCCATCCTCCATCTTAGGTAACCTTACTTATTGTTAGTAATCTTCTTCTCATTTATACATACATAAGTGAGTAAGGAATAAAAAAAAAACTATGGCAGACAAACATAATAACATTAAAATACATTTTCATAATTCACATCCATAACAATGCCATGAAATGGGGAGAGATAAAGAAGAAATTTAGAGAGAGTAAGTGGGTGGACATGGGGAGAGAGTATAGGTACAGGAGGGGGGAGAAGTGGAAGTGGAGTGAGAAAGCGATGAGAGAGTGTAAAAAATTCAAACACCTTAAGGTTGTCTATATCAGGAGTCCCCAACCCCCGACCGCGGACCAGCACCCGTCCGTGGCCTCGCGGCCTCTGTTCACACCCTCCTCCACAACTGCACGCCCCTCTCCTTCAGTGCTGATCATGACATGCGGCAACACAAGAACTCTGACTTCCCTTGTTCTGGCTGCCACAATATGCAGCTTGGGGGTCAGGATAGTGGAGCAGGAGCACCCTGCTCCCATGCCCATGGAGGGTGAGTGCATTGCTGGCCTTTCCAATGAACCTGTCAGTGAGGAGTGACTGCAGCCATAGCTGTGATTATTTATATTATATATTTATTTTATATTACAAATATATTACAAATATGTGTATATATTACATATATTTACACATATATTTATTTATTTTTTATTATATATATATATATATATATTATTTTTTATTTTTTTGTATACTTTTTATATATATATATATATATATATATATATATATATATATATATATATATATATATATGTGTGAAGAGTGAATTAGCCGTGAATGTCCAGTAATCCAGTTGAATAATTAGAGTATTGCAGTGAATAGTGATACCTTATTTATTTTACACATACTTATAATAGCATTATGTATATATATATATATATATACATATATAAATAACTAAATGTGTATTTACAGTATTTATAAATATACTAGGAAATTGCCCGTCAAAAATGTCAGGAGTAAAATTGGCCTGGCAATGCTGTTTGCCACACAATGCAAAGCTATGGCCCCTCTAAGCAACTTCGGCGCTCATTGCGAGCCGCAACTTTCCTGGTTTGCAATGATCACCGTCAGTGCTCATTGTGAGCCCCTTCGGAGCTCATTGCAAGGCTCTCCCCCTGTGTACTTTATAGGCCTTGCGCTTGAGTGTCACTGCTTTGGGTTAAGTCTTATTGCCTTGGGTTAAGTGTTACTGCTTAGGGGTACTTTTTACGTTGTTTGGGCTAATTTTACATCCTTCGGGCTAGTTTTACGGCCTTGTTTACGACGTGTTGCGTATTTATAAATAACTAACTATGTGTATATACAGTATATTTGTGTGTGTATATAAAATTGGCACTAGAGGGGCCCCAAATTTCTTTTTGCACTGGGGCCCTCCATTCACTAGCTCCACCACTGGTATGTATGTATGTATGTATGTGTATGTGTGGAGTATATATATATATATATATATATATATATATATATATATATATATGTGTGTGTAAAGTGTATTTATGTGTATGTGGAATGTATGTCTGTTTCTGTGTGGTATGTATGTGTTGTGGATATACAGTATGTGTGTTTGGTGTGTTTGGTGTGTGTGGTATGTGGGTGTGTGTGGTGTGTGTATATGTGTGTGTGTTTTGTGTATATATGTGTGTGGTTTGTGTATATATGTGTGTGGTGTGTGTTTACAAGTGTGTGGGTGTGTCTATATATATTCCAAAATGGCAGTGTACAAGTTTATATATAAAAACGTTATCTGATCAAACGTCACATGATTCCTTTGTCTAGGAATCACTAGCTTTATTGATTGGTTCAAAAATGCTGCATTCTGCTAGTGTCATTGTGGTCAGTTGAAGAAGGATCAGTTTATTGGTCTAGAAGGTAGGCGGTGCCTGTATCCTTATTTGATCACGGATGTTTGCATCATCAGGCCACTCCCAGTTGTAGTTCTGTAGCCATCTTGTTATGACTGGATGTAGTCCATCCTCCATCTTAGGTAACCTTACTTATTGTTAGTAATCTTCTTCTCATTTATACATACATAAGTGAATAAGGAATAAAAAAAACTATGGCAGACAAACATAATAACATTAAAATACATTTTCATAATTCACATCCATAACAATGCCATGAAATGGGGAGAGATAAAGAAGAAATTTAGAGAAAGTAAGTGGGTGGACATGGGGAGAGAGTATAGGTACAGGAGGGGGGAGAAGTGGAAGTGGAGTGAGAAAGCGATGAGAGAGTGTAAAAAATTCAAACACCTTAAGGTTGTCTATATCAGGAGTCCCCAACCCCCGACCGCGGACCAGCACCCGTCCGTGGCCTCGCGGCCTCTGTTCACACCCTCCTCCACAACTGCACGCCCCTCTCCTTCAGTGCTGATCATGACATGCGGCAACACAAGAACTCTGACTTCCCTTGTTCTGGCTGCCACAATATGCAGCTTGGGGGTCAGGATAGTGGAGCAGGAGCACCCTGCTCCCATGCCCATGGAGGGTGAGTGCATTGCTGGCCTTTCCAATGAACCTGTCAGTGAGGAGTGACTGCAGCCATAGCTGTGATTATTTATATTATATATTTATTTTATATTACAAATATATTACAAATATGTGTATATATTACATATATTTACACATATATTTATTTATTTTTTATTATATATATATATATATATATATATTATTTTTTATTTTTTTGTATACTTTTTATATATATATATATATATATATATATATATATATATATGTGTGAAGAGTGAATTAGCCGTGAATGTCCAGTAATCCAGTTGAATAATTAGAGTATTGCAGTGAATAGTGATACCTTATTTATTTTACACATACTTATAATAGCATTATGTATATATATATATATATATATATACATATATAAATAACTAAATGTGTATTTACAGTATTTATAAATATACTAGGAAATTGCCCGTCAAAAATGTCGGGAGTAAAATTGGCCTGGCAATGCTGTTTGCCACACAATGCAAAGCTATGGCCCCTCTAAGCAACTTCGGCGCTCATTGCGAGCCGCAACTTTCCTGGTTTGCAATGATCACCGTCAGTGCTCATTGTGAGCCCCTTCGGAGCTCATTGCAAGGCTCTCCCCCTGTGTACTTTATAGGCCTTGCGCTTGAGTGTCACTGCTTTGGGTTAAGTCTTATTGCCTTGGGTTAAGTGTTACTGCTTAGGGGTACTTTTTACGTTGTTTGGGCTAATTTTACATCCTTCGGGCTAGTTTTACGGCCTTGTTTACGACGTGTTGCGTATTTATAAATAACTAACTATGTGTATATACAGTATATTTGTGTGTGTATATAAAATTGGCACTAGAGGGGCCCCAAATTTCTTTTTGCACTGGGGCCCTCCATTCACTAGCTCCACCACTGGTATGTATGTATGTATGTATGTGTATGTGTGGAGTATATATATATATATATATATATATATATATATATATATGTGTGTAAAGTGTATTTATGTGTATGTGGAATGTATGTCTGTTTCTGTGTGGTATGTATGTGTTGTGGATATACAGTATGTGTGTTTGGTGTGTTTGGTGTGTGTGGTATGTGGGTGTGTGTGGTGTGTGTATATGTGTGTGTGTTTTGTGTATATATGTGTGTGGTTTGTGTATATATGTGTGTGGTGTGTGTTTACAAGTGTGTGGGTGTGTCTATATATATTTGTGTTGTGTGCATTAGTTGTTACTTCTATTATATAGAGTTTTTTAGTGATAAGATTTGTATTCATCTGATTATGGTTACTGTGGTGTAATGATCACATGTGACCTTATTATATGCTATTCATCATTATTATTATACAGTCTTGTATTTTTGGATCGGCCCAAACCACACAGATGACAGTAATGCACAGTCTGTTATGTTGGTATACAATAAACAATTATAATATTATACCATGTTTCCATGTACTTTTCAGGTTTAGTTATTTAGTGACATCAACATACATAACAATTACTTAACTTTTATGTTTTATGATATTGGTCTTCAGTCTGTATAGGCATCACTTCATGCACTATATGATTCCAGAACATTCCAGTGACACAAGGGTGGTTTACAAGTGATCACATGTCTTAATATATCCAATATGTGTTCAGCAAATGTATTTAATTGTTTTTGTCACTATTTTCTAAAGTATGGGTGAACAACATCATTAGTCAATTCATATACATTGTGACACTGATGGGCCTCACCATTCCACTGAAGGGTTGTTAACCATATGGCATGTGTCATTTATGCTTAATTGATACAGTACATTAAGTCTATCACTAAGTGTCATATCATTATTATTGGTATACATGTTGCCACGTGCACAACAGCAACGGCATGGAACTTTCCAGTACAGGTGTACCCATGATTCCCGTTGATGGCGGTAAGATTCCTGTTGGTCTAGGTGCCTCATCACAGCCTCCATTTGTGTTTGTAGGCCTTCCTAAACTGCTTCATCTCATTAGTGCAACCCCCACTTGTTATGACATGTCCCTATATGGCCAGGTCCCTGGGCCAAAATCACCCTATTCCATGTGAAGATCCAGAGCCTGGCTTGTGTTAGCTATTGATGTACCTATGGCATTAACCTCCCCTATTTATCCAGCATTATTGTCAGCCAGTTCTCTGTTTCAAGCCTCCTGCTGCCCATAATTACATATCCTTAGTGTATGAGACCCTAGGTTAATGTGTAGATGCCATACCTCCCAATGAATGTGCCGTAGATGTCTGTACGGTGTGTGAGGATCTGTTGTTGAGTATTGTTTGTGTCTATCCCTTTAATAGTGAGTGCTTCATAGCAGCTGCTGTGGTTCATGTGTGTTAACCTCTTGTGTACTGTGGTCTTTGCTTCCCTGGACACTGTAATCCGTTATGTGGAGGTGTGATATTTCCAGTAGTTGGTGTTCCAATATATATGTGATGTCAATCATACTGATGTATGCATATGATTTTTTTTTTCACATTTATGCTTCTATAACTGTAAGATAGTATTTGTAATGGAGTTATATGATTTCTGAGGCAATATATTAATGTGATGTCTCTTTAACGGACTGATCCAGCTGTGAGCACAAAATTTTCTGTTCCTATTTGTCTGATGGGTCAAACATGGAAATTGCATTGTTTTTAATATCATATATGTGTGATTGAAGGCACAAGAAGAAGGGGACGAGAGGCGGAGATGGATAGATGAGGTCACTGAAGCAATGAACATGAACTTGATGGAGCTCAGAGGGGCAGTAACTGAGAGATGCACCTGGCGTGCTGTGGTCCATAGAGTCACGGAGAGTCGGGCGCGACTGAACGACTGAACAACAACAACAAACAATGTGTGAATAGAAATGTTAAAAAAAAAATTGTTATGACATTGCATGCTTTTCTATTGTTTTAGAGTGGTTTCCCATCTATTAAGTGGTGCTGCGGCACTCTGCAATGGTTTTAAAAAAAATTGCGAATGGTTAATAGTACCCATAATATTTCCTTCAGCTTTTTGTAGTCACGACACTGCCCTGATTTAAGAGCGATCCATAAAGTCTTATAAGAAATGGATAAAGTCTAATGGAGTAACTCGTAATCTTTTGTCAGAGCAAAAATCAATGGAAAAGTTTGCTGTAATTTTCGCCTTAGTCTTGCGGCAGTCATTCGTAGCAGTTCTCTTGCAATATTTCCAGGATGAGTGATTCGTATAGCTAGGTAGTTTTACTTTCCTCTTAAACATAGTGTAATCTGCAATATATGTGAAGTCAAGTGCTCTGAGTTAGGGCACTGCCGTAAATTGGCTATGGGAGCTTTTTTTCCTAAGCTCTACACTAATGTAAATATTAGTGTAGGAAATGGGAACATCATGAATATAATAATGAGTGGGAAGTGTAGTAACAAATGCTGTAATTAGGCTGTGCCAAGGAAATATTAGAGATACATTAAGAAATTGTTCTTTATTTAATACTAGCGACTTGCCCTCAAAAAATATTGGCAATTACATATGTATGTTTTTAATTCTGTTTTGCATGTAATATGCATAGTTGAGATTTGTAACCTTTTTCTTATCTATAAAGAAGTACAATTATTATATAAAATATGTTTATTTTTTAACATGCAACTTGTAGGGAACCAACTGTTAAATGATCTTTTTTTAAGAGTAGTAACATTTTAATCTAAGAACAGGTCAACATTGTATTAATGAGAATTGTAAACATGACATAATGTTTTGTAACATGCAACTTGTAGATTAACAACTGGTAAACTAAACATGTATTGAATCCAGAGGAAGGAAAACAGTAACCCCCCCCCCCCCTTGAAACTTAGCCAATTGTATCAAAGGGGGAAAAAATTATTTCCTTCCTGACCTCATTAACTGGTGATCAGATTACTCCCTGGATTCATATTTTGCATTGAATGATACATTTAAATTGTATAACAAAAGCTCCTCCTCCTCTTAACATGAACTTTTAAATATATGCAATGAAACTACACTTTGCACACTTTTTTCCAAAAATAGTAACATTATAAACAGTAACATAATGAAGTAACATTTAAACTATAATTGTTCTAAAATGCAAGCAAAGTGTTTTATGGGGCTAATGATGCTAAAAGGCTACTTCCATAAAATTAGAATATGTTATTTTGTCGTTGTTGATTGTTGATGGTTGACATTTTGTTGTTATTGTTGTTATTTGTGAAAATTGCACATAGAGTTTCCTATGTGAAAAAGTGGTTCTCTAAAAAGAGAACGCCAGACATCAAAGTTTGTCCGCGGGGTGTAACCACTGTTCTCTATGGTTTTTGCCATTTTATAGAGTTTCTTATTAAAATAGTGGTCCTTTAAAAAGAGTCTGAGTGACTTAAAAGTTCGTCCTCAAAATTAAACCATTGTGCTCTATCTTTGTTTTTGTTTTTTTCGTCTGAAATTGTCATTGAGGTGAATTATTTATTTGTTTGTTCTGTGCCATGTCTTGTATTGTTATATTTTGTAGAATTTAAGTTATAGTACCTCATAGTAGACAATGTTTTTGTAAAAAATGCTGCCATCATCTAATAAATGACCTTGACTTTGGTTGTTTTCAATGTTAACTTTAATAGCCTCTGTATTCTGGCATCTTGAGAATGTGACATACAGCTGGCCATGTGCAAATACTGGTTCTTCTAAAAAGATACCCACAGATTTGAAAGTTTGTCCTTGTGATTTATTAATGGTCATGGCAAATGCCATGATGATGGGAAATTGTCTCCTTTGAAGTACAAAAGGGAGGCTACTTTCACTTGGTGCCAAATCTTTTCTTGGTATGAAAACTCTCTCTCCTTCATGGGTACCAGTTAGAATTTCAGCATGTATGAAATGGTCCTTTAATTCTTGAACAATTAATCTGGTCCAATTACATAGTCCTTTTTTGAGGTTCATATTTCACAGTAACATGACAATTGCACCTTTCTTTAGCTGCAGAATATGTGGTGGAATTCCAGAGGGAGTTAATGAGTTAATGAATTCAGTTGAAAAGTTTTTCTGACTTTCTTTGTCATCACCAAGTACAGAATCAGCACTGTGATCATTTTTTGCATTTTTTTTTTATATATTTTATTATTGAGGACTAATGCATCCTTTTTTTTGCATATTAGTATTACTTTGTTGGCAAGCTCTGCATAGTCCTCGTTATTTATTGTAGTTTGGAATATAGCTGATATGAGATCCTGTTTGCAAATCATATGAGCTGGGATGTGCACGGTATCATCTGGTAAATTTTGTATTTTCTCTGTTTTTCCTTCTCCAATTTTAATGAGCCAATCATTGAATTCATGTTCTCCTTCTGATCTCATATTTTGTTGTAATTGAAGATGGGTAAATAGTTTCCATAGTGTACTTGACTTTATACATGTTTCGACAATGTCGGTTCAATTTCCATGTACAACGACAGGTAATGTTTGTCTAAAATCTCCACCTAACAACATTACCTTTCCACCAAATGGCAAATTATTATCCATGACTTCACGTAGCAAATGGTCAATACATTGTAGGGCATGGCATGACATCATTGTAGCTTCATCTATTATAATTCAATTACTTTTATTATTTTGTTTTGCTTGTAATGATGTCATTCAAATATCCGACACTGATGTTTCCAAAATAGGAACTGGCAGTTTAAATCCACTATGCACAGTTCTTCCACTTTCTAACAATAGTGTGGCAATTCCAGTGGTTGCAAATGGCAGTGCTATTTGACTTTGTGCTCAAACAAAACTCATCAATAAATTATATAGATACGTTTTTCCTGAACCGCAAGGTCCATCTAGATAGAAATAACGCTCTTTGAGCATGTCATCATCTAGGGCATTTTTGATTGCATTAAATGGGTGCAATTGTAATGTATTTAAAATTGCAAGTCTTTCTTTTGTTCTTTCTCTTTGCAGCTGAGTGTCATAGTCTTCAAAGTTTATGTCGTCTATGAGACCTGGATCTGGCAGATTAAAACTTGCATAACTTAGTCCAAGGGGTAAAAAATACCTCTTGGATTTCAATAAATGCTTTTAATTGTGCAATAGGCTCATTGTATGGTTGCAAAAAGTCTTCAGCCATATTTGTTTTAAATTTGTCCCACAAAGCTAATGCATTTGGAGCATTTGAGAAGATACAAATGAATGCAAATTGTTCCCTCATCTGCCGTGACATTTGACATAGTTCTGCTTCTTCTAGACATCTTTCCCATTCTGTATCATCAGGTAGGAAGTTTCTGTGTCGCGCACCTAAATAAAATTATTAATAAAGTATGTCATTAACAGTTCTTAACTGTTCAAAACTTTGTGCACAAGGAACATTTAGAAGTAGTAAGGAGAAATGTTCAAGGTCTCTTGGACTTACAGTGTAAATTCTTGGGATTATTTTATTTCCACGACTTTTTCGTTTTTAACATAATCCATTAACGAAAACATAATGGTATGGAATGTCATTATATAACAAATCCCTTGCCTCCAAGTCAGTACAATTTAATTAAAACCATGCAGTTAGTGTAGTTTCATTTCCAACATGGAAATACACTAAATGTCTTTGTGGCAAATGTACAGCTAATTAATATACTGCATGTGAGCGATCATGCATTACAAATTTTAGAAGACGCCACATTGCTTCTGGCGCACTTACGTAGCGAGCATCTACAGTACATGAGATTCAAGTTCATCATGTACTAACTCACTTTGTTCGTTATTTTCAGCACTTTTGACCACTACAGTAGCTGCATCATAGCCTTTGTAAATATATTTGTAGACATATTTAATGGATTTTATAGAAGTGCAAGCTTCCACATTAATGTGTTCATTATACTTTATGAGTAAATGTGGATTGCATGGTACCACATATATATTATCTACCTTTTTATAATGGCATTTTGCCCTTCTCTTCTTCTATTTAATGGATATCCATCACAATTAGCATAAGTCTTGTCTCTATAATCTTTTGGAAATTCTTTAGTACATTTCTTATTTTCCATACATGGTGACTGTGGATTAATATCTCCACACGGTCCATGAATCATACAATGAGTTACAATCTCATATAGTCTACCATGTATTTCTGGATCTGGTAGTTCAGCAATAATTACTGAATCCACTTTGTCACCAGTATCCAATTTATCTTTCTCTTGAAGGATTATAAGAATATGTGCATGTGTAAGGCCTCTTTTTTGAAATTCGATGTTATAAACATAAGCCAGACATTTGCCAAATAACTGAGTTATGGTTATGTCACATAATAATTCAGTTAATTTGATTTTAAAGACTCTTGACACTAAATCTGGTCTATCTGAAGCACTTTGTCCAATTAGCAGATTGTGTGTAATCTCTGGCCATTGTGGATTACATGTAAATGTAATAAATAAATCTGGTATTCCAAATTTAGTTACAATAGCCATGGCATCATTGTATCTTTCTCGTATATTGCGAGGAGATCCTTGGAAAGAAGATGGTAAAATGATGGCTTTGCCAGCTGGCAGCTCTCTGGTTGTAGCAACCTCAGCGACATATAATCCATCAATCCACAATACTGTTCTACACGTAGTTTATCTTGTTGATATTTGATGAAGTTTAAATTATTTGCCTCAACTTGCAAATATGAATCAATGATCCATAGTTGTGTCAGTTTTCCGCCACATAAAATGGGATTGAATCCATCTCGAATGGCAATTTGAGCCACTTTACATTCAAGCATCGAAATATTATTTCTCACACGTACTTTTGAATTTGGGTAACACTGAAGGGTTATTTTGGGTTTCCAACCTGCTTCCCTATGTGGTAAAAATATTTGATATGTCATTGGATCCAAATTGGTACTTAGGATACTTATATTAATGAAAGGTTGGTCCTCATTTCTGGGATATATTCTAATATCTCTCTGAAATGGTGGTTCTCATTCATCATTTTGAAAGACCATTGCAACTTCATTTGATGTTGGCAAGTTATAACGGCGTTTATCAGTATGGCTATCTCTTTTAAGCACCATATTGACTTTTGGGATTGGCAATTGATGTATTTCTCCATGATTTTGTTGTTCCTTTTCTACTTCTGCCAGTTTGTTATAGGCTTGAGAGTATGGGTTTTGAGCCATAATTTTATCAGGCTCTATAAAAACAATGGGTAAGCATTTTTTATTTTCTTGAAGCTGTATACGTTGTTTAATAGCTACCATTTTATCTATGTAATGTGTCCTTGTACTTTAAAGCAGTAAGGGCCATGTCCTGACACATTAGCAGCTAATGTTGCACCCATAGATGCAAAGGATATGGCACTATTATAGGATCTTATGATTGTTTTGAAATTTAGGTAATTGGGGAAAGTAGGCTCAGTCACAATGCTTTGTAAATATGTTGGGAATTGTTGTCTTTGTGAAAGTCTTACCTTGCCTTTTTGACAGCAACTAACGAACTCGCCATCTCTGGGTCTTTCCTGTTTGAAATGATAAGCCCCACAAAATTGACAGACAATATTCATATCACCACAATTATGAACCTCTATTGTTAAATATTTAAGTAAATGACAATTGTGAGAAGATATATCAATGTGACTGTGTAAATCATCTCTCAAATTCTTATCTGATTGTTCAGGAACATTTTCTAAATGCTTTTGTTTTTTAGTTGCCTTCTTGGGGTTGGTTTTTAGTTTGTCAGCTGATAGACTTGCAAGCAAAAGACTCTTGTGTTCTTTTTGTTGTCGAATTTCCTTCTGTTCCAGCTTCTGATGCTCTGCCCATGTTTTTTGACGTTCTCTAGTTTGACGTCTTTTCTTTTCCTGTTTCTTGTCAGTATCTGCCATATTAATCTGTAAATAAAAATATTATATTAGTATTTTTTCTCCTTATTTTATTTATTTTTTTAACTTTTTTCTACTATCCATTTTTGTGTGCAGCGCTGTTTCCATTATGAGGTTAGCTTCATGAGGTTGGAGTTAGCAACGTAGGGCCTTATGCAATAGCAATTTTTGCAATTGAATAAGGATCTATATAAGCAGCAAGTACATATATATATTTTTTTTTAGTTTTTAGCTAGCCAAGAGCTTACACCCTTATTAAATTGTGATTCGGTAAATTTAAAAGGGCTCTATCTCAGCACACAGCATATTTTATTTACAGAAGTTTTTAGTTAGTGAAGACCTTGCTTTTGGATAGAAGTTCACTAACTAAAAACTTCTGTAAAAAAAAATATGCTGTGTGCTTAACTAGAGCCCTTTTAAATTTACTGAATTGCAATTTAATAAGGCTGTTAATTTTGGATAGAAGTTCAGTAACTACAAAGATCTGTAAAATAAATATGCTATGTGCTTATATAAATCTATATTCAATTCGGCGAATTGCAATTGACTGAGACCCTTAGTTAGGTTGCAGTGTATTTTGTGAAAGTGGCACATGAAAGATGATAGTTCCTTCTATTTTCCATTTGTTTTATATTAATTTTTGTGCGCTACTGTTGTCATTTTGTGTTTAGGTTTTGGAGTTGGGCTTAAACGTTTGTGCAGGAAAAAGCGTATATATCTTTAAATTGTTTATATGTTAACATCATTTTGTTTTTGTATTTTGTGTGCAACACTGTTGGCATTAGGGTCTTTTTTTGTTGTTGCTATCCTGTTTTGTATGTGGCAATGTTGTTATTAGGTTTTTCCGGTTATGGGGTTACACTTATATTGTTAGTTAGGTTGCACTAAGTTTCCAAAAAGTCAGACAAAAAACAGGATAGGTCCCTCAGCTTGATCCTATAGATTCTATAGGGTCCTTCTATTTTATATGTGTAAATAGCAGTATTTTCTTTGTAGTTTAACTTGTAATACTATACCTCTTTCCTTGAAATCTGTTGTGTGGAAATTGCTGTAGCGATGCAGAGAGTCTTCAGGCAGTGTCTGTTGAGACTGAAAGAGAGAGATGCAAATGTTGCATTAAAATGTAACTTTTTTTTTGTACTTAGAGCATGCCAAATAGGATATATATTGTGATTTTGTAGGTTTATGTTATGGGGTTAGGCTTAGAGAGTGGTGCATATTTAAGAGTATAGATGGTTGCATGTGTTATGTTTTAAGAACATTTGTTGTAGTATCCTGTTTTGTGTGTAGCATTGTTGGCATTAGAGGTTTATGTTCTGGGTTTGGGCTTATAGGTTTGGGCACACAAAACATGATTTATTGTTGAATTTTGTATGAGTTAACAATATTTGTTGTACTAGCCTGTTTGTTTACACCACTGTTGTCATTATAAGTTTAGCTTATGGGTTAGACTTAGAGGTTGGTGCAGAGAAAACAGGATTCGTTCTTCCATTTTGTATGTGTTTT
This sequence comes from Discoglossus pictus, assembly GCA_027410445.1. Taxonomy (NCBI): domain Eukaryota; kingdom Metazoa; phylum Chordata; class Amphibia; order Anura; family Alytidae; genus Discoglossus; species Discoglossus pictus. The sequence continues at coordinate 333,054,667 of CM050166.1, forward strand.
CAATCTTTGTTGTACTATCCTGTTTTGTGTACACCACTGTTTACATGATATGTTTCGGTTCTGGTTGTAATTGGATTTTGTATCTTGTAACAATATTTTTTGTACTATCCTGTTTTGTGTACACCACTTTTGTCATTAGAGGTTCTGGGTTTAGGTTTATAGGTTAGGGAACACAAAAGAGGATTTTATTCTTCAATTTTGTATGTGTTAACAATATTTGTTGTAGTTTCCTGTTTTGTGTACTTCACAGTTGTCATTAGAGGTTTAGTTTATCGGTTAGGCTTAGAGGTTGGTGCAGTCAATATAGGATTGATGTGTTAACAATGTTTGTTGTACTATCCTGTTTTGTGTATGCCACTGTTGACATGATATGTTTAGGTTATGGTGTTAGGCTTATGGGTTAGGACACAGCAAAACTGATTCGTAATTCCATTTTGTATGTGTTAACAATATTGTTTGTACTTTCCTGTTTTGTGTACACCACTTTTGTCATTATAAGTTTAGGTTCTAGGGTTAGGCTTATAGGCTAGAGCACACAAAACAGGATTTATTCTTGCATTTTGAATGTGTTTACAAAATGTGTTGTACTATCCTTTTTTGTGTACACCACTGTTGTCAGAGGTTTAGGTTGTGGTTTTAGGCTTATAGGTTAGGGCACACAAAACAGGATTTATTCTTCAATTTTGTATGTGTTAGCAATATTTGTTGTAGTATCCTGTTTTGTGTACACCACTGTTGTCATTAGAGGTTTAGGTTGTGGGTTAAGGCTTATAGGTTAGGGCACAGAAAACAGGATTTATTTGTCATTTTTGTATGTGTTACCAATATTTGTTGTACTATCCTGTTTTGTGTAGGCCACTTTTGGGATTAGAGGTTTAGGTTATGGGTTGGGCTTAGAGGTTGGTGCAGAGAAAACAGGATTCATTCTTGCATTTTATATGTGTTTTTAACATTTGCTGGAGTATGGTCTTTTGTGTGCACCATTATTGGCATTAGGGGCTTCTGTGTTTTTTTTGTTTTTCATTTCGACATTGACGCACAGCAAACAGGATATATATATATATATATATATATATATCTTTTTTTTTAACTTGTTATACTATAACTTTGTTGAATTCTTAGTTGTGTATAAATGACAGAGGATCCCCTGCTGCCAATCTTCCTGTGTCTTCCTGAGTCTTCAGGCAGTGTCTGTTGAAAAAGAGACAGAGAAATGTGTTTTTTGTTGTATTTTATATATATTTCTTTTTTAGTAAGAGCATATTATTTTTGTGAAGCAAATTTATTTTTGTATATTACCTGTTGTTCTTTCTTTGTCATGTGTAAAATTCTGTAGATTTGCCAGTCTGTGTGAAACTGTGCAGCGCTGCAAATTATTCAGTGACACTGTTGAGGCAGAGTCTGTGGGAAATGTAAAAAAAAAGTGAAATATTGAAATGCAGCATAAATATATATGTGTCTATATTTTTCGGTAAAAGCATAAATGATGTTTTAAAATAGATATGAATAAAAGCTATGTTATTTTTTAAATTTGTCTTTTTTTTTTCTGAGATTATTTTAGGGCACATACACATATATCTGTGTTTGAAATCTTACTATACATGAATATGGCTGTTGCTGGCAATATTTTAAATCAACATTTTTTATTATGGATTTATTAATTAATTAATGTATTATAGTTTACCTATTTGCAGATTTTAAACTTCTAAAGTGATAATGAAGTTGCTTCAAAAGTAACGCCACCAGTGAAATGTCCAGTCACACTGTTCATCACCTGAGGAGAAATGTCTACATTTCAGGAAAGTGTGCAGTATTTATAGACTTGGAGCTGAAGGAGAAACCGTTAGAACGCAATACGCATGCGCTATTTGCATTACAGCCGTCAATTTGCGTTCCAGCCGCCATTTTGCGGAAAGTAGTTACTTGTTGCATGTGAAATCGTGGCGATTTTGTGTGTGGTACGTCCCGCATAATGTGTGTTACGTGCTGCATGAAGTGTTCTTGAGTGTTGGTTCAGTTTTGCGAGTACGTGTTGTAATTTTAAGTCCTTAGTCTCGTTTTCGTGTTTTTCGGCAGCCATTTTTTTCTCTCGCTTAGGGGATTTTCGAGTGTGTAAACTTTTAAAATTGTAGTGAAATCGAGGTGTAACCTGACTTTCAGACGTCCTTGCTGTGGGTTTATTTTGTGATTTTTTTATGATTTCCGCTGTCCGCAGGATGTCAGTTAAGGTCGTATTTTTGCAAATCTGTAATGGATTTTTTCGAAGTCCCGCGTGTCGTAATTTTTCTTGTGTAAGTCCACAACTTTTTTTTATAAGTCTCGGGGCTCGTATTTTTTTGTGTAAGTTCGCAGTTCATCATTGCGTGTTTGCTGTTTTTTTCAAAGTGCCGCTTCTGTGGGCGTTTGTAAGTGGTTGTGAGGCGCCTTAGAGTCGCCATCTCTGCAAATGCGCCTCCTCGCTTCGCGAGGGTCCACATTTGGGGTCCGAAAGTCTCCACCAGCGCAAGGAGCGCCTTTGGCGCTTCTTGGCAGCAACTGCGGCAGTTGCGGCAGGCTCTCTACTGGAACCCACAAGTGATAGCAACAACCTGTAATCCTGAGAACAACATATGTGATTCTGTTTTGATATTGAAACTATGATAATTGTATTTATAGCTTCAATAAATAAGGATGTGTTTATTTTGTGTTAAAATAAGATATATTTATAGACAATGTATTAGAGCATTTTTTCCTAGGCAACATGGTTTTGTGACATGTATTAACCCATTGAGTACTGGGTTGTGTGTTATTTTGGAATGTGTATCATAAAACAAGCTTAATACTAACATAACATATTTTTTAATTACACATATATTGATATCAGATTGTTAAGTGTCAAATAATGTTGAAATGTTTATTTTTGTAGTGCTTTTTGCACTATAGTGTTACTTTAAATGTTTTAGGGGTTAGATTTATGGTTAGGGTGAGAGGCTATATTTATGGGTTATATTATATTTATGGGTCGTGCTTTGTTGCCTCCCAACGTGGAATTAACATGGATTGTTTGAGGATTTGCATCATTTAATGTACAGAACATGCCCACAACTTTAAAGATGTTTTTTTTTTATTGTGAAGCAAACAACAAATAGGACAAAATAACAGAAAAAGTCAATGTGCATAACTATTCACCTCCCTAAAGTCAATACTTTGTTGATCCACCTTTTGCGACAATCACAGCTCTAACTCACTTTGGATAAGTCTCTATGAGCTTGCCACATCTTAACACTGGGATTTTTGCCCATTCCTCCTTGCAATACTGCTGTAGCTCCTTCAAGTTGGATTGCTTGCGCTTGTGAACAGCAATCTTTAAGTATGACCACAGATTTTCTATTGGATTGAGGTCTGGGCTTTGACTAGGCCATTTCAACACATTTACATGTTTCTCCTTAAACCACTCAAGTGTTGCTTTAGCAGTGTGTTTGTGGTCATTGTCCTTCTCTAAGGTGAACCTCCGTCCTAGACTCAAATCACGCGCAGAGTGGTACAGGTTTTGCTCAAGAATATTCATGTATTTAGCACCATTCATCTTTTCCTCAGCTCTGACCAGTTTCCCAGTCCCGGCAGCTGAAAAATATCCCCATCTTTGGGTGATGTGATGTGTTGTGTTTGCGCCAGACATAGCGTTTTCTTTGATGGACGAAAAGTTAAATTTTTGTCTCATCACACCAGAGCACCTTCCTCTATACATTTTGGGAGTCTCCCACATGCCTTTTCGGAAACTCAGAACGTGCCATTTTGTTTTTTGCTGAAAGTAATGGCTTTGTTCTGGCCACTCTGCCATAAAGCCCAACTCTATGGAGCGTACAGCTTATTGACGTCCTATGTACAGATACTCCAGTCTCTGCTGTGAACCTCTGCACTCCTCCAGGGTTACCATAGGGCTCTTTGCTGCCTCTCTGATTAATGCCCTCCTTTCCTGGTCCGTGATTTTCCGTTTTGGTGGACGGTCGTCTCTTGGCAGGTTTGCTGTTGTGTCATGTTCTTTCTATTTGGTTATGATAGATTTGATGGTGCTTCTGGGGATCATCAAAGATTTGGATACTTTTTTTATAACCTAACCCTGACTTATACTTCTCAACAACATTGTCCCTTACTTGTTTGGAGAGTTCCTTGGTCTTCATGGCAGTGTTTGGTTAGTGGTGCCTCTTGCTTAGGTGTTGCAGCCTCTGGGGCCTTTCAAAAAAGGTGTGTACATGTAATGACAGATCATGTGACACTTAGATTGCACACAGGTGGACATCATTTCACTAATTATGTGACTTCTGAAGGTAATTGGTTGCACCAGAGCTTTTTTGGGGTTTCATAACACGTATGTGAACACATATGCACATGCCAATTTTCTGTTTTTGATTACTAAAAAATAGTTTTATGTATATATTTTTCTCATTTCACTTCACCAACTTAGACTATAGTGTTCTGATCCATCACATAAAATTCAGATTAACAAAACATTGAACTTAAGGCTGTAATGTAAAGTAAAAAGTCAAGGGGTGAATACTTGTGCAAGGCACAGTATATATATATATATATATATATATATATATATATATATATATATATATATATATATATATATATTATTAATAATGAGTATTGCAGTATATAGTGATAGCTTTTGTTTTGGATAAACACCTTATTTATATTGATGAACTTTCAAGAGGTTTGACCTTTCTTTATCAAGTTTGAAGTAATACTGACATAAGATGGAACCCTCAGTTTGAAAGTAAACAGCGATGCAGAGAGACATCATTAGGTAAATACATATTGGGGGAATTAACACAATATAGTATGGGGAACATATATATACATACTACATACACATATACATCAATATATACATGACAAACACCTCACTAAGGCCCTCATTCAATTGTGATTTGGCCAATTGAATAGAGCTCTAAATAAGCACTTAGCATATTTTTGTTAAATAAGTTTTTAGTTAGTGAAAACCTTGCTTTTGGATAGATGTGTACTACCTAAAAACTTATTTAAAAAAAAAAATGTTATGTGCTTATTTAGGGCCCTATTTGATTGGCCGAATTGCAATTGCATGAGGGCCTAAGAGTGACAAACCTGTTATTGTAAAATAAGAAAAAAATCACAAGAAATTGTGATAATGTGTTACATACCTAAATCCATATTATGTCCTGTATTTTTAGTGTTGAATAATGTGATCATCTTTATTTCCAATGCTGTAGGTCTTGTAGCACTTTATCATTAACTCCACCCCCCCCCCCCCCATACAATCGTTCTGTCTCAATAAGCTAGAATAGCAATGGGTCTGTCTCTCACATTAAAACGCCCTTCCCTCATTTCAATCACAAATTAAATGCTCAAAATGCTGTATCTATCATATTTACAAAAATAAAAATTAAACATACCGTATATACTCGAGTATAAGCCGACCCGAGTATAAGCCGAGGCACCTATTTTACCACAAAATACTGGGTAAAATGAGTGACTCAAGTATAAGCCGAGGGTGGGAAATGTGCTGCCCCCTGTGTCCCTCTTGGGCCCTCTGTGTCCCCCCTCTCTCTCCCATGTCTCTTCTCCCCTCTCCCTTCCCTGTGTCTCTTCCAACCTCTCCCTTCCCCGTGTCTCTTCCCCCCTCCCTTATCACCCTCCTCAACCCCACTCCTTATCCTCATCCTCATTCCTCATCCTCCCTCCTCATCCTCAACCCCTCATTCTCAACCCCTCATCCTCAACCCCCCCCATCCTCAACCCCCCTCCTCATCCTCAACCCCCCTCCTCATCCTCAACCTCCCTCCTCATCCTCAACCCCCCTCCTCAACCCCCCCATCCTCATCCTCCCTCCTCAACCTCCCACCCTCAACCCCCCTCCTCAACCTCATCCCCTCCTTGACCCGGGGGACATGTGACGTCACATGCGCGCCGCGTCATTAGCATATACCGGGTGCCGGCACCCGGAATATGCTAATGACAGGGGACATGTGACGTCACATGCGCGCCACGTCATTAGCATATACCGGGTGCCGGCACCCGGAATATGCTAATGACGTCACGTCATTAGCATATACCGGGTGCTGGCATCTGGTATATGCTAATGATGCGGCGCGCATGTGACGTCACATGTGCGCCGGGTCAAGTAGGAGCGGAGGCCGGAGCAGAAGCAGGTAAGTGAGGGAAGAGGGGGAGGTATTTAGGGGGGGTTAGAATGAGGAGGGGGGTTAAGGTTGAGGAGGGGTTTGAGGAGGGAGAATGAGGAGGGGGGTTTATAATGAGGAGGGGGGGTCATAATGAGGAGGGGGGTTAAGGATGAGGAGGGGGGAGGGAAAGAGACACAGGGGAGTTAGAGAGACACGGGTGGTTAGAGAGACATGGGGGTAGAGAGACACGGGGGGTTCGAAAGACACGGGGGTTAGAAAGACACGGGGGGTTAGAGAGACACGGGGGGTTAGAGAGACACGGGGGGGGAAGAGTAAGGGGGCCCTTTTTAGCATTAAAAAAAGGGCTGAAAAACTCGGCTTATACTCGAGTATATAAGGTATGTATCTCAAAACATAATTGTACTTAATTTAGTTATTGTCAAGATCTGGATGTTTGACTCTAGTGATGTCGCAAACATAACATTTTCGGTCCGCGAACCGCGAACGCGAACCGCCGCAAATGTTCACGAACCGGCAAACCCGGCGAACCGCCATAGACTTCAATGTGCAGGCGGATTTTAAAACCCATAGGGCCTTTTTCTGTCCACAATAGTGATGGAAAAGTTGTTTTAAGGGGACTAACACCTGGACTGTGGCATGCCAGATGGGGATCCATGTCAAAACTCCCACGGAAAATTACATAGTTGATGCAGAGTCTGGTTTTAATCCATAAAGGGCATAAATAACCTAACATCCCCCTCCATCATCATCCTCCCCTTTATCACTTTACCCCCTCCCTCATCATCCTCCCCTGTGTCTCTTTCCCTCCTTCCTCATCACCCTCCCCTGTGTCTCATCCCCCCTCCCTCATCATCCTCCCACCTCCCTCATCATCCTCCCCTGTATCTCTTTACCCCCTCCCTCATCATCCTCCCCTGTGTCTCTTTCCCCCCTTCCTCATCACCCTCCCCTGTGTCTCATCCCCCCTCCCTCATCATCCTCCCACCTCCCTCATCATCCTCCCCTGTATCTCTTTACCCCCTCCCTCATCATCCTCCCCTGTGTCTCTTCCCCCCTCCATCATCATCCTCCCTTGTGTCTCTTTCCCCCCTCCCTCATCATCCTCCCCTGTGTCTCATTTCCCCCTCCATCATCATCTTCCCCTGTGTCTCTCCCCCCCTCCCTCATCATCCTCCCCTGTGTCTGTTTCCCCCCTCCCTCATCATCCTCCCCTGTGTCTCTTCCCCCCTCCTTCATCATCCTCCCCCCTCCCTTGATGATAAGGGGGGGAAGAGTCACAGGGATAAGTGTGAGGGGTGTTAGGGTAAGGGGTGTTAGGGATAAGGGTGAGGGGTGTTAGGGTTAAACATGTTAAGAATAAGTGTGAGGGGTGTTAGTTCTTAGGGATAAGTATGAGAATGTTATTAAGTGTGAGGGGTGTTAGGGTTAGGGTAAGGGGTGTTAGGGATAAGTGTGATGGGTGTTAGGGTAAGGGATGTTAGGGTTAGGTGTTAGGGATAAGTGTGAAGGGTGTTAGGGTTAGGGCAAGGGGTGTTAGGGATAAGTGTGAGGGGTGTTAGGGTTAGGTGTTAGGGTGAGGGGTGTTAGGGATAAGTTTGATGGGTGTTAGGGTTAGGTGTTAGGGGTGAGGGGTGTTAGGGATAGTGTGGGGGGTGTTAGGGTGAGGGCTGTTAGGGATAAGTGTAAGCGGGTATTAGGGTTAGGTGTTAGGGTGAGGGGTGTTAGGGATAAGTGTGAGGGGTGTTAGGGATAAGTGTGAGGGGTGTTAGGGTTAGGGTGAGGGGTGTTAGGGATAAGTGTGAGGGGTGTTAGGGTTAGGTGTTAGGGTAAGGGGTGTTAGGGATAAGTGTGATGGGTGTTAGGGTAAGGGATGTTAGGGTTAGGTGTTAGGGTAAGGGGTGTTAGGGATATGTGTGAGGGGGTATTAGGGTTAGGTGTTAGGGTGAGGGGTGTTAAGGATAAGTGTAAGGGGTGAGGCATGTTAGGAATAAGTGTGAGGGGTGTTAGGTCTTAGGGATAAGTGTGAGGGGTGTTAGGGTTAGGTGTTAGGTTGATGGGTGTTATGTATTAGTGTGAGGGGTGTTAGGGTTGGGTGCTAAGGTGAGGGGAGGATGATGATAAGGGGGGGAAGAGACACAGGGGTGTCCTTGCAGCAGAGATCAAAAGAGTCCTTCAGGACTGTATTGCACACTGTGTACAGAAGCCTAGCTATGGTTTTCCCTATTGATGCAGTATTACCTACACTCAGCCTCCTCTCAGTAAGACTGCAAGTTAGTTATGATTCCAAAATGGCTGCTGTCCATGAGGTAGAAGGCTCTGGAAGGGAGTGTATGCTGCTGATTGGCTGGAATGTGTCTGCTGACTGTGAGTTGCAGGGTCAAAGTTTGCTCAATGATAAAGTATAGGGGGCAGATCGAACATCGCATATGTTCGCAGTTCGCCGCGAACGCGAACATGCTATGTTCGCCGGGAACAGTCCGCCGGCTAACTATTCGCGTCATCTCTATTTGACTCTTAATTCCTAGGTTATTACAAAGTCTCAGATGGAGAACATTTGAAATTGCTTGAAGAACTTTGGAAAGTGCACAAAGGAGCCAAACATTGTGAAGTAGATAAACAGAATGGTTTATTTGACATACATAAAATATAATACTTACAACATATTCTTTAAAGAGAGTTATTTCAGTATCAGTGCTTATAATTTCACTTTAGAAAGATATTCGCAATGGAGTAACAATCCTGTGTATGAGTACATTTTACTTTTGGTGCATCTCTAGCACTATTACACATAATAACATATTTTTCCTGTGTGATCAACAAGGTTCAAAGGAAAGCATATGCATATTTGTAGGAAAAATTAAGGTCACAGCCCTTCACACATCATCTCCACCAGTTGTGATGCTTAGTAAACTCCCCCACTATTTGCATACACAATTGAGCACAACTTTTACAAGCATTGATACTGAAAGACACTATCTTAAGAATATTGTAGTATTATATTGTACTTAAAGACTGCATTAGGTTTGGTTTCTTCAAGAATGCCACTTTCTCCAGACTGGTCTATTAAACTTCTCTTGCAAAGTTGGGTGATCCTGTTACTTACGGTATTTGTATCTGTCACACAACTTCCACATTCAAAGAGGCTATGAATTGTCAAGTTCCAAGGGAGACTGTCTATTCAGCCCCAGAGTTCCCTGCCATCAGCTACAGTAATCCCCCATCAGGACCTTGGAGTGTATTGGCTTCTCTGTTCCCAGCAGTCATATCAGAATCATCAGCAGAAGATTCTGGAACACTGGATCACAAATCAGTACAACTGGCACAATCTCCTCTTTAGTGGGGTTGAAGTCAAGCAGACTAACCCTACTCACAGATCTAATCCAATTCATCAATCGCTTTTTCCAGGGTCGCAGCTGCATTTCAGGATAAGTAATAAAATGTCAGGTCAGATAAAACAATAAAATGCCTTCCCACTAAAATGAAACACATCATCACTATTTGTCCCAGAAAGAGAATAATCTTTATTCCTTGGGTCTCATTTTTATACTTTTTTCCATACAATAACAAAATGGTACATTTACATTAGCCAGCCCTGAACCTTTAAGCAAGTGACTTGGTGAGTGCTGATTAGTGGGAATTCCAATTATTGGAGTGAGGAAGGGACTACAGGGTTTCCATCAGAGACAGGGGTGTCAGGATGTCTACTTCCCCAGCCAGATGTCGGCATATCTCTTCACCAACTGGTCAGATCCTCTGTACATAATCTGGGATCTCTAGGGGCTTGAGGCTGTGTCTCTGCTGGGGAAGTTGGCTGTCTGGGAATTCAGGAAGTGACCAGGCAGGTATCTGCTTATGCCCCCACCAAATGGTGAGACTTTCGTATAGTGTCTAGGCTCTATATGGGGTTGAGGGGGTGTCTTCACTGGGGAAGTTGGCTATCTGGGAATCCAGGATGTGAGGCTAAGGGGGCTGGGAATTCATGGAGTGACCAGCCAGGTGTCTGCTTATTTCCCCACCAAATGGTGAGACCTTTGTATAGTGTCTGGGCTCTACAGGGTGTTGAGGGGGTGTCTTCACTGGGGAAAATGGCTGTCTGGGAATTCATGATGTGAGGCTAAGAGGGGAGTGCATGGGGCACATACAAATTAGTGGTTAACCACAAAACAGTGGATCAAAGAGAAACCACTTACAATGTACTTGACATCTATTGACCTTTGTCTAACGAAACAAAGTGTTTCAATTGTGGTCTGACAACCTAGTTAACTATGCTTGATGTCTAAATTAGTTCTGCAGACAACAACATTGAAGTCTGTGAAGCCTATGTATTAAATATACCTCAAAATACATTATACATATAACTGTAATTGAATCAGAGGGGCAAATTGGAAATTGAGTTAGCCTCTTAGGGGAATAGTCTTTCTAGGGTTCTGGGGACAAGTAGGACCACCATGGGTTGGTTTTATGACAAGTCCATTTTTTAAAACACTTCATCCAAGGTAATCAGTACCAGTGATTTTAGTCTTTTATGATAGCTTAGATGGTTGTTCGTATAACCGTGAAAAACAAATAGTCTGTTGCTGAAGAAAAGTCCTCTGATCTTTACGTGAACTATACTGTTTTGATTAGCAGCTTATTGCCTTACATGTATCTTAAGTTATTATTAAATCAAATTCATTTCTAAAAGATGGGTATGCAGTGTACACGTTGCATACAAGTAATTACACCATTATACTTTCAAATGATCTGTAAAAGATACTATATTATAAAGTTCCAATGGTCAAAGAAGCCAGAACATTCAACAGTGTATTATGGAGTATTATTAATTTTATCTACAAATACTTCTACAAACATGTTGCATACAAGTAATTACACTATTATACTTTCAAATGATCTGTAAAAGATACTACATTATAAAGTTCCAATGGTCAAAGAAGCCAGAACATTCAACAGTGTATTATGGAGTATTATTAATTTTATCTACAAATACTTCTACAAACATGTTCCACTGATTAAGGAGTATGGGGAGAAATGTAATATTTATTATTTTGTTCACAGCTGGCTATTTAAAAAATACTGATTTTTGTCTTATTTGCACACATCATGCTTGAGATCCCTTTTGTGCATTTTTTATAACTTTGTCTTGGAGTCATGTTGGCATAGCAACTCTTTCCACTTCACACTTGTCTTGTTATTGATTACAATAATGTTAAATCACTGTTTATCCTGAAAAATATTCAAACCTTCAAATGTAGCAACAAACTAAATTATTTATCAAAACATCTTAGAACAAGATTAAATTACACATGGTGTCTTTTTTTTAGATGGTCCTTGGTGATTAGTGATATATCATAATGTATGTGTGGGTATAAGTTAAAATCAATAGCAGAATATAAATGTGTGAAATAAATGTATTCTACAGTAGCTACAAAGCTGAAGGACAAACTTTAGTGTAAGAATACAGAGTATTTTCACTACTGATGCAAATATTTGAGGTGACACCTGGAACAACACCTCCCCTTGACAACACTAATTCAAAGTTCCAGTGAAGTTGGCATGTCTACAACACTTGGTTTTATTGTAAATATCAATATATTCTGACTCAGGTCAAAGTTCATATGTAAAAGAGTAGTATTAAAGAACAAATTGAGATGCCAAATAATAATAGTTATGCCCCATAGGATGATGCAAGAATGGAGAAATTCACCAGGAATTCCCCGGCACTTCAACCTCTAGCACACGCTTGCACACACATTCATGTCCAAGCAAACTTTATCCAGCACAAATAGGATACAGAATAACATAGGATTAATAAACACTCCTTGTAAGTCTGCCCATTAACGTAACAGTTACATTTAAAAACACACTTTAAAAAGTCAAGTGTTTACTTAAAGTTAATAACATCTACTGTAGTATACATTTCTGCATTTCAAATTACCAAAGAGGGACACATACATTTGCAGTAAAATATGTACTAATAAATAGTGTTGCCATCACTGTGTACTATGTGTAGATAGGCTTTTTGTTGTTGTTCTTTCCTTTAATTGCATTTGCCTCTCGGTGACTATATAGATGCAGCATGCTAGGCACATCTATGTCTCCGGTTAGTCTTATCCATATGCTTTTGATGGCAAAGATAATTGAGTGAGTTGCCAGTTCCTTCTACAGTGGACCCATGGCCGGATTACCAATTAGGAAAACTAGGCAGCTGCCTAGAGCGCAGAAGAAATGGAGTAGCCATCCTAGTGGAATAACTGGAATATGTGGCCTTGGAGTACAAAATGTAGCAGGTCAGAGATTAGTAGAATATTGTCAAGATAATTCTCTGGTGGTAGCAAACACCCTCTTCCAACAGCCTCAGAGATGACTCTACACATGGAAATCACCAGATGGACAACATAGAAATCAGATTGACTATATACTTTGCAACCAAAGATGGAGAAGCTCTATATAGTCAAACAAGACCTGGATCTGACTGCGGCTCAGACCATGAATAGATTTAAGGGACTAGACATGGAATATAGAATGCTGGAAAAACTTTGGACCGAAGTTTGCAACATTATTCAGAAGACAGCAGCAAAGAATATCCCTAAAAGAAAGACAAGTAAGAAGTTAAACTGGCTGTCTGATGAGGCTTTGAAAGTAGCCCAGAAAACTAGGAAAGCGAAAGTCAGTGGAGATAAAAAACAGATTTGTCCAACTGAATGCAGAATTCCAGAGGATAGCAAGTAGAGACAAGGAGACATTCTACAATGAGCAATGTAAAGAGATTGAAGGAGATAATGGGTAAATCAAGATATCTCTTCAAGAAAATTGGGATCCTAAAAGTCCCTTCTGATGCCAAAGTGGGTGTGGTAATAGACAAAAATGGTAGGGACTTAACAAAAGAAGATCAGATAAAGAAGAGGTGGCAGGAATACACTGAAGATATATACAGGAAGGATCTTAACAGCAGTGATGACCTCAATAATATGTCCAATGAGTTGGAGCCAGACATCTTGGAGAGTGACATGAGATGGGCCCTATGATTTCTTGATGATAATAGGGCTGCAGGAGGTTATGGAACACCAATTTAAGTATTCCAAATTCTACAGGATGATGCTGTGAAAGTGTTACTTGCCTTATGCCAACACATTTGGAAAACTCAACAATGGCCAACAGACTGGAAAAGGTCAGTCTACATCCCAATCCCAAAAAAAGGCAGTGCCAAAGAGTGCTCCAATTATCGTACAATTGCACTCATTTCACATGCCAGTAAGGTAATGCTTAAGATTCTACAAGCTTGACTCCAACAATATATGGACCAGGAACTACCAGATGTGCAAGCTCGGCTCCCCTGAGGAAGAGACACAAGAGATCAAATTGCTAATATCCGATCCATAATAGAGAAAGCAAGAGAGTTCCAAAAAAACATTTACTTCTGCATCATAGACTATTCTGAAGCCTTTGACTGTGTGGATCACAATAAAATGAGGCATGTCATTAAAGAGATGGGAGTACCAGATCATCTCATCCTCCTCCTAAAGAATATGTATGTGGACCAAGAAGCAACGGTCAGAACCGAACATGGAGCAACAGAATGGTTCAAGCTCGGAAAAGGAGTGGAACAAGGTTTTATATTGTCACCTTATTTATTCAACTTATATGCAGAATACATCATGCGTAAGGCTGGACTGGATGAATCCAAAGCCGGGATCAATATTGCTGGAAGGAATATCAACAACCTCATATACGCCGATGATACTACTCCGATGGCTAAGTGAGGAGGAACAAAAGAACATATTGATGAGCGTAAAAGAAGATAGTGCAAAAGTTGGCCTGCTCCTCAACGTTAAAAAGACGAAGATAATGGCAAACGACAACCTCACTTCCTGACAAATAGAAGGGGAAGAAGTAGGGGCACTGACACATTTTATTTTCCTTGGATCCAATATCTTCAGATGGTGACTGTAGTCATGAAATTAAAAGACGCTTGCTTCTTGGGAAAAAAGCTATAGCAAGCTTGGACAAGCTAGTAAAAAGTAAAGATATTAAACTATCAAGGTCCCGATAGTTTGAACTATGGTATTCCCAGTAGTAACATACGGATGTGAGAGCTGGACCATGAATAATTCTGAGCGCCGTAGAGTGCCTTTGAATTGTGGTGTTGGAGAAGACTGCTTAGAGTCCCTTGGACTGCAAGAAGATCCAATAAATCAATACTTCAGGAAATCAAGACAAACCGTTCACTAGAAGGTATGACGCTGAAGCTCAAATATTTTGGCCATATTATGAGACAAGATTCTTTAGAAAAGACTCTGATGCTGGGAAAGATTGATGGCACAAGAAGAAGGGGACAACAGAGGTGAAGATGGATAGATGAGGTCACTGAAGCAATGAACAGGAACTTGATTGAGCTTGGAGGGACAGTGACTGAAAGATGCCCCTGGGGTACTATGGTCCATAGAGTCATGGAGAGTCGGGCGTGACTGAACGACTAAACAACAACAAAATGGCTGAATATGTATACATTTATATGATGATAGGTGAACCTACCAAAATATGTATACATTAATATAATAATTGACAATTCAGGTTAAATATTTATATTATAAATGGCTTATGTCCCGTATAGGAGACCTTGGCTGAATAGGAGTTTATTTGTATTTGGTACTGACTAAGGGCCTCATTCAATTGTGATTTGGCCGATTTCGAATAGCGTTCTAAATAAGCACATAGCATATTTTTTTTAAAGAAGTTTTTAGTTAGTGAAAACCTTGCTTTTAGATAGATGTTTACTAACTAAAAACTTCTTTAAAAAATATATGATATGTGCTTATTTAGAGCCCTATTCAATTGGCCGAATTGCAATTGAAAGAGGGCCTAAATATTTATATATTCTATTACTTTGATGACTCCACATGACCCTCTCTGAATATTTATACATTAATATGATTATAGTAGACCGTTGCTTAATATTTGTACATATAGGGTATTAGACCTATATATGTAAATATGTACATATTTATTTGCACAGGGCCATTGCTGAATATGTGTATCCTTATTTCAACGTAGGGAATCTAGTTGATTATGTACATATTTGTATTATAATTATAGTGGCCCCTTAGTGAATGCTGATATAATATGAAGAGGCAGTGGTCTAATATGTTCAGATTGTATGAATAAAGATGATCCTGACTCAATATAATTACTTTTATATGTAGGGAAGACTTTAGAATTATATAAATATATATATATATATATATATATATATATATATATATATATATATATATATATACATACACATACACACATATGTATCATGGATTTAGCCAGGGGCATCACACTTTATTTTATCTAATTAAAAACTAGCAGTTAGAGCTTTTTTCCTGATTGTTTATTGTCTTAGTTAGACTCAAAGTTTTTCAAACATGTCTGTTTTCATTGTGCAGTGGTCCTTTAACAGAATTACTCAGTTTTTATGTGTGATACAAGCGATCATGATATGTATTTGTGTAACATACGCTCACTGTCCTCCCATAGAAACATATAAATAATACAGTCCACCATCCAATGCTTTTAATAAACAATTAATAGCTCGTATGTATGATAGTTTTGTTGTAAAAATGGGGACATTTCTGTGATTTGCTCCCACAGCAAGAGAGGGATATACAAGCACAGAAAAGGGAAAAATGGATTTGTGCATACCTTGCGCATGCACTCGCAGCGGCTCCTCCACTTTACTGCCTAGGGGCTCCAAAAAGGTAGATCAGGCGCTGAGTAGACTGCGAATTGTTGCACCTCTCTGCTATTACCTGCCCATCTTGGGTGACCCTACATGTTATAGCTGACAGCTTCATTGAGGTACACTAGCCCCTTCACCACAACAAGGCAGCGATCCAGAAGGGGAGAAAGGCTTTAGAGGTGTATAAACGTAATATGAGTATGCACTATACTCCATACAGACCTATATTCTGGACAATATACCTTTCTCTGAGACTTTGATAAAAAATAGCAAGAGCAACCATAAAAAATGGCACATATCCAGGAATGGAAAATACTATTTTAAAGGGTGAGGTATGTGAGGTATGCTGAAGTAGTAGTTATATTGTACAGATTGACTGTCCCTCCAAATTGGAAACAGTTGGGATGTATGCACTGCCTCCGAAAGAGGGGAAGCTGGGGTGTATGCAGGTCCTCTATAAAAGGAACAGTTAGGAAGAGTGCCAGAAGAGTGACAGTTTGGAATAGATTTTTCTACCTTCAATGAGATGTCAGTGTGCTGAACATGAATGACTATTTTTTTTTAGGAAATGAAGACGTTATACTGCTATTTGATGTGACTCAGTAACTTCAGCTTGCAGCAACTTATGACTCACTTGACAGTAACAAAGACAAAATGCTAAGCACAGCTAAAGGTTATGGTAAAATATACTTGGTGACCTATTAAAGTAGTGCTGTCTATAGTGAATGCCAGAAGTTGCATACAGTTCCATGAATGTGATATCACTGATGCACTGGCTTGGATCTGTAAATGTTTTTTCTTTGTCATTTTGGGGGCAGAGTATCATATCATTGGCATAAAAAGATACAAATGAATGAATTACAAGTGCACATTTAGCATTTTAAAGGGCTACTTGAAGTGACACGGTGGAGGTTTCAAATAGGGTATCAGTTAAAACTATAATTAATACTCCCCTTCTGGATCGCTACCTTGTTGTGGTGAAGAGGCTTGGGTACCTCAATAAATATGTGAGCTATACCATGTAGGGTTACCTCAAGATGGGCTGGTCATAGTAGAGAGGTAAGACAAATATAAGTCAGCTGGAGAAGGAACTGGCAACCCACTCCAGTATCTTTGCCAAGAAAACCATATGGATAAGCACAACCACAATCACAGACAGATGTGCCTGGCGTGCTGCGGCCATATGGTCACTAAAGGATTCAACAACAACAACAGTAATACTAAGTAATGTATCATTTGAAAGTCAGTAACAAATGCATTTTCCTAACATTGAAGTATGCCATTTTAAATTGTCAGTCTGATACACTTTCTGATACATCCACAAACATAAATGGAT
Organism: Discoglossus pictus; assembly: GCA_027410445.1. Taxonomy (NCBI): domain Eukaryota; kingdom Metazoa; phylum Chordata; class Amphibia; order Anura; family Alytidae; genus Discoglossus; species Discoglossus pictus. Next base: position 333,071,897 of record CM050166.1, read on the forward strand.
ATATGTTTTAATAAGAGATCATTAGCATGAATTGGTGATTAGCCCCTTGAGGTATTGGGACAGTGTTCTTGAGTGCAGTCACCTGGTTCTGAGTATGCCAAATCTTTTTTTTTTTTTTTTTGCGGGCAGAAAAATTCTGCAATTAATTTTACCCTGCAACTTAATATCTAGATCCAAGTGGCATGGCTCTGTGCACATAATCAAAACACTGGGGTATATTTGTCAAATAAGGTAAAACATATGGTTACACTGGGATAAGTGGGGTTACAGAAAAGTATATAATGTGAAAATATAAAACATCATGATTCCTATTTATCAAATAGTGTTAAGCCTGAACTCTTTATTTAATAGGCTCCAACCCTACTTTTCCAACCCATTTATTCCCTTTTTATTACCAATTTGATGTTTATCACCTGCTTTTTTATATTAGGTTTAAAACGTAAACTAATAAAATCAGCATGTCAATTCTGCTTATGTGCTGGGACCAGAGAAAATACTGCCCTCCAATGCAACTATTCAGTGCAAATAAAGTCCTCTTAAAGGAATATAGCAGGGCAACTATCTTTGTTTTTTGGGTGATTGTGTTTGAAGGGGAATGGCAAAATTAAAAGATAAACATGTGTTAAAGATATGAGTAAAGGTTGTGGATGTGGCAGATAATATAAACCTTGGAGAGCAACGTGGAATAAGGTGGGCAAAAAGTACTAAAGAGCAAACATCTGCTCAGTGGTATTAAAGCAAAGAGTTGATTGTTAAACATTTTGAGATAGAAGTAGTAAATTACTAAGAATTTTTAAGAGTAATGATACACTAGATCATTGGTATCCCTTTTCTGTGGATAATCCCGAGGTTCCATTTTATAAGGCCAGGCATTCCAGTAGCAATTGACTCAAAAGAGTTATAATTTTTGAGGTGTTTTGTAGAGATCTTGAAAAGGTCTTAAAAATAGGTTGTGATCCATATTTTTAAGATCTTGTAATCTGCTTTGTAAAACTGGGATTTGGACACTGTGGAGCAACTTTTGGGTACTCTGAAGGGGCTTTTGGGGTTTCATGAAATAGCTTTGGAAACACTGCTCTACATTATAATTAAATTGCAGGGGTTCAGTTTACTGACGTCTAACTTTTCCAAAAGGACCCAGTAGGCCAAAGTCCAGGCTCAATAACAAGAAGATATCCCAAAGACAAGCCTAAACAAGCAGCCAAAAATGCTGGGCGAGCAGATCTCATTCAAAGTCCACACATAAGGCCACAAACCATGGAATCAATCTTTAGGAAATAGTGAATGATACACCTGAGAATGCAGGCACACTGGGAGGTTGGTATGTCAGTCTGACAGCAGTCAGGCACATTCTGGACCAACTAGCAGGTAAAATGGCAGACTGGTTTAGATAGATGGCACAGTGGTTAAGATAGAAGTCACAGTGGCAGACAGAGTACAGGATCTATAGCAGACAGGCACAATCAGGAACAAGTGGCAGCAAAGCATACATACAGGCAGAATGATAGGATAGCTCACCCAATGGCAACAAAGGAAGACAATTCTTAAAACAAGGGAAATTACTGGGTGAGACATGGAGGAATACTGATAACCAGGGGCGGCTGGTACATAGGGGCAAATGGGCAGGTGCCCCCCTTGCCTGGTGTCTCTCCCGAGTCCCTAGTGCTGCTATAGTACAGTGAGAGCGTCAGGCTGTAACGCTCAACTTCAGTTATTAGAAATTCAGTGTGCCAATTTCCCTGACTGGCAGCTTGCAGCATCAACCAATCAGTGCTGCAGGCTGTGCGTTTGCTATGAACATCCCCTCTGACTGTTCCCTCTGAGCACCCCCAAGCCTATGGAGACTTAATGTTATGATATGACATTAAGACTAGGGGTCTTGGGTAGTGTAGTGTTGGGCATCATAAAGGCTCTAAAAACCCCATGTTTTCAAACACTCCCCACTCTGTTCCCGCTTTTTCCCCTGACTGATCCTCCCTGGCTGGACCCTGATCTACCCAAACTCAAAGTAAGTTTGCCCAACACTACACTACCCAAGGCCCCTAGTCTTAATAAACTCAAGGCCCCCACTATACCTAGCCATCACTAACTAAACTATATATGCAGGCCAGGCACCTACTAGGGAGATTACAATCCCACTGTAGGCTTTGCCATCCACATAACCCAGCTCCCACCCACACACCCACCTACTTACCTACTCAGGCCCGCAGTGCCTGGGGAACAACCCCCCCAAGCAAACACCCACCTAACTACCTACTAAGGCCTAGAGACCCCTCCATGAAGGCCCGCGGGGCCTGGGAACTACCAGCGCTCATTGCGAGACTCTCCCCCATGTACTTCACCTTTAGCTCTCATGGCGAGGCCCACGCTGAGCTCCTTCGGCGCTCATTGCAAGCCTCTCCCGCTCGCTGTGCTCAACATGAGCCCCGCTATCGGCTCCTTTGTGCTTGGGAATGCCATGTGTCTCTTTCTCCCATCTCCCCCCAGTCTCTCCCCTGTGTGTTTCTCCTCTGTGTGTCAGCTGAATGTTTGCATGTTATGCGCTGAAGTCCGTTTGTTTTATTTTCTAAGTCCTGGGTGCCTGGTGTTTTTGGTGTAAGTGTTACTGTCTTTGCCGTCGTGTATTTTCTAAGTCCCGCGTGCCTGGCTTTGCTGAGCCTCTTTTTCAGTTTTAGATTTTTTTACGTTTTTCGTCCCCCATTTTTTCCCTCGCTTAGTCGATTTTGGATTCACGAAAACCCACAAATATGGCTCAAAATCGCTTGCAAACTCACTCCCAGGCTTCCTGGCTCTCCCCCTGTGCTGTCTGTGAGTGTGTTATTATATTTGTTAAATTTATTGTTTTATTTTGAAATTTATTAGAGTTACGCCCTTGGCTCGCAGTTGCGACCCTCACAATGCAGACTATGTCCTGCGCCGTCTCGCCTAGCAAAGTGTGACCAACATCGTAAGCGTTCCCAACACTGACTATTATATATGTGATATATATATATATATGTATATCTATATATATGTATATAAATATGTATATATCTATCTATCTATATATGCATATCTATATATATATATATGTAAATATATCTATCTATTTATATCTATATCTATCTCTCTCTCTCTCTCTCTCTATATATATATATATATATATATATATATATATATATATATATATATATATATATATACACCCATGGCATGGTTGTGGCCTATATTGTTCCGCTTGGTATTTTATGTTTTTTAGGTACGGTTTGTGCCTATATAGTCCTGATTGGTGTAATGTGGGTTTTTAAGGTCTGGTTGGGGCCTATATAGTGCCGCTTGGTGTTTTAAGGTTTTTTAGGTACAGTTTGGGCCTATATAGTCTTACTTGGTGTAATGGGGGTTTTTAAGGTCTGGTTGGGGCCTATATAGTCCCACTTGGTATTTTACGTTTTTTTAGGCCTATATAGTCCTGATTAGTGTAATGTGGGGCTTTTAAGATCTGGTTGTGTCCTTTATATTCCAGCTTGACATAATAGTTTTTTTTTTTAGTTATGGTTGGGTCCTATATAGTCCCGCTTTGTATAATATGTGTTTTTAAGTATGGTTGAGGTCTTGCACTCTCTGATTTGTTTGCTTGTTTTACATCAGTCCCAGGTCCAAACACTCTGCGGTTGCAGACTATTTTGGACTACTACACTTGAAGACACCCCGAGAAGGAGAGTCAACTGTTGGTGAGTGTCATTGCATTCATGCAGAAAAGAAATGTTATTATTTGCCTGAATCCCAAGATTTTAGAATTTTTTAACCGTATTAAAAAATCAGTATGTGGAGTCTATTTCAATGGGCGGGGCGAGTATAAGGTCATTTGGCGGGGCATATAAGGGTCAATATGACCTCAGGGGGAGGAGTTTTAAAATGGGTGGGGTCTGTGTAAGGGGATGAGCCAAGCCTTGCTCTGGCGCCCCTCCAATTTGAAAGTTCACCAGCCGCCACTGCTAATAACAGACAAGGAATGAATGCAGGTACAGATTCAAAAGGGTGTTAAGAGAGTCAGATGGAGGAGTTTATAATCTTAAGGAGTTGCATGCTCGAGCACTAGAACCCTGGCACAATTGCAGGAGGTTGTCAGCAGAGTCATGGGAGCATTGAAGCAGGTATGTTTGCAAAGGAGGCTTGGGGGATACTGACATAAATGCATATACCGGATGTGAGAAAGTGATATATCAGTTCTCTGGGGAGAATATCTACTATTTCTTGTAATAAAATAAACATTTTGTGTGTTTCTCTCTATTTCTCCCTTTCTCTTCAATTTTCTCTCCCTTTTGTGTCTATAAAAGTAGATTCTGAGGGGCATGTATATTACACATGCATAAGTTATTTATAGCTTCAGTGGCTGTTCCTTTGTTATGTCCATCACTTTCTATTAAACATGTATTTCCTTTATAATATATAACAAACATTGTGTAATTTTATGTAATTTAATTTAAAATGGTGGGATTGAATGTTCTTTTATTTTAAATTTGAATACTACCATGTACATAAAAGTTGAAAGCTAAGACACCTTTTTGTTATTACTGAATTGTATCTGATGAACTCAAATTAATTTCCCATAGATATACATGCAAATTGATCAAGATATATTTATAATGGTCCAGTTCCACAATGAATATGTTAGAAAATGGATTTTTTTTAATTTATATACTTATAGCACAGTATACAAGACCGGCATAGCCAAAAACTCAATAAGATGAGCCTGTAACTTTTCTGAAATCCAATTATTTAAAACTGCTTGACCTAACAATTAATCTATTTTAATTTTAAAATTTCAGGTAGGATTACACAGCACAGAAATATAATATTCCCTGTGTGACAATTGTGCAAGATATTCATTAGTATAGTCAAAGGCATTCAGAACCTCCAGAGATCATGCTTTGCTTGTGTGCTTTATAGATATTTCAGAATATTGCTATAATTTATTTGAAGGTCTGTATTGTGCATGTTAAAAATTATACACAGGAGCAGGATGTGAATGGCATTTCTAAAAAAAAGTTCCCAGCATCTTTTAGTACCATATCTTCCAAACTACTTTATATACTACTTTCACAAGTGGTATGAAATAAGAGGCTTGACATATTTAGGTCGACTTTATGGATGAATTTCTGTAAAGTCCACGTTTAACTGTTAGTTATAATTATATGGTTCTGTTAAATAAGGAAAATACATCAGTCAGCTTGTTGATTCATAATATTTTTAGGAGATGATATCTTCTGAGTAGGACTGGATTGCAATCTTCCAAATTTACAAAGCCCCCCTTGCAATCTAATCATACTCAGCAATTTAAAAGAAACATCTCCACTATACAGCTTACACAATAAATATGTATATTAACAAAATTATATTTTTATATATATATATATATATATATATATATATATATATGATATAAAAAGTCTACACATCCCTGTTAAAATGTCAGGTTTCTGCACTGTAAAAAAAATGAGACAAAGATAAATAATTTCAGAATTGTTTCCAACTTTAATCTGACCTATAAACTGTACAACTCAATTGAAAAACAAACTGAAATCTTTTAGGTAGAGGGAAGAAAAAATATAAAAATAAAATAATATAATATATAATAAATAAGTCTGCACACCCTTAAACAAATACTTTGTTGAAGCACCTTTTGATTTTATTACAGCACTCAGTCTTTTTGGGTATCAGCATAGCACATTTTGACTTGGCAAGATTTGCCCATTCTTCTTTGCAAAAACACTCCAAATCTGTCAGATTGTGAGGGCGTCTCCTGTGCACAGCCCTCTTCAGATCACCCCACAGATTTTCAATCGGATTCAGGTCTGGGCTCTGGCTGGGCCATTCCAAAACTTTAATCTTCTTCTGGTGAAGCCATTTCTTTGTTGATTTGGATGTATGCTTTGGGTCGTTGTCATGCTGAAAGATAAAGTTCCTCTTCATGTTCAGCTTTCTAGCAGAAGCCTGAAGGTTTTGTGCCAATATTGACTGGTATTTGGAACTGTTCATAATTCCCTCTATCTTAACTAAGGCCCCAGTTCCAGCTGAAGAAAAACAGCCCCAAAGCATGATGCTGCCACCACCATGCTTCACTGTGGGTATGGTGTTCTTTTGGTGATGTGCAGTGTTGTTTTTGCGCCAAACATATCTTTTGGAATTATGGCCAAAAAGTTCAAGCTTGGTTTCATCAGACCATAACACATTTTCCCACATGATTTTGGGAGACTTCAGATGTGTTTTTGCAAAATGTAGCCTGGCTTGGATGTTTTTCTTGGTAAGAAAAGGCTTTCGTCTTGCCACTCTACCCCATAGCCCAGACATATGAAGAATACAGGAGACTGCTGTCACATGTACCACACAGCCAGTACTTGCCAGATATTCCTGCAGCTCCTTTAATGTTGCTGTGGGCCTTTTGGTAGCCTCCCAGACCAGTTTTCTTCTCGTCTTTTCATCAATTTTGGAGGGAGCTCCAGTTCTTGGTAATGTCACTGTTGTGCCATATTTTCTCCACGTGATGATGACTGTCTTCACTGTGTTCCATGGTATATCTAATGCCTTGGAAATTATTTTGTACCCTTCTCCTGACTGATACCTTTTAACAATGAGATCCCTCTGATGCTTTGGAAGCTCTCTGTGGACCATGGCTTTTGCTGTGGGATGCGAATAATAAAATTTCAGGAAAGACCAACTAGAGCAGCTGAACTTTATTTGGGGTTAATCAGAGTCACTTTAAATGATGGCGGTGTATGCTGTCTCCTATTTAACACAATTTGGAATGTGATTGCTTAATTCTGAACACAGCTACATCCCCAGTTATAAGAGGGTGTGCAGACTTTCCAACCACATTATTTTTCTTTTTTTTTTTTCTTCCCTCCACCTAAAAGATTTCAGTTTGTTTTTCAATTGAGTTGTACAGTTTATAGGTCACATTAAAGTTGGAAACAATTCTGAAATTATTTATCTTTGTCTAATTTTTTTATAGCACAGAAACCTGCCATTTTAACAGGGGTGTATAGACTTTTTATATACACTGTATATATATAAATATATATATATATATATATATATATATATATATATATTTTTTTTTAATATACATTTAAATATTTTATAGAAACAAGATGTCAGTCAATTAAGGCTATACAAAAAGATGAAGCACATTAATAGAGCTAAAGTATAAAATTATACTTGTACTCCAGAGAATGCAGTTGGGCTAGTAAACTGTGATATATCACAGTATTGAATAATAACCATGCATGGTAGGTAAAGAAACATCAAGAAAAATACTAGAAATAAATATAGAAGTGATTTTAAAACATTTTAGTTGCTTTTAAGAAAATCTGATGTCTTATATATTAGAGTGAAGTTTTAGTGAACTCTTAACAGTGACAAAAAGCCCCATCTAAATCATTCTTGCAGAGAGTTATGGTGCTATTCGCTTAGTAAGCGGTCAATCGATACCAGGCTTTTTTACATGGCTGCACAAAGCCACCTGTCCCATTCAAATGTATCCCCATGCCATTCCAATCACTTTTAACAGTGCTGTATGCAATTAACATACCATCCGTAACACCTTTTTACCTCCTTATACTTACGCATACTGAACACTTTAAGAGATTTAGACAGAAAAGTACACCTTTAAATCCGCCCTGGGTTAACTCTCATATAAAGCATCCATTCTTCATTAATTCATCAAAGAAGGAACCAAGAAAGTTTATGATTAAAATTTAACTTTTATTAAGCAAACATAAAAATGACAATCATATAAAAAACGATCGATTACACATATAGCGATATAGTCAGTGTTTTAGAGCCAATTCTATCAAATTCAATAATCTTCTAATATTTGAGGTTCCCTGTCTCTCAACTATAAAACCCGTTTGGTCTGTTTCAATTAGAGAGTAAATTATTTTATTCAACCTCAAAGCTAATATCTTTGAATAGATTTTTATATAATTATTCAATAAAGATATAGGTCTAAAGTTTTTACATTCTAATATTTCAGAATCTATCTTTGGGATGTTCAATAATAACAGCTTCTAACATTTCACTAGGAGCTCTACCTTCCTTTTTTATCTCATTGAACATATTCACCAGTTCCCTCACTATTTCTCTATGAAACATTTTATAGTAGTAATTATTAAAACCATCTGGGCCAGGTGAAGAGTCAGTCTTCAAATCGCCAATAACCCTGTCGACTTCTTCGTTAGTAATTTCCCTATTTAGCAAATCTAAATTTTCCTTTGATACTTTAGGAAGTTGAGGAATACTTATCCCAGTTTTCCCATTTCTTCTTATCTTTTGTTTTACTTCTCTGGGAATTACAGGAAAAGTCTTCCTCAATTTGTCTATGTCTTTTTAGTATAATTATAATCTCATTCATTGAGGGAATAATCCCTTCTTTCCATTTCAAAGCTATAAGCCATTTCACAACTAATAACAAGTTTAATACCACTGCTTTTATGTTTTTATCCCAATGAGATGGAAATATATTAAAGAAAACCAGCTCAGGGGAAGACATAATAGTCTCCTTACAAATGACTGATAGCTTCTGGATACATATATCCCACAATTCTTGAATCAAAGGGCAAAACCACCACATATGTGAGTGTGTGCCTTCTTGGCCACATTTCCTCCAACATAACCTATTTTGTTCTTGCGAAATATTAGATATTTTTACTGGATCATAATACCATCTTTGATACAATTTAAAATGTACTTCTCTAAGTGAAACACTTATTTAATTCTTGTGAATAAATAGTAGCGTGTTAAACCAAACACTAGGTTGATATTCAAAACCTAATTCCTCTTCCCATTTAGTCATTGGGAAGGTTTTAACTGACAGGTTTGAACTATATACAATTCCTCTGATACCTGTAATATTGATTTTGGCAGTATTTATTACTATCTTTTCCTCAAAGAGGCTAGGCTCTCTAATAGCAGCTGAATTACCCAGTAATTTTCTTATTTGTAGTTTCAATGAAATACTGTAACCAAAATGTCAGTGGTACCCCTCTTTCTCTCCTTAGGTTATCAAAAGGGACAACATCTTTGTTCCTATATATATCTTTTAACCTCTTTAAATTACATAGAGCCCAATTAACATTATCACCATAATTCAAATTAATCTAAAACATTGTCAAGGGTATCATTTGTGATGGAAACGGAGCTAACTTATATTTTCCTATTTTATCCACAAGTTTAATTTTATCCAGACATTTATTTATACCACTTGGCTAAATCCTATATGCTAAATCTTTACCTGCTTTGTTCCCCCAAAAATAGAATCTCTGCAAAAATAAAAATCTTGCGTCATCCATTTTTTTTGTTTGATTTTTTTAATTGAGCACAGTAGCGCCTTCATTTCCTCCAGAGTGTTTTTATCAAGGTTTTGTTTATGTTTTCTATCCAATTTAGCCAGATCTATATACATTTCCCTCAACGTTCTCCCTCTATCTTTTAGCAAATACAATTTTGCTTTTATCAAAATCCCTCTGATATAAGCCTTATGAGCCAACCACAGGGTTACACTGGAGTTAACTAGATATCTTTTTTTTTCAAATAATTGATTGAATTCCTTTTTAATGTTATTACTTACAGTAAGATGTCGGGATCTAGACTCCATGGGCAATGTTTCTTGCTTCTAACATTTCCTTTCCAGCTGATCGATACCATACCATGGTCTGATCTTAAGATCGGTTTAATATCTGCTGAGTCTAGATATTTAAAGCTCAAATCATTAAAGAAAACATAAACAAACCTGGCATAAGAAGCAAATCTATGTGAATAATGTGTAGAGATTATACTTGCTAATTAGTTCATAAAATTGTTTAGCTTACGGGTAAGGGCAGGATCTATACAAGAGTCCTTAGGGTGTTTCTTGTCTTCTACTGGGTTCAGACACATATTAAAATCCCCACAAACAGTGAGTAAGTCGGGAAAATATTTTCTCAGCTTCATTAGCGTCCTTCTTAAGTCACTTGTTCTTTATTGGGCGCGTGTATGTTCAATATGGTAGGTTTTACGCTGTTAATCCATCCTGACTATAAAATGTATCTACCTTCACTATCTAGATCCAAAAATTCTTCTTTCAAATTTAATTTTTTATTAAAAAAGATTGTTGTTCTTCTAGTTTTCCTTCTAAACATAGAAGATCCACCACATACATAGTACGTATCATTAAATAGCGGTGCCTTATCCCTAGACCAGTGGGTCTCCTGTATACATATAATTCTGCTTTTTCAGCTCTAAACATCTTTAAAAAAGGCGTGTCTTTTCCCTGGTACATTCAGGCCCTGGGCATTTTGACGAATCAGTTTGAGCCTATCCATCTTCTAACCAATGTCCATATTCCCTGTATAGTTGCTCTCCTCTCAACTCTCCCCGCTTCTCCACATGCTGGTCACAATCAATAAAGACCTTGACACAAAGCATATTCATACACAAAAAAAACAGTAAACACACTGTCATGATTTAATTGTTTAAGGACTCATATTGTCAGTAATTTATGAATATGTTCAAGGGAGCATGACATTGTTACATTGTAATTATGTGTTATTGTGTGGTTATATGTTTCCTGTACATGGTTATTATGTATCCTAGTTATACTATATTATAAGAGGGAAAATGTTATATAGAACATATGTGGAATTGGTAGAAATGCTCTGCATAGAAGTTAGCTGCAGATCATTGCACACTCACACATACAGACCTTGGGTCAAGACAGATGCATGTACTTCGAGTAGTCCTAAGCAAACACTTGAGTTTAACATAAAGGTTTGTTCACTAGATATCTAATTAATTTGATCTCAAGAGATTTGATAGCCCAAGGTTGCAAGCCAGATGGTCTGACATCACACATACACAAATGTACACAAGGGTGTGGTGTTGGAGAGTATAAATATGTTGTTTTGATCATTCAATAAAGGTTGAGAGATAGTTTTTTCATATAAACAAGGTGTGAGACTATTTCTGTGTGGTGTATCCTGACTTGGGGAGTGGTCTTGCCATGGGCCACTAAGTAACCTGGATCCAGTATTCTCTGTCTGTACCTCTTCAGAAGCCATCTTTTGTGCCACAGAGAACAGGAACTACATGATTCTGCTGGGGTAGGTTTGAACTAGGTTCATATCAAGCCCCCGTGAAGAAGCAGATCGCGATACACACAAAATCACCCTCCTTGCCTGGCCTGTCCAACTTCAAAAAATTAGACAGCATGCCCAGCTATAAGGATGCAAACCTTCTTTTCTTCTCCCCTTTTCTTAAAAAAAGAGGAAGACAAAAAAAAAGGTTCCAACATGGACATGGTGGCAAGAATCTAGCAGAGAATATTATTCCTCTCTTCCTCTCTCCCTTCCCTTCCCCCATCCTATCTTTCATACTTTCCTTAAACCCTAAGTTCCCTATTACTCTTTTTTTTTTCTATTTCTCCTTCTTTTTTTTCTTTTCTTTTCCCTTTTTTTCTTTTAGAAGATATAAAATTGGTGTATAAGTATAAATATACATTAATAATCTTGTTCCCAAATATAAGATTACAATATGTTCAGGGCTTTATAATACATTACCAAGATGTCCCTTCGTATCCCTATCCCCCCTCGCCTCGTAGAAGTGAACTAGAGAAGAGAAGCAGAGAGGAGAGGAAATAACAAAGATTCATAACAAAAGCCCACTTTCAAACCCACAACATAGCTAACATCTTATATGAGCTACATTGGTCATTACCCCAAATACATAAGTTCATACCTTTAAGCATAAACTTTTACCATTTATAATACATATCCATTTTTTTAGTGTAGCTACTGGACCAATTATAGGATATTTCAGAAGTGTAGCATGAAAAAAAAAAGATCCATTGACTCAGTCTCATTATTTACATACTAATATTATTGACTAGATCTTAAACAGTTCCTTTGAAAATATTGTGTGAACGTGAAAGAAAAAAGTGCTTTGTGATTCTTAGTGCAATTTTTATTTCCAGTGAGTTAATCATTATAACCAAACTAACTAAACAGTGCAAAAAGAGTGTGCTTTAAAGTAAAAAAACTATCATATCATTTTCATCATTTTTCATATTGTGAATACTTATTGAAACATGTTAAGCTTTATCCTTAATATATAGAAAAGTGCGATGTGCAGCCAAGTGCATTTCCTGATTCAATAATTATTATAGCTAAAATAATTCTACAATACATTAGGAATATGGTGTGGATTAAAGATCTTTCCTCTCACTAAAGTACCTTAAAGTCCAAGCATATTATTAAAAATATATAACAAAAGTGCACTGTATAACATAATACATTTCTTAATTCCAATGAGAATATTCCATTGGATCTTTTCCTCCCCTTATCCTCTTCTCTCTCCCTTCTATCACAATCCTTTTTTAACTAAATCAATCATCTCTATGAGAGACCCAAGTCTTTTATAAATGTTCCCCCTTCCAAAAGTGTAGTAATGGGATTTTTTTTCCACCTTTTAAGATTATTAATTTTGTTGGAAAACCCCATCTATATCTGAGATTCTTTGCTCTTAGCTCTTTTGTAATTTCTGTGAACTCTTTTCTTTTAGCCAAGGTTTCCCTGGACAGATCTGCAAATATCTTTATACTGTCATAAGAAGGATTGAACACTTTTAGCTCATAAGATTTTCTCAACAATGCTTCTTTGTAAGCAAAGTAATGAAGTTTAACTATAACATCCCTTGTTAATTCTCTCTCCGTGTTCGGAATAACCGAAACTCTATGAATTCTATCAGTCATATATTCTTTTTGAAATTGAAAGCGAACCAGGAAAGAGAAAAAGGAGGTTACATACTCAGGCAAGTCTTTATAGCCATTTTTTTTTCTGAAATACCCTTACTTACTCTTATGTTACACCTTCTCGAGTTATCCTCTAAGATGCTTAATTTAAGTTTAGCTGAAGTGGACTCTTTCTTCAATTTTTTTATTTCCAGTATTGTTTTTTGTTGCTGTTTTTCAAGAGTTGTTAATTTAATTTCCATAATTTCATTTTTTTCCTTAAGCTCAAAAATAGCAGCTGTATTTTTTTTCTATTTCTGTCATAAGTTCTGAAATTAAAGTAATTCTAAACTCTGCTAAGAGTTTTCTCATGATTGTAGCTGTTAGGGGGTCTTCCTCAGTTACTGTATATACTCGAGTATAAGCTGAGTTTTTCAGCCCTTTTTTTAAGGCTAAAAAGGGCCCCCTCAGCTTATACTTGAGTCACTCCCCTCCGTGTTTCTCTACCCCCCCCATGTCTCTCTACCCCCCATGTCTCTCTAACCCCCCCGTGTCTCTCTAACCCCCCCTGTGTCTCTTTCCCTCCCCCCTCCTCATCCTCAACCCCCCTCCTCATTCTAAACCCCTCCTCACTTTTTCCCCTCTAAATACCTCCCCTTCTCCCCTCACTTACCTGCTTCTGCTCCGGCCTCTGCTCCTACCGTCTTGACCTGGCACGCATGTGACGTCACATGCGCGCCACGTCATTAGCATATACCGGGTCAAGACGGAAGGAGCAGAGGGGGAGGTATTTAGAGGGGAAAAAGTGAGGAGGGGGGTTTAGAATGAGGAGGTTGAGGGGGGGGTTGAGGAGGGAGTTGAGGATGGGGGGGTTAGCAGGGAGGATGAGGAGGGAGGTTGAGGATGTGGAGGGAATTTGAGGAGGGGGTTGAGGATGAGGAGGGAGATTGAGGAGGGGGTTGAGGTTGAGGAGGGAGGATGAGGTTGAGGAGGGGGTTGAGGATGAGGAGGGAGGTTGAGGAGGGGGTTGAGGATGAGGAGGGAGGTTGAGGATGAGGAGGGAGGTTGAGGATGAGGAGAGGGGTTGAGGATGAGGAGGAGGTTGAGGAGGGGGTTGAGGATGGAGGGGTTGAGGATGAGGGGGTGAGGAGGGAGGTTGAGGATGAGGAGGGAGGTTGAGGATGAGCAGTGGGGTTGAGGAGGGAGATTGAGAATGAGGAGTGGGGTTGAGGAGGGTGATAAGGGAGGGGGAAGAGACACAGGGAAGGGAGAAGGGAGAAGAGACACAGGAGAGAGAGGAAGGAGACAGAGGGCACAAGAGGGACACAGGGGGCAGCACATTTCCCACCCTCGGCATTATACTCGAGTCACTCATTTTACCCAGTATTTTGTGGTAAAATAGGTGCCTCGGCTTATACTCAGGTATATACAGTAAGTCAGAGGCTATGGTATTATCTGCACTAGGAGCTTCTCTGAATTCTGATGAAGACACTGATGTTTCCAAAGGATTATCTATTTTTTCTTCCATAAGGCCTATTTTCTCAGGGCCTAATCTTGGAAGAAAAAAATTACTTTTTAAATTACCATTTCTCTCTTTCTTCCCTTTAGGTTTAGATTTCGAGGAAGTACCTGCTTTTTTTTTTTTTTTTTTTTAATACAGTTTTAGATCTTTTCAAAGCTCTATATTTGTTGGTTAAGCCAACTTTTATAATAAATCTAGTCCCAGTGCATGTTATTCTAAGATACGAATAAACCCCTATATGTTTGAGTTTAGGATTAAGGCCTATATCTGTTGTATTACACAGTACCCCCAAAGATAACAAAAATGCAACAAGGAAAGATTTTTTTTTTTTTGGAGGATTCAATACTCCAACTCTTGTCAAATCGTCCTTTCAGAGGATGTTACAAGATATTTCTTTAATATCTCTGGTCTTGTAAGAAAGAGTTCCAGCTTCAAGCATGAGGTAAAGAGGGTCCTGTGCAAAGATACGTATATGTTAATATCCAGACAATTGCTAGATAGAACTTGATGAGCTCTCCTACCAGACTGTACTGTGTAGTTCTAGGGGAACTTAATGTGGAGCTGTATAGAGTTGTCTTCTATTTGATTATAATAGCAGTCCTTCTTTCTGTTTCCTCTCTTCTTCTCCCTCTTCAAAAAGAATAAAAGGGGCAGAACGGACTTGTCTGGCGTTATAAGCCTACTTACGCAAAGAAAGTAAATGCTTTATAAGCAGAGTCTCTAATACTTTTAGTGGAGAGTTTTTAATGGCAATCCTCTTATAAATTATAATAGCCCTTCATGAGGGGGTGTAGCTTTTCTTGTTGAAATCAACCTACTTGCTGGCATAACTCCATATAGGGTCTCAGCACTTGGTGTTTTAAATGCATGGGGAGCAGATATCTCAATGTAAGATCTCCTGCCAGTATATGGCTTTGTGAAATAAATCCACTAGGCCCAGCAAATAGTGCTTACAGGCCAAGCCAAGCTTTTCCTTTCTGGGTGCCAGTAGTATGGTGTACTAGGCCAATTTACTTCCCTCTCAGGCTCTCACAGTGTCTCCAACCATTTAGTGCTTCTCTATCAGCGCAGCTGTGTCTACAGCATCTCTGCAACATCTCTGCAGCGTCTCCACTCAGACACACGCTTTCCTCACCTTCTGGTTGATTTTAATACCAATGCTTCCTTTCCTCTAAGAAGAAAAGAGGCAGAAAGGGCTTCTAGGCTTTATGTGGCTTTTATAAGTCTGCTTGCACAAAGATAATGAATGCTTTATAGGTTCATTCACTAGTACTTTTAATGGAAAGCTTTTAATGACAAGCCTCTTATGTTTTATAACGGCCTGAAGAGTGGAGCTAGCAGGTGAATAGCCCTTCATGGACAAAAAAATAAGCAAGCCTGGGCACCCCTCCACTTGAGAGACAAGTATAATATGCACAATGTGTTAACCTTCATAAGGGAATATAACTCCACTCATTACAGACAGACAGCAAACTTGCTATCATACCTCTGAGTAAGCTCTCCTATCAGAATTTGGCTTCTCCTGCCGGTAGTATAGTGTGCTAGGCCCAAACACTTCCCACTCAGGCTCTAGCTATTCGGTGCCTCACAAACTTCACCCCCGTGTATACAGCGATTCTGCAGCATCTCTGCTGCGTCTCCATTCAGATGCTCCTCTTCAGTGCGCCACATGCACCTCACCAAGTGAGCGCTGACACAGGGCTCCACAGACACAGAGCACCTTACAGCACAGCCCTTCAGGCTTCCAAGCTGCTTCAAAGCTGCCTCCACTAAAGCTCATCAGGCCAGGTACCTTTGCAAGTACATTCCAGAGTACTGGGGGAAGTGAGGTACTAGGGGAGTGGGAGCTGAGTAGTAAACTGCATCTCTGTCAGATTCGTGGCCTTGTCCACTGCCCTGCTAGCTGTGCATGCTAGCGTTTCCTGGGCGTGTCCTTCTTCCACAGCAGCGCAGTGTGAAAGCAATTTGTGGAGGTGTCTGAGTGTTGTACTGTGGATTGTGGGTGTAAGTGTTATTAAGCTGTGGAGTGTGCAGTTGTACATATTAAGGTTGATGGTGATAAGATGTTTTAAACAGGTGTGTTTTTTAAAGGTTTTGAGGCAGGAAGATAGTCTAATGGAGATCTATTGAGACACCATGGCACCTACATATTAACCTCATACCGTGAAGATCCTTATAGGACCTCCACAGCACCTAAATATATTTAACCCTATGCCACAGAGATCTAGATACTATGTTAGAATTGTTATTAAGTTGTCACTGCTCTTTAAGCGTGGGTATTTTAACTGAACCAATCAGAATGCTCAGATTGAGAGATCTCATCAATCTGAGCATTCTGATTGTTTGATTTCCCATGCTTAAAGAGAATGGTGACATTTTAAAAAATATTCTGATTGGCTGAAATATGATGGACACATATTTGAGACATTCAGAAGGCACACAAATGCCTATTTAAGCAGCAAAAGCGTAGCAAAAGCCATTTGCTGCTCCTTTTAGGAGGAGCTCCGTTAGTTCAAGTAATTTTTTTTATAAAGCGATGGAAAAGAGGATGCAATAGCTTCAATTAATAAACAAGGGGACCTGAAACTACAATCAACAAGAATAGCCTGCTTGGTTGAAGTTAGAAGAGTGAACACCAGGGGTGTCATTGATCATTGCTGGATGGGCCTCAGGGTAGGTAAGTATATTCATTTTATTCTGCAGGTTTAATTGTAATTTTTATTTTATTCAATTTTTTTTTATGTAGTTCTTTTTTATTTTATTTTATTTATTTTAATGGGATTATTGATATTTTTTAATTGTAAATTCGTTTTTTATTTTCTGTATTTTAGATGTATTATTTTTAGTAATGTATGTTGTTTTATTTTATCTAGGATTTTTCATTTTATTTTATTAATTAGCATATTTTTAGGATGCTTCAAGGATATATATAGACCCCCATGATATAGGTTTAATTTAGATTACAAAGGGGGCCCTGTAAGGACCCAATGATAGTTAGGGTTCATTAGTTATACCAAGGGGGTTCTTTAGGGTTATTTTGTAGATGCGACAGTTTTCCTTACGGGACCTCAGTGGCATTGGTTAAATAGGTTCCATTGACCTCCCTGACGCAGATATTAGTATTCAGATACTATTAGTGTAATTGAAAGACCACTGAAGTTTCATATTTATATATATATATAAAAAAAATAATAATAATAATAACAATAAAAATAATAATGTATATAACTCTTTCTCACAGAAAGGACTCAAAGCTCTTCTATAGTATGGTCTTTTAAAGACCTACAGCCTTATTAAATTGCGATTCGGCAAATTTAAAAGGGCTCTATTTAAGCACATAGCATATTTTTTTACAGAAGTTTTTAGTTAGTGAAGACCTTGCTTTTGGATAGAAGTTCACTAACTAAAAACTTCTGTAATAAAAAATAGGCTATGTGCTTATATAGAGCCCTATTCAATTGGCCAAATCGCAATTTAATAAGGTTGCTAGTATTGATAAAGAAGACATGCTTCTGAAAAAAAATATTAACCATTAATATGAAATATTATTTGCTGTTGGAGGTTATTGATTTACTTGCTTTTGTGATTTGTGATAAGTTACCTGGGAGGGTTCTTCTGCTGTGAGATATATTTCCTTTTTATCCCACTTACGGTAATTGTGTCAGCACTTATTTTCCACAAGGATATCAATATTGACCATACTGCTTTTATGCCCATGGCTGTGTAAGCTGCTAATTTGTTGCTTATTTAATTCATAGTTGACAAACAAGTGCTTTTTTGTTGAACTACAGACAATACTATCAAGTAGAACTTTATCAAGTAAAATTCTTATATTTCAGTGGTTCTTCAGTTATTATAATTTGTTACTTTCCTGAATAGCTGTATTTTAAACAGTTGCTAAATGCTGCCTGTCAATTCCATATTAATATTTTGGTGATTAAAATGTAATAAATGCTAATAATACTGCCTAATCAGATACTGGTTATTGTATAATTAATTTTCATAATGTTCTTTTTCTGCTAGCATGCAATGTCTTCTTAAAAAATGTTCTGCCAGGAAAGCCCAGGAGGAACTTATATGCGATGATGTGTAAAATAATTAATGCTGGGCCCAGATGCTACAATTTTAATAAAAAAAAGCTGAGTAATATTAATTCTGTCATACATTTTCATATTTTCTTATATATTCCAGAATGATATACTCAATAAAATTAAGATTCTGCTCAAATAAAGAAACACATGAATAAGTTATGGTATAATCAGGTTTATTTTTTTACAGGTTTTGCTTGTTTAGAGGAATTCACACAGGGAGGTATTCAGACAATCGTCATACCAGTATCCTGTCCGTCTGCTCCTGGACTTGATATCAAGAATTGTAATTATTGGGAAATATTCATACTGTCAGTATTATCTATAATAAGTATTAAATAGCCACTGGATTATGAAAAAACATAGAGGTTTGAAAAAAGCTATGTTTGACTAACAAGATAGTTATGCATGAAAAAAATTCAGAAAGCTTGTTATTTTAATTAAGAAACTATATTTAATGCATCTGTTGGTCCTGGTGGCATCGATGATACTTTGGCGAAAGCTGCATGTTAAATAAAGGCCTTTCCATATTGGCAGAATTTATAGCCATATTAAATTCCAGCCTTGTAGATACGAGGTTACAACTGAAGCACGGAGCAACAGGGCAGGAGAACTGAAAGCCTGCGAGCTGATCTTGCAGGCTCCCCACATCATCACTTGCTGCAGGGGGCCCAAACAGGACCTCTGCGGCAGTTCTACATACAAGCCCTGCCACGGGGGGTACTCCAAATAGCCCTGCGGCACCTAACATTAACCCCCTCTATGCAAGAGGTCCCCATCGGGAGTGTCCCCACATTAACCCCTTACAGCGGGGGTCCCCAATAGGCATCGTTCAAGCCCCCCACTGCATGTAAAATTTAAAAATGTCCCGCCTTGGGTCCATAAAAGGGCTTGCGGCACACTAATAACCAATCTTGGCAGCGGGGATACTTTAAGTACCCCCGCGGAACCTAAAATTAAGCCTATACCTCATGGGGTATAGGCCCTTAATTAACCCTATCACTACGAGCCCCTAATTAATCCTGTCACCCATGGGGCTCTATACAGACCCACATAAGCCTCTAATTTAACCCCATCCGTCCAAGAGGGGTCTACAGTATATAGACCCATATAGTACACTAATTAACACCTATAATAACACTATAAGTGCCCTCATGACACAGTCTAAGCACTACACTACACTATTAACACTAACTATACCTCATTAAATCCTTAACACTAACTATACCCCATTAACCCATACTAAACCCCCTTAACCCTATCTAGATCTCTTTAACCCTAACTGGGCCTATTTAACCCCATCTGGACCTATTTCACTCTAACTGGACCTATCTAACCCCATCTAGACCTCTTTAACCCTAACTGGGCCTATCTAACCCTATCTAGACCTCTTTAACCCTAACTGGGCCTATCTAACCCTATCTAGACCTATTTAACCCTAACTGGGCCTATCTAACCCCATCTAGTCCTATTTAACCTTAACTGTGCCTATTTAACCTCCGAATGTACCCAGTAAACTCTATCCTACCCTACACTATTAACCTCTACCCTGTGAAACCCTACACTATGTACCTACCACCCTTATAAAATCCCTATTACCCCACTAATTACAGAAAATAATAAAACCTAGAATTACAGAAAATAAAAAAAAAGAACTATGCACCTGAAAAGAAAATACATGCACACATAACACATTACATTACAATACAGCAATCAATACAATAAATACAGTTATGATACATCAATACATACAATATAGTTCAAATTTCCCCCTAACTACATATTATTAACTCCCTAAATACAATGCATGCACCCCTAACTACAACACAGTAACCCTATCTACAATACAGTAACCCTATCTACTATGCATTAACCCTATCTACAATGCATTAACCCTATCTATAATGCAGTAACAATATGTACAATGCAGTAACCCTATCCACAATACAGTAACCCTATCTACAATGCAGTAACCCTATCTACAATACATTAAAAACTCTAAATCTAACCTAAAATAGAATAATAAAGCCCACTTACCTTGCCATATGTCCCTTCAGCAGATCAGCCACCCCTAGGATAAAACAAACATAAAATTAGTATGAAATGAAACACAAAACAAACATCAAAACATTCTAAATATTAAACTTAACATTTCGGGATGTCCCTGTCCTTCTTCTTGTCTTCTCTGGCTGGGCCCCTGAAAAAAAAAAACATCACATTAATACACAAATAAACACACTATAAAAAACTAAACATTCTAAATAGTAAAACTTACCTTGCAGCAATGTCCCCAACCTTGTCATCTTCTGTTCCGGCTGGGCCCCTGAAAAAGAACGTTGCTATAAAAAAATAACAAGGCTCTTCACTGAAGGAGCTCCCCAACGCTAATGAGGCTTCAAGCGCCTCTTCCAGGGAAAAATTTGCAATGGCACCTTCTGATTGGCTGAAAAGGCTGTCAATCAAATTTCACCCAATCAGAAGGTGCCAAGGAGTGAGCCAATCAGAATGGGATACACCCCTATATCTCATTCGCTGATGGACCTGTCAATATTTTTGAAACCAATCAGAAGGCACTATTGCCTTCAGCCATCAGAATGGGATACACCCCACTGGGTATATCCCATTGTGATTTGCTGAAGGCATCTGTGCCTTCTGATAGGCTGTTGTCACTGTCAATCACAATGGGATATACCCTATGGGTGTGTATCCCATTCTGATTGGTTGAAGGCAATAGTGCCTTATGATTGGATTAGAAATGTTTGACAGGTCCATCGGCCAATAAGAATGGGATATAGATGTGTATTCCATTATGATTGGCTCATTCCATGGCACCTTCTGATTGGCTGAAATCTGATTGTCAGCCTTTTCAGCCAATCAGAAGGTGCCATTGCCAATTTTCTACTGGAAGAGGCGCTAGAAGCCTCATTAGTGTAGGGGAGCGCCCCCTTTTTTTTTAGAGCAGCGTTTTTTGTCAAGGGCCCCGCCGTGGCAGAAGAGGAAAAGCAGGGGGACATTGCGGCAAGGTAACTTTTAATATTTAGAATGTTTAGTTTAATATGCTGTGTTTATTTGTGTATTAATGTAATGTTTTTTCCAGGGGCCCTGCCGGAGAAGACAAGAAGAAGGACAGGGACATCCCGAATAGGTAAGTTTAATATTTAGAATGTTTTGATGTTTGTTTTGTGTTTAATTTCGTACTAATTTTATGTTTGTTTTATCCTAGGGGTGGCTGATCTGCTGAAGGGACATCTGGTAAAGTAAGTGGGCTTCATTATTCTATTTTAGGTTAGATTTAGTGTTTTTAATGTGATGTAGATAGGGTTACTGTATTGTAGATAGGGTTACTGGATTATAGATAGGGTTAATGAATTATAAATAGGGGTTCATGTATTGTAGATAGGGGGTTTATAATATGTAGTTGGGGTATATCTGAACTGTATTGTATTTATTGATGTATTGTAACTGTATTTATTGCATTGATTGCTGTATTGTAATGTAATGTGCTATTTGTGCATGTATTTTCTTTTCAGGAGCATAGTTTTTCTTTTATTTTGTGTAACTTTGTGTAATCTTGGTAACTTAGGTTTTCTTATTTGTTGGTAATGTAGGTTTTCTTTTTTTTTTGGTAATGTCC
Source organism: Discoglossus pictus (assembly GCA_027410445.1). NCBI lineage: Eukaryota > Metazoa > Chordata > Amphibia > Anura > Alytidae > Discoglossus > Discoglossus pictus. The sequence goes on from CM050166.1 coordinate 333,093,883, forward strand.
TTTTTTATTTTCTGTAATGTTCTTTTTTTATTTTCTGTAATCTCCTTTTACTTTTTTCTGTAATTGGGTGCAGGGCTTTTTCAGTAATTGGTGGGGTAATAGGGATTTTATTAGGGTGTTGTAGGTACATAGTGTAGGGTTTAACATGGGTAGGGGGGTTAATAGTGTGGGGTAGGATAGGGTTTACTGGGTACATTCAGGGTTAAATAGGCCCAGTTAAGTTTAAATATGACTAGATGGGGTTAGATATGCCCAGTTAGGGTTAAATAGTTCCAGATGGGGTTAAATGGATCCAGTTAGGGTTAGATAGGTCTAGTTAGAGTTATATAGGCCCAGTTAGGGTTAAATATGTCTAGATGAGGCTAGATAGGCCCTGATAGGGTTAAAAAGGTCCAGATGGGTTAAATAGGCCTAAATTAGGGTTAGATAGGCCCATTTAGGGTTAAATAGTTCTAGATGAGGTTAGATAGGCCCAGTTAGGGCTAAATAGGTCCAGTATGGGATATATAGGCCCAGTTAGGGTTAGATAGATCCAGTTGGGGTTAAATAGGTCCAGCTGGGGTTACATATACACAGTTAGGGTTAGATAGGCCCAGTTATGTTTAAAAAGGTACAGCTGGGGTTAAATAGCCCCAGTTAGGGCTAGTTAGACCCAATATTTAGGGTTAAATAGGTCTAGATTGGGTTGAATAGGCCCAGTTAGGGTTAGATAGGCCCAATTAGGATTAAATAGGTCCAGATGGAGTTAAATGGGCCCATCATGACCATGCTCTGAAATGCTACTTACGGGTCTATAGTTTATAGTTTAGGCTTTCGGCCAGGTAGCAGAGGGCTTGAACAATTGAATAGCTCTGTAACTGTTGCAAATTTCAATTGAATGGAGGCCCAGGAATGTAATACATGGCTGCACATGAATTCTGACATAAATAGTGGCATACATGTGTACAACATATAGCTGAGGAAACACGCAAAAGGAGCTCTCATGACACCCCAAGCTAAGACCCTGCTTACAAACCTTTGTATGGTCCTGTTCAGACTACCTCATTTTGCACTATTTGATGCCTTGGTTATTGATGCATCTACAATAGCAGATACAACCCAATAGACCAACCTAGAGTGATGCAAAACACCACAGGATTCCAGATTCTTTTGCATCAGTTCTGAGTACTCAGAGTTTTCCTTTTTCATATATTACATATAGTCAACTTTAAATAAAAAATAGATAAATTGGATAAAATCAATAGAAAACTATCCTGTACATTGAAAAAAACACTCTAGTTATGTTATCAAACAGCATTGTCATCAAATTATATATTTTTATGACATTTGTTATCACAGTTGATTATAGCTGGGGATTACTCATATTCTAACATTATTTATGAATACAATTCTTGAAAACCAGTTATCTAAAGTTATTGCTTGCTCTGGTCAGCCCTTTCGGGAAGACAAAAGAGCCATATATTTAAACAAGAACCAGAGGATCCTGAACCATATTGTTAGTTGTGTTTTTTTTTTTTTTTGGTCTTAAAGTCACAAAGAGGAAGTTCCATATAAAGTATAAATTACAGCTACAGGTAACAACAAGCATGTTATGAACAGAATGTAAATTGTAACGACAATGGACCCAAAGCCCCAGTGATTAACAAGTAAATACTGGTAATGTTTAATTAACAATTGATATGAATATTTGTGGGTGGATCAGAAAGACTGACTGCAAGCTAAAATTTTGCAAACTTCAATGTTAGATTACTGTAAGAAATGCCTTTTTTAACATTCTTTTTTTTTTTTATAGTTTATTGAATTTTCCTACTCATCTCCCTCCCCTTCTCTTTCCCTTCTCTTCCTCCTCTTTACCCTCCTTCCTTCTATCTTTCTTTCTTTTTTTAAAAACAGGAATAGACAAAGTATTTGGGTTTTCAATTAAAACTATTGGCGTATAAAGGGCAGTTCCATGGCCCTGGAGTCAAATCGTTGTGACCATTTTTTTACATTCAATTGATAAAATACTTGTAATTTCCTAGTTTTAAATTATACCATATTTAGAGCCTCATTTTAATGTGATAAATTACTGATCTCATAATATTATCTGATCTCAACACATTAATATGATTATCAATGTATTTGTGATCACTAATTTCAATTACATTTTTACATATGACAATAATTTTCAAGCTTGCTAATAGGGAGACCCATTTCTATATCCAGGATAAGCAATATTAGTTATATACAGCCAAAAAGTACATGGATTGCCTATGTCTAAATGTATCACAGTATTTTTTATTTTTATGGGACTTGCTCCTGTCAGCCAATGAGCAGTAATATAGAAGCGAAGCGTGAGTCATGCTTATCTACCAATGAGAACTACATTCTACACTAAGCGCTATGCCAAAAAGAACACAATGCACAAATATTGAAGGCCTAAGATAACAATATAAACAAATAGTACTTATCCATCCTTGTCTTCCGAGTATAGCAGAATCTTCATATAAATTAGTCTATATTGAAATTCTTGGAGAAGATTATTTTGATAGAGGACTAATTCTGATATCCTTAGCCTGGTTCTTCTTTTTGCGCTACTATCCCCAAAAATTGGCTTAAAAAACTGAAGAATGCAGCCAAAAATTATAGTATACACGAGGAAGGAGGCCATTCGAATTTCTGAGTTAGGTGGGGAGGATGTATTTAGTTTTTGAAAGAAAGTGAGAATGTTTTCCTCAGGTCATGCAACCTTCCCTTTCTTTCAAACCTTGAAACTGAGGCACTCAACTCCAAAGTCTCCAATCAAGAATTTTTAGGGTTATACAAAGCCTGAGAACGGGCAGGACCCGGCCCGGACGAATTCTCTAACCTTTATTATAAAAATGTTGCAGATCTTTTAGTCCCCCATCTAACCAATCTATACAATAACATTTTAGAGGGGCAACCAATTCCTCCTGAATGTAACCAGGCAGATCTGATTTTTTTCCTCAAGGAGTTCCATGACCCTTTTGAGGTAAAAAAAATTATAGACCCATATCCCTATTGAACAGAGACATAAAGGTTCTTGCAAAGCTTATGGTGGATAGAATTGTAAAATTTCTTTCCAGATTAATACATAAAGACCAAATAGGCTTTATCCCCTTCAGACAGGCTGGAGACACCATCAGGCGAGTTTTGAATACTATTTATGGGCTCGCCAGCATCACATTTCCACCTGTCTACTAGCCTTGGATGTTCAGAAGTCCTTCAACTCCCTTGAGTGGCCATACCTGAAAGCTGCCTTAGCAAAATCTGACTTTTTTTGGCTACTTCATGAACTTGATAGACACCTACTATCAATCCCCTAAAACTTCCTTAAAAATACCCGGGGAAACAAGGGCCTATCTTGATATTCAACGAGGCACAAGACAAGGCTGCCCATTATGGCCATTACTATTTGCTCCAGCAATAGAATGACTGGCGCAATGTATTAGAGCTAACTCAAATATCAAAGAAATTAAAATAGGTCACCACCATTTCAAATGTTGTCTCTTTGCAGATGATCTTTTGTGCACCTTATCTGAGCCTAAATTATCCATCCCCACCCTCTTACATACGCTAGAAAACTTGTTCAGGCTTAAATATTAATGTAGAAATGACGGAAGTGTTGAATATCTCGTTATCTAATCAGGACTAGGAATTCCTACATCAAAATTACAAATTCACATGGCCATCTTCCCACATCAAATATTTAGGGGTTAAAATTACCCGCAGAACCTCTGACCTTCATAAGGTCAACAATTCTGCTCTTTTTAACGCCCTTAGACAAAATATAACTACTTGGTCGAAATGCCAAATATCCTGGCTAGGTCACACTTTCTCCCCCTCCTAATGTACCTATTAGGCTCCCACCCCATTGTCATTAATTATAAAGAATTAGATACATTTCAACAAGAAGTCTTTAAAACAAAAAAAACAAAATTGACAAATATCCAAACAAATTATGTTCAAACACAAATCCAAAGGAGGGCTCTCCTGCCCAAACTTTAAGCTTTACTATAAAGCTACACAGCTAGCATTTATCCCAATAGCCCATTCAACTACACAACCCTTTTCATGGAAATCTTATGATGAATCCCTGGGATTAAACATTTCCTCCATACTATTGAACATTCTTTAGGTAAACCAAAGACAAATTGGCATACCAGAATCTGTCACAAGGCCCCACACAAAATATATTGTGTATTTTACAGGATACATTCAATTCAGACATAGAAACACAAAATATGAAATATGTGAACACTTGGGAAGAAGACCTATATGTCACCTGGGACCTAGAAACCTGGCAAGAATTAATGGAAGAGACTCACTCAACAGCAGCATTCTGGAGACCTCTATAAATGTCCTTCACATGATATAAAAAAATAACCCATGACAAAATCCGCAAATGGAAGCTTTTCCCTAGCCCCAATTGCTTCTGGGACTGCACAGATACATGATTTTTCCTTCATATTTGGTGGACCTGCCTTCTGGCGGTCCACTTATGGAGGGAACTTTTTTTTTATTAGCCTCTGATATCTCTTACTCACAGCTATATACACTAGCAGAAGTCTGCCTATTAGGACAGAATATCTCATTGCTTTCTACCTCCCAAAACAAACTTATTCAATACCTAATGTTGGCAACAAAGAGCCAAATTGCCAAACAATGGAAAACTCGCAACCTTAGCCTACAGCTGGTTATGAATAAATTAAATTACATTTTGATAAACGAAAGGCTCCCACACATCATCGAAGACTCTATCCATACTTTCATACAAATCTGGAGCCCCTGGCTAGACTCACCCCACATCATTTACCTATCATGATCTCAAGTTTCTTTGCAACACTCTAGATAACTACTCTAAAGAACTCTGAAGGAGGGGGTGGGGGAGGGGGAATTGCCGGTCTGAGGGAGACGGGTGAAGATGAGTTCGGCCCAGCCCAAACTATCAACATAATGGAATACAATTACATTGTTACCCCACTTCCCTTTTTTACCTAAGTTGTTTTTATTTACCTAAATTGTTTTAATCCTCTAGTTTAATTTTTTATTCTGGAAATCTGTATAAAAATTTAAAAAAAAACTTTTAGTTTATGGCAAAACCACAGACCTAACATCACTAAAAGTGATTAACCAAAAATTAAAAAAAAAATCACTTGTGTAACTGCCTATATAAAATTGAATATTATCTTTGTAAATATAAACAATTACATGGTTTGTAAAAATGTCCTATCTCTATTTTGATATCATTGCATTATATTTAAATGCTTTGCCTCAACCTAATAATAAAACTGATTGAAATAAAAAAAACTAGTTGAAAAAAAGGAGAGCCGAACATAGAGCCTCATTCAATTGAGCCCTCTGACGATCCAGTAGCCCGTAAGGTTCAAGTTATTTTGCTATTCAATTGACGTATTTTTGCAGGCTACAAATGGCTTACGAGTTACAGCCTTGAAAAAATGGCGATGGTTAAACTCACAGTCTCGTGAAGCCTTTGATCTTTCAAGGCTGCAAGACTTCCGATCACGAAAATCTCACATAGCTATTCAATTGCAAAAATCGCTCAACACCGCAGCCGCAAAAAAGCTCGCAAACGCCAAATGGCAGCCCAAAGCTTACAGGTTCCAAATAGGACTCGCAAAGGGTTTACATACTACTTCGGAACACTGCAAATGACAATATAAAGACACCAATGCACTTTTGACTCCCAACTATCAAATATAGCAAAAAATAAAATTATATTTTCCTCATAGGTTGTAATGGTCATGCATATGCCAAAATGAAAAGCCATGCTGCAACATGCTGAAAGCTATTAATGACATACCACCTCATTAAATTGAAACACAAATACATGCAAATGGCTGACATATTAACCCTTTCACACTCACAGAGGCTCTAATGTGGACCCTAACAATACAAGCATCATCTTATATACATTTCACTCATCACATCTACATTGGGACAACAAATAGGGGCCAAATTACACTGCCACATGGGTTGTTCAGTCCCTCAGTTGTGTCCGATTCTCTGTGACCCTATGGACTGCAGCACACCTACTTATGTCTCTGCCTGTGTGTATCCACAATATTTGCATGCCAAAGATACTGGAGTGGGTTGCCAGTTCCTTCTCTAGTGGACTGTGATTTGTCTGATCTCTCTGCTCTCACCTGCCCACCTACAGTGGCCCTACATGGTATAGCTCACAGCTTTATTCAGGTACACAAGTCCCTTCCCCACCACCACTTAGCAATCCACATGTGGACCAGGGGAACATACACCACACTAATCTACTCTAACACATCAGGAATGGCAGCAAAATCACACGGAGGCTGTGCAGAGGCACCTGGATCAGCAGCCAACTCACCTCCATCAGGGGGCCCATCCCAAACTAGCAACATAATGGGTATCTGCTATACCCATCCTGGAAAGTCCCACGCCATTACTTGTGACCATGTGCCAAGATGTATATTCATTCCCATTTGGCGACCTCCCATTAAATGTTGCTGTCAATCAATTCACATCATCACCTGTCATATTGCTATCAGGCCTTCAGGGGAATGTTGATACTCCACAGTATCGCCATTTGGACTTTCCATGTGTATTAACCCTTTATTATTATATCTGATATATATTATGATATCTAATGCTATTATTACTATTTTAATTATTATTGTATTAATCTATTGCATAGTAACTTGGGCTCATTAGTTTACAGATGTAGGAATGTGACCCAAATGGGATGTGTGTGGATGCTTCAAAACCCCAACCATTGACAACACACTGACCCAGTGTGAACGGTATAACAAAGCTTTATTTCATACACAGAGCAATATCAGGATACTGGAAGGGCAAGAGGTTGTGCGTTTGAACAAGGGAATCCCCAAAGGGGGTAAAGTCATAGTATAGAATAAGCATGATGCATAGCACCAGGCACATACCAGAGTCACATGTGGTCACTACACCACTGAAACCGGAATCTGGTGAGGAAAAGGATCAACAGAAATAACTCCATATAATTGGAGAAACCAGTCATGTGTATAGCACTTACAATTTGTCTATATCTGCTCAATTAAACAGATGAACATAATCATGGATAATGTCATACAGATCTAATCCACACACAGTGTGCTGTCAGATGATAAGGAATAATCAGAAATTGATTAGCAGAATTTGTGACACAGAAAGAGGTGATTGAGGAAAATGCCTTCATGGTCGTGGGATTGGGCTATTAAGACCTACAGAGACAAGAACAATTTATCAATCAGAAATATTTGAATTGACTTCAACATCTCATCTCAACAGCATTCCACATTGAACATCAATTGCAGAAATATTCAACATAACCATACATGTACACAATCAGTAGCCAGCCATTAGTATGCAACATTAATACAAAATTGTATTCATTGTGGAGTGTGCATGAGGAGAAGTTTGGGCAGTGGTTCTCAATCCTCTCACAAGGAATCATCAAAAAGGCAATGATTTATGGGAAACAATAAATGAGGCAAATAGTTTTCAACAGGTGGTGGACCCTTGAATTGCTTTACGTGTGTATTCACACAGTGTTTTACCCAAATCATGGTCTGTGTGGTGGGTCCTGGGGAGAGGCTTGACAACTACTGACCTGGGGGAGGTTCACACCTACTTCCTCTTTCTGGGCACTGGGCCCACACCTTCTGGAACTATGCACTTCCTCCCTCTACCACGGCCAGGAGGTGTTGGATTGAGGGGTGCATGTGGTGGCTGTGGTGCATGTGGTGGCTGTGTAGCAGCAGTGGTGGCTGTGTAGCAGCTGTCGTTGGCGGTAGGGGGTGAGATGAGGAGGTTGTAGGCTCTGGCTAGGGAGGTGGTGGAGCCTGTGGGACCGAAGGCTGGAGTGTAGGCACGTGGGCTTCAGACAAATGCACCAGCCACACCAAGTGATGTGTCTGGGCTTGTCTGTGCCTATGAGCCATTTGCTCGTACCTCTCCATCCGAAGATTATGCCTTCTCATCTCACCATATATTGCTTGGATGGTTTTTGCCTGCCTGATAACAATTTCATTCTGACGTGCCAGCTGAGCTGTCAGCTGTTGGACTGCTCCGATATCGCGCTCATCAGTCAAGCGTATGTGCTGTTATTTGTCACTCAAGGTGCCTGGTGCGGGGACATGAATTCTGTCTCTGGACGATGTTGGGCTCTGGATGTGCTGCGGTGAGGCCAGAGGTGTTGCCCGTTGTGGTGGTGTACCCTGTAGGGATAGGGATAGTGTTGCCAGTAGGGATTCTGTTGCCAATGGAGATGGTGCTGTTGCCAATCCGTATGGTGTTGGACCAGTCTGTTGTGGCAGCAATGGCTGGGATATCATCAGCTGCCACAAAAGCTGGGGCACCAATGGCTGCAACATCTGCTGGGGAAACAATGGCTGCGACAAGAGCTGGGGCAACAATAACTGCAACATTTCCTGGGGCAACAATGGCTGCAACATCTGCTGGGGCAACAATGGCTGTGACATCTGCTGGGCCAACCGCTGGGACAACCACGGCTGTGGCAACATCTTTTGTGGCTCGGTCAGAAGTGGGAGAGGATTGGGGTTTGGCACACGTATTGCTTGAATGTCACCAGGTGGCAGTAGTGGGTCTGTTGAGAGTCGTCCCCATGAGCTTGACATCCCTGCAGATGGTTGGTGGCTCATTGTACTTCCGGTAATTTAAAAGGGCTGGGAATGTGCCCTTAAAGAGCATGAGGTCCTGGGGGGTGATTCCCACAATGATCCTGCTGCTGATGGTCCAGCCTCCTTTGATGGGTTTTCTCCACCACCACCTGTGTTGGTGATAGTGGTGCCTCAGGTGGAGCCATCACCTGTGTCTTGGGCGCGGTACGCCTCCTGGGTTCTGAAATGAGAGGACAATAGTATTTGAGTATTGATTATCTGAACAATTGTTTGCTGTGCGTTTCCATATCCCTGACATCATGGTCACTAGTAATTGGCTGTGGTGAATGTTTCCCGCAGATAAACATTGAGCTGTATCATGATCATTGGGGATCATGGCTTATATCAATATATATATATATATATATATATATATATATATATATATATATATATATATATAGCTGGTGCAGTGTGCCATCTGCAGTTTATTAGGACACGTGCACATCTGAATCTGCTGTGCAGTGTGTGAGACTAACCAATCTGTGACCAATGAGCAGCAATGGGTGTTAACATGCTTATTAGACATGGTCCTGGATTGGCTAGTACATGATATGCTGCAATGTGCACACCAATACATGTACTCTATTTTGGATGTAAAATCATTGTGGATCTACAGCTGTATCTCATTTAATGCTGGGGATAGTTACCGAGCAGTAGGAGTGTTAATCGGCACAGCCTTAAACGGTGCAGTATAACATGGGGAAGACAGGGATAGGGGAACTCATTACAAAATATATACAATTTCAATTGATATTTATACAGTTTTGTTTTATATTAACTTTGAACAAACAGCAAACATAACACTAACACAAACTGCATTGGCAACTGCTATTCAGAATCCTTTTTAACTACAGGTATTGTACTGACATTTCATTGATAAAAATTATGATGATAATATGATGATAATATAAAATGTTATAATATTTACATGGTAATTAATGCCCCGTTTATCTGTAGTCAGATCCAGAAATCTTAGAGTGCTATTGTACGTCAGTTATCTATGTGTGCAGGGTTTATGTGTGTAGATATTAGGGTGTGATGGTGCATATGATACTCACTTTGCAGGGTTTCCTGATAGCAAGTGTCCAACTGTCCTGGAAGGCCCACTACTGCTGCTGGCTCCAAAAACTTCTTGATAATTCTCTCTCATCCACTGTATATGATGTTGAGTGGTGGTCCACCACAGTCCCACGGGCTGCTCTATTCTCCGCTACTATGTTCTTCTTCACCTTCATCCGGCAGTCATCATATCGGTGATTAATCGATCGGCATCCCTGTTTGCAACCCCTAATGAAGCCACAGCTGCAGTCACCGAATTCCAGGCACATGCCTTATTGCCAGGCCTCACACCCCACCATGGATGATGCTACGGCGAACTTGGACGTTTCCTTCTCCTCTTCGCTATAATTGTGGCCTTCTGCTTTGGCACAACCTGTTGCCCTGCCAACTGTGCCTAGGGTTCCTGGCCTCCCTGTTCTCTCCCTGGGGCCTGCCCCTCATCCCCACTATCTCCACCCATGGGATCAGGCCCCTGACCCTCTGCTTCTACACCTTGTGTGCTTACATCTGGGGCCACATCCCTCCCCCTCCTGCTCTTTTCCACCTGTACCTCCCCTCCATGGTCTGCTGCCTCCTCTTCCTCTCTCCATACCTCTTCCTCTCCTCCTCCGGTGTTCCCCTCTCTCTCCTCACTCTCCTGCTCTCAACACTCTCCTCCTCTCCTCACTCTCCTCCTCCGGTGTTCCCCTCTCCCTCTCCTCACTCTCCTCCTCTCCTCACTCTCCTCCTCCTCTGCTGTTTCTCTCTATAGCACACTCTATCTCTCTCTCTCTATGACTCTCTATTTCATTCTCTGGCACTCTCACTCGTTCTCTCTAAAACTCTCTATTTCTCTCTCGGGCTCTCTCACTCGCTCTCTCTAACACTCTCTATTTCTCTCTCTGGTACTCTTTCTATCTCTTTCTCTAGCACCCCCTATCTCTCTCTCTCTCTCTCTCTCTCTCTCTATATATATATATATATATATATATATATATATCTCAAAAACCCACCAATGCCTAGACCTGTGTGAAGAATTAAGGTCTTTGTAGTCTTTTAAACCAGTTCCCGCGGCGTTGATTGGCATCCTCGCTTCCTATTGGTTAATTGACCTGTCATTCAACTTACAGCCTTGACTGATTTTGGCGCGCTTCAGATCAGATCAGATACCCGAAAGCTTTACAGGTGAAAACAGGCTTTACAGGCTTGGGGCTTCGGCTTGTAACTCACGCAGACATACTGCCTACTGCAATCGAGTTGCGGGCTTGCAATTCAATTGAGGCCATATTGTTGTATTTAAAACCAATGGTTTATTAAAAAACAAAAAATATAAGGGCTTCATGTAAATCCATGGAAAAGCCATTTATGAGTGGCCTAATTGAAGAGTAAGCCCTACATAGTTATGCTAATCACCCAACCCTTCAACATTGAGAGTAAACTGCTAAGAGTCACCGCTCCAAGTGAACTTCACTACACAGACGAAAAGCAATCCAAAAATCCTTATTGAGTTTTGCACTGAACAAAGTTACACCCTGACACTTTGACACCCAACCCCTATGCTAATAAGATTTTACTGATCACTCGCAGTGCTGTAATTGAAAAAACAGAACAAAAATGTACCTGTACCAAACAACACTTGCAAATGCTTTGAAAACCTTTGCTGAGTCTTCCAGAAGCATTTAAAGTGACAGTCTCTTCCCCCCCTCGCCCGCCCCTGGGTCTCTTCCCGCCTATCTCTCCCCTGGGTCTCTTCCCACCCTCTCTCCCTCGCCTGAGTCTCCCCCTAATTATAAGATTTCTGACTTTCACATTTCCTACTGGCTCCTAGGGCCGTCTCATCCGTAAAATTTAGTCTGGCTGCCCCCTGCACATATATCAGTTTTTAGCAAAAGAGCAAGATTTACTGATCTGAGCTGACTGCTGTAATCTGGGGGATAAAAATATTTATATTAGTGTAGAAGTTAGGGGGAAAAAAGCGTCTGCAGAGTTGTTACTGCATTACCCTAACTTCGAGCACCTGATTTACATGGGCTCATATTCAGTAAAATCCTTGTTTACAGTATTTTGAGTATCTTCATATTAACATGACCATACAATAAGAATCTTCTCTTTATTTATAAAAACTATTTTCATAATCCCAGTCACAGGAAAAGTAGGACAAAAATATTGAAAAACAAGACTAATTGTATTTGCTAAAGACCCTTTCCTAACCATTAGGTTGGCTTAGGAAAGGGTCTTTAGCAAATACAATTTGTATAGCAGTGCTGCTATTATAGTATCTTTTATCTATAAGTCTATGTTTGTTTTTTGACAATCTTGGATTACGAAATATGTGTTTATATTTTTGCTCGACTTTAGGACCCAAAATAAATATTTTTTTATGTTTATCTTATACACTTTTTTCCTATAATAATATTTTGCATATACCCTTTGATAAACTTTGAATAGCTTTATTCTTATTTTTTTGTCTTTATCTTCGTATGTTAAGCTTATTTCCAAGTTCAGATATAGATATTTTCACTAGTTGGAATTTTCCCAGCCTATCTCTGTAGGTTAGTCCAAAATTCTCTTGCATCTACTGAGCAAACTCTCGGAATATTAAAAAAAAGTTGTTACAAAATGCTACTTACAGTCTATATAAGATTGTGATTCCCATTCATACTGTGTGCCCTGCTATATGAGCTATCCCACAGATCCCAGGCAAAGTGGTTACTTATTTTGCGAGATGGAGTTAAGGATAGATTGTGAGAGCAGTATAAAGCTTATACATTATTTTACGTATACTCTTCTATTACCTATATAAACCTAAGTATATATAGATGTAATCACATTTAATTAATATATTGCTGACTGTCACTAGACATCACCCAAGCCATACCTGCCTACCCTATAAACCCACCCTTACATATATCCAACTCCATATACATACTTTCCACGGATACGCCCTTGCAACATACCCCTTATTGCATCAAACACAATTCAAAGATTGCATTCAACATATCCCCCACATACACACCGTTGTACCTTAAACATTTAGTTAACATTTATTAATACACATGCATATTACATTTAAACATATCTACATAACACCTTTTATTTTGTACTCTTGAATGGATGATGATTTTGTGAGTATCTGTGCACGTGTCAATGTGTGGATCAATGAGTGTTTGGCTTAAGTACACTCAACATTTCTGTGTGCTAGGATGGAATAAGGAGTGAGGATGGGAAAGAGAAGAGATAGAGGGAGCCCCGGGAAGAGGAGGAGAGAGTGGAACAGGAGGAGAGAGAGGGGCAGGAGAAAAAGAGAGAAGTGACAAGAGAGGAGCTGGTGAGGGAGACAACTTTGGAGGAAGAGGACAGTGTGAATGAGGTTAGGAAAGGGAGAGATGAGTTAGCAGTGGAGGGGGGGTGTGCATCAGCTACAGTCACACAGCCTGCAGGGCCAGCAGGGTAGGTACCTGGGTCCAGTGATGAGATGACGCCTCAAGAAAAAGATGGCTGCACAGTCGGCCAGTTATGCTGTCAGAAGTGGCGGTCCACCAGTTCTGGTGCAATACAACATGTGGGAGCAATAGTCTTTACCAATAATTTCTTGGACAAGAATGGGTCTGAGACTCTTTAAGGTGATTATCTACAACAACTAATCATACTTGCACATCATGGCCTAAGTTCACTACAAATATATTAGCACAACACATTCCTACATCTTATAAGGAATGCAAACCACCTGCTAAAAAGATAACACATACAATGTCTACTTTGAGCATCACGTAACAGTAATTGTCACATAACATATTATCACATCTGATGACATAATTACAACAGTCATTGCAAAATAAATCAACCCAAAATAATGATGAGACATATCTTTATTGTTAAACATAATCAAGTCAATTGATGTGCATATCTCCTTTAATTAACAAATTCATGTGCTTCCACACCAGAATCTTCCTAAACCTGATGTTTTTGCATGTTGCACATATAATTATTTTTCAATCAATATAGATATCACTCCAAAACTGATTTTAATGGTCCTATAATAAGACAATAAATTTAACATATTATGAAGTCACTCTAACAGACAGATTATATGATCATTACTTGTTGATTATTAATATCCTCAAATCTTTCCCATCAGCTTTGAGTACATCATGGGAAGAACAGCCCCCATCTCAGGAGGAGGAGCAACAGGAGGGACACATGTGGATAATGGAAGCACCTGCTGGGCCATGTAGTATTAGTGCAGCCTTTGAACACAGAGCTTCCCCTTTCATACAGATAGACTCTCCTGGAACCTTCTACTAACAGGAGTCAGGATCATGGGCTGCTACCCCTCCAATGGTCACACCGCCCCCACACCAAGATGTGCAGTTGCACATTATGCTGTGGTGCCACCACAACCAGCAACTATCACCACCACTACTACCTCTGCTACTACCACCTCCTCCGACACAATTGAGACCACCATAACCCCACAGGTGCCTCTCCTGCAGTGGAGATGCATGAGCCGGATATGTATGAGATAATAGAAATGCATGAGTAACAACCTAACAGGCACTTATAGCAAATGTAGGGCACATAAGCTCAGATGTTCTGTATGATGCAAAGAATGACCTGGGTCTACTAGAGACCCATAAAGTTTTCTTAGAAAAGATACTGGAGTGGGTTGCCAGTTCCTTTTCCAGTGGACCACAATTTATCTTACCTCTCTGCCATGACCTGCCCATCTTGGCTGACCCTACATGGAATAGCGCACAGCTTCATTGAAGTACACAAGGCCCTTCACCATGACAAGGTAGCCATCCACTATTATAGTTGCTACTATTTTAGCAAGTAGTGACTGGAGAGATTATGCCCTTCTCAATTTATAGCTACAGTATTCTGGTCTACTGAACAGATATGATTATCAGGTAAATGTTCTCCATTATTATATAGTGTTAGTGTAGATCAACACATTTACTGTATATTCATTTTTATTCAGCTTCCTGACCTCTTGTAATCTCTTTGCACCACACAAATTTAATTAATGCATGGTATTCAAAAGGTCATGACTGTGCTATTTCGATATAATAAACAGTGTCTGAGTATTTTAACATTAATAGATTTGTTAGTTTTCAAAGTTATTAATTTGGGACATAAAAATGCATACATTTATGTAATAAGCGTATACTGTATGTGTATAATGATCATATCTTTGTATATCTCTCATGTGTTAAAGCCTACTAGGCGTGGATGCATCATGAATTGAGTAATCATCTGAATATAAATATCATCATCAAATGGAGGTCCACTGGAATCATATTACATACTGTTAAGTTATTTTATTACCATATATATATTGACATTTCAATGTCTCGATTCTTATGACTTTTCCCTTCAGCTGAGTACATGACAGGAAGAGAGACCAGAACCACAGGAGATCTGGGCAATAGAAGCATCTGGGACATCCACCATCTGATATGTAATCTTAGTTAGATGTTTATGTTAATACTAGCGACTTGCCCGTCAAAAAACTCTGGCAATAAAATTGTAAAGCTGGGAATGCTGTTTGTAACACAATGTGAGTGTACTGGGTGACTCAACTATATAGACAGCTATAGCACACTAATGAACCCATGTAATAACACTATAAGTGGAATGAGGGTCATCCAGGACCCCCATGACACAAAGCGTTTGCAGTACACTATGTTAACCCTATACAGACCCTCATAAGCCTCTATTTAACACCCCACTAATTACAGAAAATAATAAAACCTAACTCACAAAAAGTAATAAAACCTAAGTTACAGAAATTAAAAAATGTACATTACAGAAAAAAAACAACCTAAGTAACAAAAACAGAAAAATATACATTACACAAAATAAAAAAAATGAAGTCACCAAAAAAAAAACAATACAAAAAAAAAAAAAAAATACATTCCAACCCCACAGTACAGAAAAAAAAACATTACACACCTGAAAAGGAAAGGCATACAATATATATATATATATATATATATATATATATATATATATATATATATATATATATATATATATATATATATATATATATTACAATACAATACCAAAAAAAAAAATACAATACCAATAAATACTATCAAACATACATACACCCCCTCTACATAAAATACAATAAATCTTAACATAAATACATCCCCTCTATCTGAAATAAAATAAATCCTAACATAAATACATCCCCTCTATCTAAAATAAAATAAATCCTATCTAAAATACATACATCCCCTCTATCTAAAATAAAATAAATCTGATCTAACATACATACACCCCCTCTTCTGCACCAGCTGGGCCCTGGAACAATCTGCGTTGTTAAAATAAAATAAAATTAAAAATGAACGGAGGTCCGCACTCGCGGATCTCTCCGATGGTAATGAGGCCTCTAGAAGCTTTTCGGGGGGAAAATCGGCAATGGCGCCTTCTGAATGGCTGAAAATGCTTTCAATCAAATCTCAGCCAATCAGAAGGCGCCAATGTGTGAGACAATCAGAATGGGATACACCCCCATATCCCATTCTCATTGGCTAATGCAACTGTCAATCTATGTTTAAACCAATCAGAAGGCTCTATTGCCTTCAGCCAATCACAATGGGATACACCCGATGTGGTGATTGACTGAATGCATCTGTGCCTTGTGATTGGCTGATGTCACTGTCAATCAGATAACAGCCAATCAGAATGCACAGATGTGTTCAGCCAATCACTGCATGGGGGGTATATCCCATTGTGATAGGCTAAATGGAATAGCAGCTTCTGATTGGCTGTTATCATTGTCAATTAGACTGCAGCCAATCAGAATGCGCAGATGCCTCCAGCCAATTACATTGTGTGTATCCCATTGTGATTGGCTGAAAGCAATAAAGCATTGTGATTGTTTAAAAAAAATTGACAGGTGCATTAGCCAATGAGAATGGGATATTGGGGTGTATCCCATTCTGATTGGTTCACACCTTGGCGCCTTCTGATTGGCTGCAATTTTATTGACAACATTTTCAGCCAATCAGAAGGCGCCATTGGCCATTTTTTTCATTAGCGTCGGGGAGGTACGCGAGTGCGCACCTCCGTTACTTTTTTTTTTTTAAGCGCGGATTCTTCCAGGGCCCAGCCGGGGCAGAAGAGGAGGAGGCCGAGGGCGTCGCAGGGAGGTAAGTACAATGTAAATTATGTTTATTATATTTTATTTTGTTTGTGTATGTATTTATTAGTAATGTAATTTATTTTTTTAACAGGGGCTGCGCCGAAGAAGAAATTAAGAAAGACAGGGACATGCTGGAAAGGTGAGTAGAATATTTATAATATTTTAAATGTTTATTTATTACATGTAAATGTTTTGTACTCATTTTTTTTTTCTTTTTTTCCCTAGGTTGGTGATCTGAAAATAGATCTGCAAAGGTAAGTGGTCTTAATTATTGTATTTTAGGATTGATTTAAGGTTTGGGTATGTATATAGGATTTATTTTATTTTAGATAGAGAGGATATATGTATGTTAGGATTTATTGTATTTTACATAGAGGGGGTGTATGTATGTTAGATAGGATTTATTTTATTTTAGATAGAGGTGATGGATGTATATGTTAGATAGGATTTATTTTATTCTAGATAGAGGGGATGTATGTATATGTTAGATAGGATTTATTTTATTTTAGACAGAGGGGATGTATTTATGTTAGGATTTATTTTATTTTAGATACAGGGGATGTATTTATGTTAGGATTAATTGTATGTTATATAGAGGGGGGTATGTATGTTAGCTAGGATTTATTGTATTTTATAAAGAGGGGGATGTATGTATGTTAGTATTTATTGTATTTTAGATAGGTAAGTATTGTATTTTGTTTGCATTGTATTGTAATGTAATGTATATATATATATATATATATATATATATATATATATATATATTGTATGCCTTTCCTTTTCAGGTGTGTAATGTTTTTTTTTTCTGTAGTGTGGGGGGTTGGGGTTGTAATGTATTTTTTTTTTCTGTAACTTAGGTTTTATTATTTTTTATGAGTTAAGTTATATTATTTTGTGTAATTATTGGGGTGGGGGTTTATTAGGGGGTAGATAGGTAGTGTAGGTAGGTAGTGTAGGTGTTAATATTTTAGTGTAGAGGGGGATTAGTTTAGATGTAATGGTTTATTGGGGAGTATAGTGCAGTGTTTGTAGTTAGTGTCATGCGGGTTCTTGAGGACCCTCATGGCACTTATGATGTTAATGTTAACATTGTAACTGCCCCATGAGGGTTTTTATATACCCTTATGGGACTGATGGGGTTAAATATAGGCTTATGAGGTTCTGTATAGACCCACATAACAGATGGGGTTAAATAGGCTTAGATGGATTTAAATAGGAGCAGTTATGGCTACTTAGGTACTGTTAGGGTTAAATGTGTAGTGTTAGGATTAAATAGTCGTAGGGTTGGGTTAATGGGGTATAGATAGGGTTAATAGTGTAGTGGTAACACTTTGTGTAATGAGGGTCCTGGGTGACCCTCATGGCACTTATAGTGTTATTACATGGATTAAGTAGTGTCCTATAGGGGTCTATATAGACCCCTATTGGACTTATGGAGTTAATTATTGGCTTATGGGGGTCTGTATTGACCCCCATGAGTGACAGGGTTAATGAAGGGATTATGAGGGTCTGTATTAACCCCCATGAGTGACAAAATTAATAAAGGGCTTATGGGGGCCTGTATTGCTCCACATGAGTGACAGGGTTAATTAAGGGGTTATTGGGGTCCTGATTGACCCCTGTGAGTTACAGGGTTATTTAGAGCTTATGAGGGTCTGTATTGACCACCATGAGTGAGAGGGTTAATTTAGTGCTTATGGGGGTCTGTATTGACCCCTATGACTGACAGGGTTAATTCATGGATTATGGGGGTCTGTATTGACACCCTTATGAGTGACAGGATTAAATATTGGCTTATGGGGGTCTGTATTGACCCCCATGAGTTATAGGGTTAATTAAGGGTCCTGATTAACCCTCATGAGTGACAGGGTTAATGAAAGGCTTATGGGAGTCTGTATTGACCCCCATAGTTGACAGCGTTAATTAAGGAGTTATGGGGGTCTTAATTGACCCCCATGAGTGACAGGGTTAATTAAGGGCTTTAGGTGGGGTCTATACTTAACCCCAATGAGTGTCAGTGTTAATTAAGGCCTTATGGGGGTCTGTATTAACTTCCATAAGTTACAGGGTTAATTAAGGGGTTATGGGGATCCTGACAGGGTTAATTAATGGATTATGGGGGTCTGTATTGACCCCCATGAGTGAGATGGTTATTTAGGGGCTCATGGGGATCTGTATGGAGCCCCATGAGTGATAGGGTTAATTGTTATTTTTCGCATGTCCTTAAAGGACCTTTACGATCCTTTAAGGACCCGCAAAGCAGGAAAATAAAATTTTAATTTCAGCGGGGGTCCGCGATTGCATGTGATCGGGGACCCCCACTGCAAGGGTTAATGTGGGGATCCTCCGCTGCCAGCCTTAATGTTTGTGTGCTGCAGGTCCTTTAAGGAGCAGCAACATCAAATTGATAGGTTTTAAATGCAGAGGGGGACACGATTGTGACCCCCACTGCAAGCCTCGTTTTAATTTTTTCGACCGCCATTTTTTTTCTTGCTTAGGCGATTTTCGAGTAGCAAAACTGGGGAAATTGGGGTTATATTGACGTTGAACCTCGTTTGTAGAGGTCCTGGCTGTCCCCCCATGCTCTCGGTGAGTGTTTTTTTATGATTATTGGGTTTTTGTTTGGTGTTTTGTGGTTTGCACGGTTACGTGTTTGTTTTACGGGTCGTAATTTTGGTTTGCAGGGTAATGTTTTTTTTTCTAATTGCAGCGGGTCGTAATTGTAGGTCGCAGGCAATGAGGGCCAGAAGGGGAAGAGAGATGCAGGGGAAGAGAGACGCAGGGGAAGAGAGATGCAGGGGAAGAGAGACGCAGGGGAAGAGAGACGCAGGGGACGAGAGACGCAGGGGAAGAGAGACGCAGGGGAAGAGAGACGCAGGAGAAGAGAGACGCAGGGGAAGACAGGAGAAAGGGAAGAGAGACACAGGTGAAGGAGAGGAGAAGGGGAAGACAAACACAGGGGAAGCAGAGGAGGAAGGGAAGAGAGACACAGGGGAAGGATAGGAGGAGGGGAAGAGGTTGTTTTTATGGTCGTAGGGATGAGAGCCTACGACCCTCATCTCCACCAGTGCAGTGACCGCCTTCGGCGCTCCCTGCCTAAGTCATACGGGGTCGTAGGGATGAGTGCCTACGGCGCTCATCTCCACCTTTGACGCTCCTTGCTAGCAACTGCGGCCCTCACTTTGCGAGGGCCGCAGTTGCGGCGGGCTTGCTACGCAAGCCTGCAAGCATTGGCAACAACCCATATTGCTGAGAACTATATATGTGATGGGCAGGTGTTAACATTTGTCAGGTTAACAGCATTCTTTTTTAAAACTTTCATTGAGATGCTAATTAGACATAAATCTTGATTAAAATAAACCATTTTTAACTTTAACTACCATGGAACTATGATCACTACTGGTCAATAAAATGACAAAAAAAGATCAGGCAAAATATTTTTTTGAAATTTGTGTACAGATTATTATATGCTGTTTGCAATAATATCTATTTTTTCTGGTGTTGTAATAGCCTTGCCCCCTCTGGATCGCTACCTTGTCATGGTGAAGGGGCTTGTGTACCTCAATGAAGCTGTGAGCAGTGATAATATATAGTGTCACCCAAGATGGGTAGATCATACCAGAGAAGTAAGACAAATCCTAGGCCACTAGAGAAGGAACTGGCAACCTACTCCATTATCTTTGCCATGAAAACCTTATGGATGAGCACAAACAAGCACAATATCTGTCTTGCACGATGCAGTCCATAGGGTCAGAAAAAGTTGGACATGACTTAATGACTGAACACAATAGTCTTGTCACAGGAATAATTTGTAGTGGTGAACTCTTCTGTGGTGCTTGCCGGACTGGAGTTTCCTGATGCTGTAATGTAATTGCTGAAAAAATCAGGAGTCGCGGAGGTCCTTCCTGTATGTCCAAGGCTGTTTATGTCTCCCAGTGGAGAACCCTGTTCTGTAATAACTTCTGATGTTCCTTATCACTCCACTAGGAGCATGATAACTGCTACTCCAGCTCCACAAAAAGTGTTAACTGGTGTGGTTTCTATGGCTGATACTCCATACTCATTATGGCTTCTGCAGGAATTGCAATTCATTCCAGCCAAGGAAAAGAGGCTGCAGTATCTGGGGAGGACCCTGTAATCCTATCAGCTTCCAACTCTGCTCAGAAAGATGCTTAGAAGAATGAAGAAGATGAAGCAGTGCATTAGCAAAGAAGCCAGGTGTAGTATGTTCTCGTGCTACTAATGCTTTTATTGCTATTCGGACTCTGCTGTGGAAAATTCCATAATTATAGACTTTGCTATTGGGAATGTTGCTGGAAGCGATGCAAGAGTATCTTTCAAGGTGCCTTTTTCTCTTAGGGATAGAATAACTAGAGCACTTTCTATTGTTTCTGTCCCTGAAAATGCTACACCTGTTATTAATAATATTGTCAATACTGATAATATTATTGTTGCAAGTGAAACTGTTTTGTCATCTATGCAGAAAGAAATTGCTCCTCCTATTAGTCAGCAGAATGCATTGTCTTCAGGAAGGATCAGGTTTACAGGTAGCCAGCAGCCACATCAAGAGGAGAAATGTGATTCAGATAAAATGCATAGGTTGGGGTGAAGTTGTGGTCTTTCCTAAAGGAATAAAGTTGTCTGTTATTGATATTTTTGCCCTCATTTATGTGTTTGGGACTAATTTATTTGATATCAGCTTTTTGACTCCCCAACTGCTTGATTTGTTCTGGAGAAAATTTGGTGGCAGAGATATGACTGCATGGCGAGGCTTTGAAATGTATCCAATTTCCTATTCAGATATTAAGAGTATTGGTTAACGATGAGTCAATCCCGTTAGCTAACATTGTGCTGAAGTTGAAAGACTATGGTGACGGTGGCCAGCTCTCCATCAAAGATATCCGATGAGGACCAGATTTTGACAGGGGCTGGAGAATACATATGAGACTCCATCAGATAAACAATATTGCATGGTTTTATCCTAGGAAGCCCTGAGCTTGCAATAGGTGTGGTTCACAAACACATTTATCGGTTGCATGTGATGTTCTGAAATGCTCTCTGTGATGAGTTTGGCTACACGGGCACCTCATGCAATTTAATTATATGCAACCTTTGTCCTGGGGCATGGCACAATGTTAAAACAGAGTTTGTGGTCCAGGTGTGGTGGAGGCATCTTCTGGCATAATAGTTGTAATATTGTTGCTTTAGTGGCACCTGCAAAGGTTGCACTCCCTCAGCGTATCACTTGTATTATTAGAGAACTTAGTGCTGTTTCTGTTTTACAAAAGTCCAATGCAACACCACCTAATCCCCGGGTGATACATACTTTGGATGCCTCAGAAGTAGTAGAGTGGAGTATGGTAGTTAGCACAAAACTAATGTTACATTTAACCATGTTCCCATTGGAGACATTACTCCAAAGAGCACTATGGCTACTAGGTTAGCGGGTACACCTAAAAAGATTGCTATAGCTGAGAATGTATAATTTCACCATCTAGGTTTGGCGTTTTGTCCCCTGGAAGATCTTGGTGGGATGTTGCTGATGAAGTACTAGAAAACTAACCTGTAGCCAAGAGTTATGTTTTCTGGTGTTTCTCAGCAAATTCTTCTCTATTTAGTGAAGTACTATGGCTGCTTCAATGATTTCTATTAACCTCTCCTGGATTGTAATGGAGTCATGGTTACCAATGCAGTTTTTATCTATGATGATCATAATATATGATGTTCTAACATATATGCTGACTTCACACATCATACTCACCTGTATATGTTTTTTAATGCCACATTTATGTCTCTGATTATCTTCTATATGTTAGCAAAGGTTTACTTTCTTCCTTTTTTACAGCTAATTTCAGGTAAGAGTAGCTTCTTAATTGACTTGGGTTTAAGCAATCAAGACTTCTCAGAGATATTTTGTGACTTTGTGGTTGATGGTACCTGGAGGTTTTTTACAAATGACAAGCATCAGAGTCTTCCTTGTTAACTTCCAAGTTCTTGAATAGTATTCCAGGAAATATGTAATTGTGATTTTGAAAATATCTTTGGGACAGTCACTCTGGAATTATAAATATTACAGATATTAAGAACACTCGGATGGCATTTCTTGGAGGTTATATTTTAGAGTGTGATGTAATTGATCAATTGTGTTTTCTGAGTGAAATTCACTCCAATTTTTTATTCCAGGGGCTGTGGAATGGAGGCCAATGTAAGCTCAGACAAATATATATACAGAAATTGATGATAGATAGATAGACAGACAGACAAGTAGTTGAACAGGCAAAGATAATTAATCTTACTCATAGTTATTTGAATGACTGACACATAGTGAGATCTCATCACCCATATTAATGCATGATTTGCATCACTGGTAATTCTGATAAAATCACAATACAAAGAATAACTGAAGCAAAACAAACAGCACACATAGATCATTAAATACAGAATGTTTATTTATTTATTTTCTACTCATTTAAATGTTAAATTGTATATTTGCCAAAAATCTATTTTTTTCTATAATTGCTTCATTTGTTTATTTAATGTTTATTGAGCTGGTCAAATAAGGCTTTGGCAATTGTTATTTTTTTTTTGCCATATAATCAGAAACGTACAAGGTACCATAATACAGTTTCACAAAATGAACTTAAAAAATAATTAGCTTGGATATTTATACAAGCTGACTTTTTCATCTTTCCTCTAGCTGAGTAATATACTATTGGAAAGTAATTGTTAAAATGAAACATCTAACATCATTTTCTTGGCAACTAGTATTTAAATGCTGTGAAAATTGTTGGTTCAATGATTTCCTAAAAGCATGCTAATATATAGGTAAAACACTAGCACCATGAATTATTAAAAAAAACAGTTTAAATCACAACCTGCAGGATGTAATTATCTAGAAATGTATCAGCTAGTAACCTTACATAGGGCCTCATTCTAATGCTGGCCGTGGGAGCTGCAGGCCACAAGGGGTGGCCGCAAGCTACTTTCCTATTCTAATCCGCTGCAGCCGAGGCTTCCTTGTGGCCACCCCTGCCGCAGCTCACTGCAGGGAAGGCCTTTGATCTCATGCGTCCGCAAGAGATTCGGCCGTATGAAGGCACCTATGCCTATTCAAATCCTCCGATCACCCTCCCGTTAACCCTGTAAAACACACAAAAATGGCAGCAGCTTAATTCCACCCTGGAGCTGTCGCAAGGGCTGTGAAGTTGGCTGCAGGGGACCCGATCGGCACACCTGCAGGGTCCCTAAATTAACCCCATAATGCAGGGGTCCCAACTGGGACCCCTGCAGTGTCCTAACATTATCCCTATAATGTAGGGGTCCGAACGGGACCCCCGCCGGGTACAAACATTAACCCTATAATGCAGGTGTCACCATTGGGACCCCTTCAATGTGCACACATTAATCCTTGCTGAAGGGGTCCGATCGGGACCCCTGTAGGCTCCCCATATTAACCCCTTACCTTGCTGCAGAGGGTTCCGATCGTCACGGATCGTGACCCCAGCAGCATCTATGGGATTTCAATTTCCAGCTGCGGGGTCCTTAAAGGGGCCGCGGCACACTAATGGTTACCCCCAAGCCGTGGGGGTACTATAAGTAGCCCCCTGGCATCTAAAATGAACCTCATCACTCATGAGGGTCAATGAAGACCCCAATGAGACTAAAAGTAATCCCCTCAGTCCAATAGGGGTCTATATAGACCCCTATAAGACACTATTAACCCTTAGGTTAACCCTATAAGTGCTATGAGGGTCCTCCAGGACCCTCATGCCAAAGTCTAAGCACTACACTACACTAGTAACCCTAACTATACCCCATGAACCCCTTAACCCTAACTATACCCCTTTAACCCATACTAAACCCTATTTAACCCTATCTGGACCTAATAACCCTAACTGGGCCTATTTAACCCTAACTGGGCTAATTTAACCCTATCTGGACCTAATAACCCTAACCGGGCCTATTAAACCCCTTTTAGACCTATTTAACCCAAACTGGCCCTATTTATCCCTAACTGGGCATATTTAACCCTATCAGGAACTAATAACCCTAACTGGGCCTATTTAACCCCTTATAGACCTATTTAATCCTAACTTTGTGTATCTTACCCTAACTGGGCCTAATTAAACCTAACTGGGCCAATTTAAGTCATTCTAGACCTATTTAACCCCATCTAGGCCTATTTAACCCATCTAGCCTATCAAACCCCATCTAAGCCTATTTAACCCCTTCTAAGCCTATTTATCTAACATCTAAACTATCTAACCCCAAAGGGGTTTGTACTAAGTGTCATTAGGGTCCTGGATGACCCTCATGGCCCTTATGGGGTTAATATTAGGGTTCTAATGGTCCCATGAGGGTCTTCATAGACCCTTATGGGACTGATTGGGTTAAAGAGAGGCTTAAGGGGGTCTGTACGGACCCCCATATGTGAAGGGGGTAGATGGAGGCTTATGGGGGTCTATACAGACCCCCATAAGTCTCCATCTAACCCCATCACTTATGGAGGTCTA
This sequence comes from Discoglossus pictus, assembly GCA_027410445.1. Classification (NCBI taxonomy): domain Eukaryota; kingdom Metazoa; phylum Chordata; class Amphibia; order Anura; family Alytidae; genus Discoglossus; species Discoglossus pictus. The sequence goes on from CM050166.1 coordinate 333,119,286, forward strand.
TACAGACCACCATAAGCCTCCATCTACCCCCTTCACATATGGGGGTCCATACAGACCCCCTTAAGCCTCTCTTTAAGCCAAACAGTCCCATTAGGGTCTTTGAAGACCCTCATGGGACAATTAAAACCCTAATATTAACCCCATAAGTCCCTCCAGTACCCTCATGACACTAAATACAAACTCTGCACTACACTATTCCCCCAAATAAACCACTAAATCTAAACCAACCCCCCTCTACCCTAACCTATTAACCACTACCTACCTAACACCTACCCTAACCTATTAATACCTAAGTTACCTACCTAACCCCCAATAAACCCCCACCCCACTAATTACACACAAAAAAAAGAGGAGTTACAAAAACAAAAAAAAACTATGTGACAGAAAATAAAAAAAGAACATTACACAAACCCCCCCACTACAAAAAGTAAGAAAAGAAAATTACACAAACCCCCCACTACAAAAAAAGAAAACAAAAACATTACAAACCCCCACTACAAAAAAGAAAAAAGGAATTACGCACCTGCAAAGAAAATACATACACAAATATACATAACATTACAGTACATCAATAAATACAGTACAAATATACCCATAACTACATACTATTAACCCCGTAACTACAATACATTACCCCATCTATAAAACATTACCTCCTAACTAAAAAAAACATGTAAACCTATCTACAATACATGAAACCCTATCTACAATACATGTAACCCTATCTACAATACATGTAACCCTATCTACAATACATTAACATTATCTACAATGCATTCACCCAATCTACAATACATTAACCCTATCTAAAATGCATTAACCATAACTACAATACATTAGACCTATCTACAATACATTTAACCCTATCTACATTACATTAAACCCTATCTACACGCATTAAAATGCCTAGATCTAACTCTAAACCTTAAACTTACCTTTTTCATTTTTCCCGTCCTTCTTCTAGTCTTCTCTGGCTGGTGCACCTGGAAAAAAATAAACATTACGTTAGTGCAACAACTAAGCACAAAATAACGAACAATAAATATAATATTCATTAAACTTCCCTTGGCGTGATGTCCACGTCCTTGTCCTCTTCTGCCCGGCTGGGCCCTTGAAAAAATACACCATTCAAAAAAAAAAAAAAAAAACGAACAAAGCTCCTAATAAGGCGTTTAGTGCTTCTTCCGGTATAAAAATAGAAATGGCATCTCTGATTGGCTGAAATGGCTGTCAATCAAATATCAGCGAATCAGATAGCGCCAAGCTGTGAGCCAATTAGAAAGGGATACCCCCCTATATCCCATTCTGATTGGCTGATGGACCTGACAATCTGTTTTAAACCAATCAGAAGGCACTATTGCCTTCAACCAATCAGAAGGGGATACACCCCCATGGGGGAGGGGGGTTAGTTGAAGGCTTCTGAGCCTTCTGATTGGCTGCATTATGATTTACAGTGACATCAGCCAATCCGACGGCTCAGATGCTTGGAGCCAATCACAATGGGATACAACCCCCAAGGGGTGTATCTAATTCTGATTGGCTGAAGGGAATAGCACCTTCTGATTGGCTGTTGTTACTGCCAATCTGACTGCAGCCAATCAGAAGGAGCAGATGCCTTCAGCCAATAACTCCTTCAGCTACTCAGAATGGGATATAGGGGTGTATCTCATTCTGATTGGCTCACACCTTGGCTGAAGATTGATTGACAGCCATTTCAGCCAATCAGGATGCGCCATTCCGGTTTTTATACCGGAAGAAGCGCTAAAAGCCTTATTATCCAAGGAGGAGATCCGTTAATTTGTTTTAATTTTTTTTTTAGAGCGGCAGTGCAGAAGAAGACAAGGACGGGGACATCGCGCCAAGGGAAGTTTAATGTATATTATATTTATTGTTCTTTATTTTGTGCTTAATTGTTGTAATAATAAAATGTTTATTTTTTTCCAGGGCCACCAGTCGGAGAAGACAAGAAGAAGGAAGGCATCATTGCGAAAAGGTAAGTTTAATATTTAGAATGTTTATTTTTATATGTTGTGTTTATACTAATGTCCTTTTTTTTGTTTTTAGAGGGTGTGACTTGTGCTAGGAACACCGTCGTCGCTGAAGGGACAACTGCAAAGGTAAGTGGTCTTATTTATTTTATTTTAGGTTAGATCTAGGGATTTTAATGTATGTAGATAGGGTTTAATGTAATGCATATAGGGTTAAATTATTGTAGATAGGTTTAATGTATTGTAGATAGGGTTAATGCATTGTAGATAGGGTTAATGTATTGTAGATTGGGTTAAATGTATTGTAGATAGGGTTTCATGTATTGTAGATAGGGTTAAATGTTTTTTTTAGTTGGGGTAATGTTTTATAGATAGGGGGTAATATATTGTAGTTATGGGGTTAATAGTATGTAGTTATGGGTATATTTGTTCTGTGTTTATTGATGGACTGTAATGCTGTGTATATTTGTGTATGTATTTTCTTTGCAGGTTCGTAATTCCTTTTTTCTTTTTTGTAGTGGGGGGTTTATAATGTTCTTTTAAAAAAAATTGTACTGGGGGTTTGTGTAATTTTCTTTTCTTATTTTTTTTTTTGCAGTCGGGGTTTGTGTAATGTTCTTTTCTTATTAGCTGTCACATAGGTTGTTTTGTTTTTTGTAAATTATCTTTTTTATTTTGTGTAATTAGTGGGGTGGGGGGTTAATAGGGGGTTAGGTAGGTAGTTTAGGTGTTAATAGTTTAGGGTAGGTGTTATGTAGGTAGGGGTTAATAGGTTAGGGTAGAGGGGGGTTGGTTTGGATTTAGAGGTTTATTGGGGGGGAATAGTGTTGTGTAGTGTTTGTACTTATGCAAAGGTGGAGTGGAAAAAGCGCACAATCCCTTCAGTAGTCCCAATGTAATAGGATAATGTTTGGTCTGAAGCTCTCAATGTTGGTCTCTCTTATGTAGAAATTGTATTTATTTATACACTGTACTGATGGTGGACAGATAGATAGATGCTATGTATCTATCAATTGGCTGGTTGCCATTCAGATCTGTATATATATATATATATATATATATATATATATGTATATGTGTTGTGGTGAAGTGCCACAACACATATACATAGAGAGCTCTTCAAGACTTCTCCCCAGGAGTGAGAGAGTTAACAAACTGCTCAAAAGGCAGGGGTGTGGCTGCAATCAAGGGTGGCTGCTACCTCCAGCTGGAGGATTGTTGGGAAGTTTGGAGCCCGTGAAGAGGCAAAGGAAGCTTGAGACAGCTCTGTGTGGTGAGAGAGAGGTCCGTGAAACCTGGAAAGCCAAGAAAAGCTGCAGATCCCAGTTCACAACAATAGAAGCCAAAGCATTGCCTAACCCTGAAGCAGGGAATCACCATACCTGACATCCCAGTACGGACCGCCTCCAGACAGGGGTAAGAAAGAACATCCAGTAGGACTACCCATAAGAACCTACTACAAATACATGGATCATCCTACCGACACACCTACCCTGTGCCACAGGGACATACACCCGACATCCTATTCCACTTTTAGTGTTTGTACTTAGTGTCATGAGCATCCTGGAGGACCCTCATGGCACTTATGGGGTTAATATTATGGTTCTAATTGTCCCGTGAGGGTCTTTATACACTCTTATGGGACTAACTGGGTTAAAGAGAGGCGTATGGGGTCTGAATGGACCCCCATAAGTGAAGGGGATAGATGGAGGCTTATGGGGGTCTGTTTAGACCTCCATAAATGATGGGGTTAGATGGAGGCTTATAGGGGTCTGTATAGACCCCCATAAATGATGGGGCTAGATGGAGGCTTATAGGGGTCTGTATAGACCCCCATAAATGATGGGGCTAGATGGGGTTAGATAGGCCTAGAAGGGGTTAAATAGGCTTAGATGGGGTTAGATAGGCTACATGGGGTTAAATAGGCCTACAAAGGGTTAAATGGGCACTGTCGGGGTTAGATAGGCCCAGTTAGGGTTTAATAGGGCCATTTGGGGTTAAATAGGCCCAGTTAGGGTTATTAGGTCCAGATAGGGTTAAATAGGTCCAGTTAGAGTTAGGTAGGCCCAGTTAGGGTTGAGTAGGCTCAGTTAGGGTTATTAGTTCCAGATAGGGTTAAATAGGCCCAGTTAGGATTAGATAGGCCAATTTTCAGTTAGATAGGCCCAGTTAGGGTTAAATAGGACCATTCTGGGTTAAATAGGCCCAGTTAGGGTTAATAGATCCATATAGGGGTAAATAGGGCCAGTTAGGGTTAGATAGGGTTTAGTATGGGTTAATGGGGTATAGTTAGGGTTAAGAGGTTAATGAGGTATTATTAGGGTTAATAGTGTAGTGTCTAGTGTAGTCTATATTGACCCCCATGAGTGATGGGGTTAATTTTAGGTGTTGGGGGGTATTTATAGTACTCCCACGCCAGGGGTTAACAGTTTTATTGATTGCGGGGTCCTGTAAGGACCTTTAAGGTCCTTTCAGGACCCGCGCAGGGCGGGAAATTCAAATTTTTTATGCAGCGGAGCCCCAATCGGGACCCCGCTGAAGGATTAATGTCGGGACCCTCCGGGGGTCCCGATGGGGACCCCGCAGCATGGGGGTTAATGTTAGTTGCCACAGGGGTACATGGGGTAACCATTAGTGTGCCGCAGTCCCTTTAAGGAGCCGCGGCAGGACTCGAACGGGCTTGATTATTTTAGGGTTAAATATATATTTAATGCAGCACTTTACAGTGCTTTAATTGATAGGGGACATTAAGGGGGCATGGAAATGATATGTAGTATATTGGCTAGCTGGCACATCGTTGATAGCCAATATTGTCATTTGTGGCCACAAGTCCACAGTGCTTGGAGAACAGGTTACTGCCTTAGGGGTCATTCAAGCCTGGAGTCCCAAAGCTAACGGCTGATTACCCGTCCTGTAGAGGTGCTGCGGCCCCTTTGCTTTGAATATCAAATAGCCGCACCCTCGCAAGGAATTGCAGCGTTGCAGACGTTTTGCGACCATCATTAGAATGAGGCCCATAGTATTTAATTGTATCCATACTCTCTATTTCATATGTATGTTAACAATATTAAGAAGACCATCATTTGAAAAATAAAACACACTGTGGCACATTATAATATATATACCCTCTTTCTGATACAACAAAGAAAAACATATTTCCATATCCCTTTAACGTTAAAGTTTATTCCTGCTTGGAGACATTTGATGCTGTTAACTCCACTTTTCTCTGTTTATCCCCCCTGTTATTCCTATTTCATAAAGTAACTTGGTGTATCTAAGAAGCAGGGATAAAGTGGGGATAAACAGAGTTAAAACAAAATAGTGGAGGTAAATATTCCCATTCCCTCTGTCTTCTATGAGAGCTATAAAAGGGCCACTGAAGTCCCTGCAATTATTCTTCAGTGAGTGAAAGAGCATGTGCACATTTAATCTAGGTTTCTTTTTTCCTATTATTACATATAAATAATGAAAAGAACCTACCTTGTAAACCTTTGTTTACATCTCTACCATGCCCATCAGAGTTCTCATCTCTAATGAGATGAGGGTGTTTGCAGCACTGCATATTGTTTTACCTCAGTGAAGTGTGTCCTCTATGGGTAAGGCTTTGATTGACACCAGAACTTCCCCCAGAAAGCTATCATGTCATACTCGTAAATCTTCACTTTCAACAAATGCCATCTGTGTTCTCCTAATGTCCATAATATCAGAACCCTCCTCAATACCTGCTAATCACTGTGAGCTTGGATATCCCCCAGAATTCTCTTCCCTCTATTAACATAACCTTTGGGGCCCCTATACCATTGGGTCCTTATTAGCCCCTAGGATATGTAAAATTGACCTCTATACAATGGGGGGTTCCTATCAATCCCCATGCTATACTAAACTGTAACCATGGAAGAGTTAATATAACTATACTATAAAGTTAGAGGAGTTAATATTTGGTCAAAATGACCCCATGATAACATGTTAAAGTTGGACACCATGGGGTCCCATAGGAACCCCATGGTAATGATTAGAGGTCTCATAGGGGTCCATATGGACACCTATGGGGTAAATGATTTCCCGATAGCACAGCATAAGGCATGGGGTGAAGGAGGCCCCATGGCTTTAGGGATTCGTTGGGTACCTGGGCTCATAGGGGTTGCGCATATAGATGGGGAACATTGAGGGATACCCAGCTCATAGGCTGTAGTGGGTCATATGCAAAGGGGACAGATAGAGCTAGCTAGCTAGCTAGCTAGATAGATAGATAGGCACTCACTTCCAATAGACTTGAATTGGGAAACACAAACACCCCTGCAACAAGATTGGTCGCAGTAATGAAGCCGAACCAAGCCCACTATATATAAAGAATTTTTTTATTTATTTATTAACATACTTTGATATTCAATAAATAAAGATGTATTTATTTTGTGTTAAAATATGATATATTTATAGACAATGCATTAGAACATTAGTTCAAAGGCAACATGGTTTTGAGATGTGTATTACCACCTTGAGTACTGGGTTGTGTATTACCCTGGATTTTGCATCATAAAATGGGCATACTACTAACATATCATATTTTTTAATTACACATATGTTGATATTGGATTCTTAAGTGTCAAATAATTTTGAAATTTAATCATTTTGTAGTGCTTTTTGTGCTATAATGTCACTTTAAATGCTTCCGGGGAACTCTGCAAGGGTTTTAAAACCCCTTGCTAAAGGTGTTTGGTGCTCATAAATCTTTCTTCTACTTTTTGCAGTTTTGTCAATGCAAAAGATCCTTAAAGTCTTATTAGCATAGGATTTGGGTGTCAAAGTGTAAGGGAGTAACTTGTAATTTATTGTCCGTGCAGAAATGAATTGAGATTTTTGCCTTGCTTTTGTGCAGTTCACTTGTTGCTGTCACTAGTAGTTGTTCTCTTGCAATGTTTTAGGGATGGAGGGTTAACAAAGCTAGGTAGCATTTACTGTGCTGCTACGGCACTCGTAATTGCTTTTGCAGAGATTTACATAGGGCCCTCTGTTTGTTAAATACTTCCTACAGAAGATCTATGAGGTGGAGATTGTATCTCCACTTTCACCCCTGATTGATAAATATACCTCATGTTGGTTTTGTTTTCAAATTTGGTAAAAGTGGAGTATTAAGTTAGAATATGCTAGATAATTAAAGTTAAAACAGAAAACATTCCCTTTGTTATTGTTATCTATGAAACAATTTTAGTAAATAACTTTAAGCCTATCTGATTAATGTGCTCATTTGGAAAAACTGGAGATGAGGATATTTAGTTCCACTTTTTTAACTTTATTTATCCTTATCTTAATGCTTACCTTACCTTACCTTACATTTGTTTTGTTAAACTTGTTTTTATTGTGTTGAGAAAAGGTATGACTAGATGTGCTAAATAGTGAAGTGTTAGATAACTCTTCAATTTGTATGCTGTTCTATGATACACATGTACTAAGATTTTACACCATCAAGACTTTTCCAGCACTTCATTCTCTAGTTCATATGACTCATACTTTTCAACACTGCATTCAATAAAACAAAATACATAACATAATGTCAGAATGTGATGTACTTATATCCATTGTCTAAAGTAGATAATGTACAGTGTATACAATTGATGGGTTCAATCACCCATCTCTTTTTCATTTGTTTTAGCTATCAGATATTGTATCTATTATGTAATGTAGTAATGCTGCAGTATAGGAAGAATAACATAACTGAACATTTCCTGAAATTACTCCACCTGTTTAGAGTGGGAATTTATAATTGCAAAATTAAAATCCTCTATGCAATAGCTAAATGTGCCCTTATTATTTTTTACTGGAAAAATAAAATGCAATGGAGCCTCATAGGCATTACCATTTCATAACAACACAACTGTTTTTGAAAGATCACTTTATGACATTTTAAAATAATAGATAATATAATTACTCTATTCCCCCAAATGGCCATGGCTTCAGCAATGTATTCCTCTGTTCTACTGGTGCTTTTCAAAGTTTCATTTTGACTAAAAGTTGTCAAAAGGAATTGTGGACAGTATTTAAACATTCTGTTAGATCAGTGCAACAATATTATGCTTACAGGAATCAACATACTCATTAAAGGATATACAAAAAAGTATTTTATCATTAAAAAGACAGTTGTTTTTTAGGAAAATACTCAAGTGTTGCAAAATATATAGGAAAAAAAACAGCATTAGTATCTATGTAAGCCATTAATATTGTTATTATTGGTACTATTTATTTATAAAACACCAACATTTTCTGTAGTGCTGTTTACAAAGTAGAATAGAATAGAGTGGATACAATTAACAAACTAAAAAGGTATATAGTAGGAATACAAGTATAGGTACAATGCAATAAAAATTTGAAACAATGGGTTCGCAGACAAATTGATGCAACAGGATGGAGGTTCCTACTCTTACAATCTTGAAGTTATGGTTGCTGTGTGTGGAAATAGTTACAAAGATGGTAGTTAATAAGACCATAGGTTGATGTAAAGGGTCATTTTTATGTGTTACACTGTAGACTGTGTGTGTGTGTGAAATGTTATGAGTATGCAGTTGTGCATATTAAGGCTAAAGGTTAGAAGCTTCTTTAAACAGATGCATTTTATTTTGGTTTTACTTTTAGTTTTTAAAGATTTTGAGGAAAGAAGATAGTTTGGGTTGAGGCAAGGCAAGCAGTTAGAAATTAGGAGCAGCTCGAAAAATGTCCTAAAAGCAGAAGTGAGAGGAGGTAACAAGAGAGGAGGAAAGAATGTCATTAGCAGAGAACAGAGTGGTTGGGTTAATATTTGAGATTCGGGCAGAGATATAAGGGAGTGCAATGTTTTTAAGATCTTTATATGTTTGGGTCAGGATTTTAAACTTTACTCTGGAGGCAATGGGATGCTAGTGGAGTGACTAATAGGGAGGTGCTGCAGATGAGTCTAGCACAGGGGTTCATTATGGATTGGAGTGGAGACAGAGAGGTGATGGGGAGGTCAGCAAGGAGCATGTTGCAGTAGCCAATTCAAGTCAATTCAAGCATGGATTGGAATTTAACTTTTGTGTAATATAGTGATGTATTTTGTAGATGTTTTAGGTGAAAATTTGATGATTTGGTTAATGATTGTATCTGAGGAATGAAAGAGAGTTCAGGGTCCAACAGAGCCCCAAGACAACAGGCCTGAAAGGTGGGAGCATTGTCAATAGTGAGCAATGTTTGAGGGGTGAAAGCTGTAGTAGAGAGTGGGAAGATTAGAAGCTCCATCTTTGACAAATTGAGTTGAGTTGATGTAATGATATAGAAATCACAAAGTTGTGGAGACCAGTAGCCAAGGTCAGCAATAATCCAGTTCCGCAAACTTGTAGGTGAAAACAGGAACAAGGTTTATTGAAGTGATCAGAAACCACACAATAATCTGGCAAGGATCAATAGACAGGAAGTGCCTTATATAGGCCAAGGACCAGACACCTGACCAAACACAGCTGAAGAGACTTAGGTACTGATACAATTGCTAGCAGAGTCAAGCTTATAAGGTCTCAATGGAATTCACAACAGGCAGGCTGGCGCAGTTGTACGGAAGAGGTATAGCAGCCTGGGGACCAGGGTTCAAAACCCAGCAGAGTCAATTCCTCACATTACCCCCGCCTCTATAGGTGCAGCCTCTGGATGCCCTATTACCTGGTTTAGCAGGGTACTGCACATGAAAAGACCGAAGGAGATCAGGAGCGTGAATATTGTCCACTGGTTCCCACGAACTCTCCTCCTCACCATAGCCTTTCCAGCGAACCAGATACTGAAGCTTGCTACGGAAGATCCTGGAGTCAAGAATTTTGTCCACTTCGTACTCATCCTCACCATCCACGAGGACTGGAGGTGGGGCAGGCAGGGCTCGGCCAGGGAAAGTGTTTTCATGAAAAGGTTTAAGCAGTGCAACGTGAAACACTGGATCTATTTTCATGGAATTCGGGAGTTGTAAACGGAAAGTGACAGCATTGATCTGAGCAATGATCTCAAAAGGTCCCATGAACCTTTGACCCAATTTATGAGAAGGAATCCGAAGCTTGAGATTCCTTGTTGACAGCCACACCTTGTCACCAACGTGATAGACTGGGGCCTCCTTTCTATGCCTATCAGCAGCTCTTTTGTAACATTCCTGAGCCTCCAAAAGAGTCTCTTTCAACAGTGCTTGGGAATCACGTAAGGCCGTTAGCCGGTCAGTGACAGCAGGAATGGAAGTAGTAATTGGGAGACTGACTAGAAAGGTCGGATGGTAACCATAGTTGGCAAAAAATGGGCTCAAAGAAGTGGAGCAGTGTTGGGCATTGTTATAGGCAAACTCCGCCGTGGGTAGAAAATCCAGCCAGTCATCCTGCAGGTAACTAATATAGCACCGCAAATATTGCTCCAAAGTCTGGTTGGTTCGCTCAGTCTATCCATTACTTTGCGGATGAAAAGCTGACGACAGATTTACATTAATACCTAGATTAGAACAAAAATGTTTCCAAAAACGAGACGTAAACTGCACTCCCCTGTCAGAAACTACTTCATCAGGCACTCCATGCAAGCGAAATATTTCCCGAATAACCAGGTCAGCCGTCTGTTTAGCTGAAGGGAGACCACGAGCTGGTATGAAATGACCCATCTTAGTTAACCTGTCCACAACAACAAGAATGGTAGTGTGTTCCTTAGAGGGAGGTAGTTCCACAATAAAGTCCATGGATATAGATCCCCAGGGACGATGAGGAATCGGAAGAGGCTGAAGCAAGCCAACAGGGGATGAGCGAGGAGTCTTATGTCTGGCACACACATCACAAGAGGACACATACTTCTTAACATCCTCATGATACTTCGGCCACCAAAAGGATCGGGCAAGTAGCTCTTGTGTCTTTCGGATTCCTGGATGACCTGCTGTTTTTGAGTCATGGTAGAGACGTAAAAGGTCCAGTCGCACTGACTCCGGAGCAAACAGACGTTGTTGAAAAATCCAAAACCCATTACGCATCGTCATATGGAGGTCACGAGGAGGATCACGAAGAACTGGGTCTTCAGCGTAGCCCTTTTTAATGCGAGACATCAGATCAGAAGGAAATGTAACTCCTATAAAAATATCCTCTGGCAAGATGGTGGTCTTGGTTACGGTAGTATGGAGGGGGTCAGCTATTCTAGACAAAGCATCCGCCTTACCATTCTTGGAGCCAGGACGGTATGTAACCAAAAAATTAAACCTTGAGAAGAATAGGGACCAGGGTGCTTGTCTGGCTGACAGTCTCTTAGCTGATCGAATACATTCCAGATTTTTGTGATCTGTGAGGACAGTAATTGGATGGGTAGCTCCCTCCAAGAGATATTTCCATTCGGTGAAGGCAGTAGTATAGCCAATAGTTCTTTATTCCCTATGTCATAGTTTCTTTCTGCTGGCACCATCTGGCGGGAATAGAAGGCACACGGATGTAACAGCATCTTAGGTCCAGTCCTTTGAGACAGTATAGCACCAACAGCTGAATCAGAAGCATCAACTTCCACAAAAAATGGTAATTCCGGCTGAGGATGTACCAGGACAGGGGCAGAGGTAAACAGAGTCTTCAATCGGGAAAATGCGGTATCCGCCTTATCGGACCACTGAAAAGGAGTCCCCTTACGTGTGAGTTCAGTGATCGGTGTAATAATGAAACGCCTGTAAAAATTGGCAAACCCCACAAATCTCTGAACATCTTTTTCATTCTTGGGGATGGGCCAGTCCAGCACAGCTTTAATTTTACTTGCGTCCATACTTAAACCTTTGGGAGTTATTACATACCCCAGGAATTGAATGTCTGTTTGTTCAAACTCACATTTTTCTAGTTTAATGTATAGGCGGTGGGTACGAAGGCGCTCTAGAACTATACAGACCTGTTTTCTGTGGTTTTCAAGATTATCAGAGAATATTAGGATATCATCCAAATATGCCACAACAAACTGATCCAGGAGATCTCGTAGTACATCATTGATAAGATGCTGGAAAGTTGCAGGGGCATTACACAGCCCAAAAGGCATTACTAGATATTCGTAATGCCCGTACCTGGTTCTGAAAGCTGTTTTCCATTCATCATTGGGTCTTATGCGAACCAGATTATATGCCCCCCGAAGATCAAGCTTCGTAAATATTTTAGCTGAGCGGAGTCTCTCCAAAAGTTCAGGAATCAGAGGCAAGGGGTAGCGTTTTTTAACAGTGATGTTATTAATGTCCCTGTAATCAACGCATGGCCGTAGGCTGCCATCTTTCTTTTCTACGAAGAAAATAGGAGCTCCTGCTGGAGAAGTAGATGGTCGAATAAAGCCTTTGGCAAGATTTTCTTGGAGGTATTCACAAAGAGCTTTCAATTCAGGCTCAGAAAGGGAATATATACGGCCAAATGGGATAGCAGCCCCAGGCAACAGCTCTATTGGGCAATCATAAGGCCTGTGTGGTGGAAGCTGATCAGCATTCTTCTTATCACAGACATCTGCAAAATCCTGATATTGTAGAGGAAGCTTAGTCAAGTTTGTAGCAACCATTTCATTAATTGTTGTGGCAACAGGTGTTACCTTAGAGGGTTGACAATTCATTAAGCAGTGTTCTGAAGGAAAGGACAAAGTTCTGATCTTCCAATCAATCTGTGGGTTATGCAGAGCAAGCCAAGGTACCCCCAAAATCACTGGAAACTGTGTTGAGGAAATTAGGTGGAAAGAGATAGCCTCATGGTGATTCACTTCCACAGTCAACTTTAAGGGCACAGTCTCATGTGTAACCGGTCCTGACGTAAGTGGAGAACCATCAACTGTCTCCATTAACACAGGTGAAGAATTAGGGATAGACTGAATTCTATTTCCTCCATGAAAGGGCCAGATTATTCTGTAATGATATAGAAATCACAAAGTTGTGGAGACCAGTAGCCAAGGTCAGCAATAATCCAGTTCCGCAAACTTGGTGAAAACAGGAACAAGGTTTATTGAAGTGATCAGAAACCGCACAATAATCTGGCAAGGATCAATAGACAGGAAGTGCCTTATATAGGCCAAGGACCAGACACCTGACCAGACACAGCTGAAGAGACTTAGGTACTGATACAATTGCTAGCAGAGTCAAGCTTATAAGGTCTCAATGGAATTCACAACAGGCAGGCTGGCGCAGTGGTAGGGAAGAGGAATAGCAGCCTGGGGACCAGGGTTCAAAACCCAGCAGAGTCAATTCCTCACAGTTGACAGGCGGACATCTAGGAGGGTATTCTTGAGAGACATTTAGTAGATCTGTGCTGCACAATGATTAGCTAAACTTTCCTGTCTTTCAGTTTTTAAAAGTTCATAGTTAAATTACCATGGGTACCTCCTCAACTTCCTCAAGATCTTTGTCTTCCTGCTTCAGGTCGGATAACTCAACCATGATATATCTCCTGGTCCTGTAACATCCTAGCTAAATATATCTGTACAATTTTCTTGTCCATGATGTTGAGCTCAACTTTTATATAATGTTGAGTCATACAATTATTTTCTTTTGAACTAGACTCTGTATTATCATGATCTCAGGACATAGGGAAGTGATACATTGTACATTTGTAAGCAGATGGCTACCCCTTAACAAATGGTCCATGATTCTCTTCTCTGTGGACACATATGGTAATTGAGGAAATCTGCTGAGAAGTGAACCTGCATTCACGATTTGTATTCAGACTGTAGTATTTTTTTTTGTAATAGTTTGATTTTAGGCAAAATGCTGGTTCATGAAGGCAACTTCTTCATCTGCGAGCATTACTAGAAAAATAAGTAATGGAAATATATTTGCAGTAGTTATCAGATAGACATTCCATCAATGACATCCTCTCCTAAAAATGTAGCTCACACACTATTAATTTAATCATATATCCTGTTTTAGAATACATAGTTGCTGTTGTCATAAATTAAGACCAATGCAGATATGGCAAGGGACTTGCAAAGTCCCACAATGACATGTTAATCAAAACCAGCATAAATACATGCGTTAGTGAAGCATGTCATCCTCTCCTCAATTTCAATATGAGAACAGATACTTTTAGCTGATTTATTTAAGAGACATTATGTCTGCTAACCTTTGTGTCCTCTCCATATTAATGGGTAGTTGTTCAGACATAAATGTGATAACACCTGTATAGCAGATGAATGTGATATCAATGTGGCTAATCAATATCATATAGAGATGTTGATAGTACTCATGGACCACTGACTGTGGTCACAGCTAAGCATTTGTGTGGGATGACACATCATTATTAATGGTCATGATTAGTGATGTATATTTTTTTCCATCATTTCACATACTGGTGCATATTATACCTACAATCTGCATGAAGTGTGCCATCCTTCTAGAATAATTAGCCCTATTTACTGTCCATAAAATTGTTATGTGAACATTCCAGCCCATTACAATGACACATGTGTGGTTTCCTAGTGATCACATTTATTACTCTATTGGTGATGTTTGAGAGTTAATACTCAGGAACAGTTTACATTGTAACACTGTTCGGTATCACCATTCCCCTGAAGGGTTTTTAACCAAATGACAGGTAGTATTAATAATTAATTAATACAATAACACTTGATATAAAGTAACAGTAGTATTATAAAGTAACATTAGCATTATTGTACATCTTGCAACATGGCCAACAGCAATGGTGTCAGAATTTACAGGATGGGTGTAGAGATTTGCCTTGATTGAGGTCAGTTTGCTCTTGCTCTATGTGCCTCTCCACAGCCTCCATGCGTGCTTGCCGGCCTTCCTGAACATCTTGATCACATTAGTGCAATCCACCTTGTCATGATTTGTCCCCGTATCCCCATGTCCCTGTGCCTCTAACCGCATGTTCGTTACATGCTCCCTGGGCAACGCAGTGCCTGGCCTGTGCTATGTATCAATATACATTTCTCCCACCCAATTTTCTAAGAGCTATGGTTCTGTTATAGATGACATACCTTCCCATGGATGTGGGTAGATGATCTGTGTCAGTAATGTGCTGTGGTGCTGATCATTAGTGTTGCTGAGTATTATTTGAGGTGTGTCTATCCCTTTAATAGTCATTGCTTTAGAGCAGCTGTTGTGGTCCCTGTGTGCCTGGAGATTGGTTAATGCCTCTTGCGTAGTCTGGTGTATGCTCCCCTGGTACTTGATATATGTCATGTGGCGGTGTAATATTGTCAATAGTTTTTGTTCTAATATAGTTATGATGACTTAAATATGTAAATGAATATATATAGATATATATATATTTTTTAAGTCCACTGTTTGAGCCTTTGTGAGTTTTACGTATTATTTGTAAGGCTTTTCCATGTTTTTTGTTGCAATTTAATTAATTGCTTTATGCATCTTTCAGCAACACTTTTAATATTTTTTTTTACCTATTTCTTCCTTAGATACTGTTGTGAAATTAATTCTAATGTATTTCCATGCTTTGCCATGCTTTTAAAATACAGTATTGCTGTTAAAGCTATAATAAGTGTTTGAAAAATGCCTTGCAAGTCCTATTTAGTACTTGTAATATTTTTGACAGAAACGTGATACATTTTTCATTGGTGGATTAGACTTTATTTGCGAGCTAGAGCTACGGGTCTAGTAGAACATCGATTTTGTGTAACTTTAATTAGTTAGAGCTCATAGTATATGAACTGTGATAAAGCTAATGGTGTTCTAAGGCAGATTTTGCAGCATTGGCTGGCCCATAGTGATTGTGGGCAGGTATCTCGTAATCGGATTGTGTGCAGCTAATGGAATATGTGGCAATTTTAAGTGTGTCTAAATTTACAATTTTGGGCAATAGAAAAGGGCCCTATGTCAATAGATGGGGGGGGGGGGGGGTATGTAGCACTGCTGCAGCAGGCATAGCAGCCCTGGTGCATGTTTACTACTTTAATGGAGGGTTTAGGAATGGAATGGCGAGGTGGGGGAAATCCACACCTATGAAGCAGCTAATATGAGTGGCTAGCACGGCATTGGCAGCAAACCTGTGGTGATGCTAACCTCGCTGGAAAGCAAGAGCATGTTTTGGAATCTTTCCACTCACAGCTCCTTGCACGAGCAGGGCAATAAGTTGATTACCAACAGGCTGTGGTGTAGTGCAGAGAAGAGGCCCTTCTTGCACAGCGTTATGGCCGACATGACAGCGTCCTGAAGTTGAGGGGCTGGAGGCTGGTACGGGCAGCCAAGCTCAGAGACCGTCGTCTGATTTGATGAGTGGCAGTGGGCCGCGGCCCTGTGAGAGGGTACCCACCTGGAGGTCCAGATCCTATAAGAGCTCGGGTTGACCACATGTTGAGGCACTGCTTGGAGTGTCATCATGGTCTCCAAAGGCCCCGCTTGAGGTCCGTTATCGCCAGTAAGGTACTGCCAAGTGATCGCCCTTCTTTAAAGAACATGGAAGAAAGGTAACGCCTTGCATGTATTTTTGTACATCACAGGAGAAGACCTTCTGGCTTATAGGGGGATAATCTCTTCCTCATAGAGGAGCGTTTAGATGGGCATCACTTTGCTACTGATTCTACCATCTAATAGATCTCCATGTTGGAGATGATAAGGGCAAGGGAGTGAATAAATGAGTTCATAATAACCACCACTAAGGCACCATAGTGGAATAAGATCTCTTATTGCTGATATTAGCGAAAGTTAGGGAAATTAACCTTAAATGGTCATCTCAGAGTGATACCTACTGTCCTTATTTTCTGACATGCATTCTGGTTTGATGCAAACTGTGTAAAGTTTTCTAAGAAGATTAAGGGTTTCAAAAGACTACCAGGGTGGACAACTTTAAGGTACATCTCATCATCACTCAAGGTGCCCTCATTAAATATTAGCTTTAAATATATTGAATGCATCATCTGTCTTTATGCCATATTATATTATAGAGCTTACAAAATTTTGGAACATCTACAGCTTTGATCAGCAAATATAAGGATAGACACATTCATATAATCTAAAAGTAATGTACAATTGAAGAGGCTTTTAGTCCAGACATACAAGGACTAATGTAGGAGTGGGAAACAGAAGCAGCAAAGACCAATTGTGCGACAACACTCTAGAAGAAAAAAATAGATACATTTGAAGAGGTGGTTTCTTCCTGGACTTTTTTGGCTCTCTATTTTCTTAACCTTTTAGACCATCTATTGTCATACGAGCTATGAGCAGATTGATATCTTTGGACAATTTTATATGTTTAATGAGAGACATGTGATTTTTATATACAATCTGTGGGAAAATGTTGGGGTGTTTTCTGAAGGTTTAAGCTTTAGACGCTGTCAATTTGTGTCATCTTTGAGAGTTGAGTTGGTGAGAATTTAAAGGTAGTTATCAAGACCCTGTTTAAAAGGGGAACAGGCCTGATGCCATCTTTATGCCACCTTTTCTAACTTGTGTATCCTTAATGTCAATTATAAGTGGATAAAATCCCTCTAATGTAATTTATTACGTTTCCCAGTTAGATATCACTCTGAGTATTCAAAATGAAGAATAAAGATAGTCAGTCCTCTAAAACTAAAACTAAAGATAAGAAAAATACTAACTCTAAATTTCCAGGAATTATTTTTCCCCCAAGTACTAAATCTAAGGAATTAGAGAAATCCCAATTGGTAGGTAATTCACAAGGTAACTTAGATTTGTCAACTAATTTGCCAGAGGCCAGGGAAAGAGAGACTGGGGATGATAGTTTTAATTGTTTTTTTTTTATTAATTTTTATTGTAGTATATAACATATAAAAATAAAACATACAAAATAGCATACCATCTGTTAATTTACACATGATTATATAATAAAAAATAAAAAAATGCTATCCACTGACCAAAATCATCCACACACACATCCACTCCAGATTGTATTCCTTAAACCTTTACGGGGAATCAAATGCATAATCCAGTTAAATGGTAAGAAAATAGAAAAAAAAGAAGACAAAAATAAAACAGAAAGCAAAAAAAAAAAAAAGGTAATTGAGATTAAATGTATCATGGGACACTTCCTATATCAACCATAGCTGTTTTAGAGAGTCCCAAATTAACCATTTATTTTGGACTTGCGATGTTAATCCAACCGACATAACATGTCTCTCTAATTCCCTACATCGATCTACTTTCTATAATACTTAATTCCATAGTGGAGGGTTTATTTGTTTCCACTTTGAAACAATACATAATTTAATGATCATAAAGAGCTGAATCATTAAAGCTATTTCTACTTTGTTATGTTTGTCTGAAAAAATGTGCAGTATTCCACTACTGGGGGCAGGAATAATCCGTCTTCCTATTGAAGCCAAAACAAATTTAGGAGATGATAGTTTAGGCTCTTTAATTTTAGAAGAGGGGGGGGGAGCTAACTGTGTCCGCAATTAAATATTTGCTGTCAGATTTCAAAACTTCTTTGGTTTTTTAATTAATGACAGAAATTGCCAGAAACTCAAGGGCAATCAATGACATTTCACAAAGAACAGAAGAATTGGAATCAAAATGTAATTAAAGAACAACAAGCTTTAAAGGCAGATATAGATAGATTAAACAAAGAACTGACAAAAAACTAAATATATCAAACTTGAAGATTTTTCAAGGCAAAGCAATGTACGTATTAGAGGCATTCCTGAGAATGTGCTATTTAAAGATTTAACTAAATTTGCTATGAACTTTCTATCCTCTTTGATAGAACTGTTTTTTTTTTCTGGAACACATAATAGATACAATACATTGAATACCCCTCTCCAAAAGAGTAGACAAGGAATATCACAGAGACGTAATTATCAAATTACACTATTTTCCATAAATGGAAGCCATTGTTAGAAAATCCTTTGAAATGAAGAGGTTTGCAGCTCCCTTTGAAAAACTTAGAATCTTTACATATTTTTCAGGAGAAGCAGTCAGTAAAAACAAATAATTTATGGTTATTATGAAAACTTTACGTGAGAATAACATAAGTTACAAATGGGGTTTACCCACTAAATTTATAATTTCGTATGATTTAAAAAAAATATAGCAAATTTTCCAGTGGAAGGAGAAAAACTTATTATAGACTGGAAACTTTTATAAAAAAGAGGTAGGTGGGGCGAAGGATAAAAAGAGAAGGTGAAAACTCCCCAAAAATAATATTCTCATGATACAGTATTTATACACGGATTCATTTTTTTTAAGATGTTTAATAGTGAAAATGTTTGCACTGGTGGATGGAAGGATTTTAAAAAAAAAACAATGAAGGAAGTCCATTCAAACATTGTCTGGGTAGAAGGTTGTTAACTCAAATAGCCCTATTAAAGAGGTTTTACTTTAAAAGTATTAAATACCATCTATAATTTAGAAAGTAACTTCAGGAAAGATTAAGATTCCAGATTTTGGGTCTATCTGAACACTATTTATTATGTTATAACACATTGTACTTAAGTCTTTTGCATTCAATCACTAGATACATTTTATTGCCAATTTAGTCATTATAGGGAAAAAAATAAACACACCCCTTTTTATAGGGGATAACACACCAATGAGATAAAGATTGACCAGTTTTATTATGTTGTTACACAATGTATTTATGTTTTATGCTTTCACTCACTAGATAAATCTTATAGCCAAGTTAGTTGATAATAATAAGCACACTCTCTTTATAGTGGAGGATATATGAAGGAGGTAAAGATTGACCACGTTTGTAATAATAAATGTTGAAGGATCAATGTGAAGGAGATTTTTGGAACTTTTTGGAATTGGGCTAGTTTGAAATATTAGACTATGCATTGTCCCCCTTTTTTCCTTGGTAAAAACACAAAATTATGTAAATTATTATAGAAACAATAATTCTTAGAGTAATCCACTAAATGGATCAATATACCTATGGGTGTTTCACAGTGGTGCTTTGGCGGGTTATATTAAAACTGTTATTGATAATTGGGTATTAAGGGATAGCTAAATCAATTTAAATTGTTTACAACTTACAAAGGGGGGAAATGCAAACAAACAAAAAAAAACTGGATAATCTATAACAAGCAAAATACCTAATTGGTCAACCGTTGTAGCCTGTGGGGTTAGCTCTTAAATTTTTAAATCTCTCCATTGGTATAATTTCATTAATTAATAGGTATTGATAAGTCCGTTTGAAGGTTCAATATATTGAGGTATCCCGATAAGTGTCCCCTGTATGGCAAAAGGAGAGTTTTAGAAGTTTTTCCAGTATTTCTAAACAAGATTAAATCTTACTATTACTGTCCTGCCCCTTTTTTTAAGTTGGGTTTAAAATATACAACTGTTTTCAGAGATTTCAGTTTGGAGTAACAGCTTTTCAGCTAGGGTTTTAAACTTGGGAGGATGATGCCGATTATGGAGGTCTTTTTTAGAAGGATTTATATAGATACACGCTTCTATCAGCAGTTTAATTTAAGTCCCATATTTAATTGGCTCCTTGAATTTTTTTAACTCAACTTAGTTCTGCATCTCTCGACTTCTCAAGGTCGTGCTCTAAACTTGGAAGGCGGCCGGGAGAGGTGCGGCGATGTGCCCCAACATGTGTTATGTTATGTGTAATATTTGTGTGAGTGTTCCGCAGCCCCAGGGAGGGATGGGGGAGAGTCAAGGGGTGGTCCCATTCACTTTTGATTGGAAACAGGTATGGTTAAATGTCTTTGAGATTAGTTAGCCAAAATGTCCAGGGCCTAAACGTATCGGGAAAGAGATTTAAATTCTTCAATATGTTCCAGAAGGAAAAGGCAGATATTATCTGTCTACAGGAAACCCACTGGCTAGTGGATAAAGCCCCAAATTATACCAATAAGTATTTTATACAGGGCTGTAGCTCTACATACAAATTAAAAGCTTGGGGCACTGTTTTTTTTTTTCTTCAACAAAAATTTGAATTTAAAAGAAGAACCTTCTGAAACAGATCCAGAAGGCAGATATGCTATGCTATGTGGACGGGTTGGATAAATAAATACAAATTTACTATTTTTAACATTTATGCTCCTAACAAGGGCCAAATTAAATTTATCAATTATACCTTAAAAACTGTCAAAAAATACTTCTCCGGTCAAGTGGTAATTTGTGGAGATTACAACTTGTGTTTAAACCCAGAGTTGGATAGAAAATCTTCAAAATGTCCAAGCGCAGATGCTAGTGAAATATAAAAAGCAAAACACTTTAATAATAGTCTGCAAAGATATGGCCTATATGATTCTTGTAGATGCTTTCATCCAGGGGAAAAAATATTCTCCTATTATTCGGTTAGACACGATACTTATGTCAGATTAGATTATATTTTAGTGAATGAGGCCACGCTTAAGAATATTTTGAAAGCTGACATTATATTATAATCCTATTATAAGAACAGACCATGGCATGGTCTCAGTCACTGTAAAAATGGGAGCCCCCTTACAAGTCCGTCCATCTTGGAAACTGAAGATTTCTCTTCTTAAAGATCAAGTTGTTAGAGATAAATTAAAAAAAGAATTAGATGATTTTTAAAAAATGTAATAGAACTTCAGTCCAATCTAGTGTAATACTCTGGACAGCCCATAAGGCCTATACAAGCGGGGTATTGATAAGTCTACAAGCTCAAATGAAAAAACAAAGAGGTAGCTCACTAAGAGAACTGCACAAAGATATGGCTAAACTGGACAGAGAAAATAAACTTAACCCTAACAGAACCACTTTGGACCAAAGTAGGAAGCTTTAAGAACAAAATAAAAAAAACGCTTGTATACAAATCTTTATGGAAATTACAACAATGGTAGAGGCGTTCCTACTTTGGGGGCAGACTGTTAGCCAATAAATAAAAAAAAGTTCATGAAGATGAGAATAGATAGAAGTTGACATAAGAATGAGGAATTTACCAATCCTAATAAGATTGCAGAGATATTTGGCATGGGCCATTTAAAAATTAAAACGTTATTCCTCTCCAGGCCCGGATGGTTTTATGCATTAATACTATCACATTTGCCAACAGGAACTTGTTGAATAATTGAGGGATGCACTGAATGAAATTAAGAATAATGGTTATCCACCGAGAGAAATACTTGAAGCATTAAAAACCACTATACCCAGGGAAGAATAATTACTCTTGGAATACAAACATTTTCGGCCAATATGTTTACTCAACACAGATGTTAAGATTTATGCTAAGATTCTGGCCAATAGGCTTAATTGAATTATTCACTCACTGATTGTGAATGATCAAACTGGTTTCATACCAGGTAGACAGGGTATTAGACAATATTAGAAGATTGTTAAACATTATCTCCCACTTGAGAAAAGAAAAAGTCTCGTCCTTCTTGTTGTCTTTGAATGCAGAGAAGGCCTTTGACAGATTTGGATCGGAATACATAGATCTAACTTTGGCAAAATTTGGTTTTGGCGAATTTGGGTCCAGGGCCACATGCGCACTTTATGTGTTCCCCTCCGCCTCTGTCATCAGTCTCGGTTTTAGATCAGACGGATTTGATATCTCAAACTATATACAGCAAGGCTGTCCGTTATCACTCAAAATGTTTGCATTGCTGATCGTGCACCTGGCTGTGGTTATCAGAAACTTGTAAAATTGAACACAAATTGTCACTATTTGCTGATGATATTGTTGTGACACTGGAAGACCCTGTAAATTCTTTGAGGGCTCTTCAGGATCTGATCCATGAATATAGTGGGGTTTCCAACTATAGATTAAATAAACCTAACAGAGATAGAAGGGGACAGGTTAAAGGCAGCTTTTCCATATAAGTAGCAATCCAATCTAAAACATTTAGGAATCATCTTACAAACAGACCTAAAACACTTAATAATACAGAATTGTAATCTAGCACATGGAAAATGGATCCAATGCATCACTGCTGGGAAAAAACTTTATCATCTCCTGGTCTGGCTTGGATCATGATGTATAAAATTTCCTTGCTCCCAAAGATCAGTTATTTAATGCGCTGCATTCCTATGTACATAATTAATCAATTTCAAGTCCTGATAGATACATTTATTCATAACAAGAGGAGAATTTGAATTAGGATTGAGGTTGCACTTGCAATCTTTTTGGCATTTCCTTATATTCCATCTTTATCCCTTTCTCCAGTAACATATGTTTTGTGAATCCATTGCATTTGCTGGTGCTTATGTCTTGATATATATGCTATTTTTTGTATTGTGACTTTTTCTTAAGGACCACAGAGGAGTGCTTGTGCAGACCCCTGCTGCTTCACTTCTTTTCTGTGGTTTTGCCTGCTTATTTTGCTGCCTTTCAGAAAGAGTAATCAGGCCTCTCCTCCATGCAGCTCTACACACTCCTCTCTGGCCTGTTCATCCCATATCTGCTCTCATCCTGCATTCATGTCAATCTGTTCCTCACTATCAGTAGCAGGCCCTATGAGTCTCTGACCCGCAAACACTCTGACACTGTCTGTCCCCCCTACAATCACAATGTTTATATTCTGACCTGCATAATCACCTCTTTCCTGTTGTAGTTCTGAGACACTGTGAGTGCTGGGCCTTCTCTCATGCACAGTCACACAAGGTCTCTTCTCTGTTTCACTCCACATTCTCTCCCTTCATCCTGCACGCCTTAGCTCTCATATTGCTATTCTCCGTGCTGTCAGAGACGGAGGTTTGGTGTGTCCTGAGGTTTATTTTAAGTCATTAATTGGTTAATGTGCAATCAGTGACGTGATATTAACGGTTTGTGGTGTTTTGCGCATATTGTGCAGTGTGAGCAGCTGTTTTCTCAAATATACTTCAGAAACATAAAAGCTTACAATAGTATCAATGTCCAGACTAATGCCCAGTTAACCAACTAGAAAAATTCCATTAACATTTTTTACTATAAAAAATAATGTTGACACTTATTTTTTTTAAATATAGGCTTTCGGTGAACCTTTAACAAAAGCTCTATTAATAGTTCTATTACGTTAAAAATTAAGGCAGTATTTCAGTTTTGCAACCTTGCAAAAAATCTAACACTTCACAGCTGTCATACCACGATTAATAATGGAGTGTTTCTGCAATTTAATGGTGACCTTGAACAGCAGCTATTGTAAAACACAAAAATGTACAAAATCATTTTATGGCCAAGAATATGGTTTTCAATCAGAGCTCTAGTTCTGTAACAAAATTCATCAATTAAAAATATTAATTTCAGAAATAAGCAATAACCTTACCTTATTTTTATTATTTGCTTTTTAAAGGAACAATGTTTTTCTTTTGCATTTATAAATCCATTCCAAAAAGAACAGTCTTTATGGTTAAAGAGATAGGGTAATGACATGTTGAAGCACAAATAACTCCCCCATTCCCTTTTTAAAATAATCTAATTACCCAGTTGCTTTAAAGATATTAAACATTATTATTATATTATTATAATTTTGTTTCCAGCAAGATTCAACCACACAATGTGTTTGGAATTAAAGTAAAGTCTTCAGGTAAAGGGCTGTAAGTATCTAATTCACTACATGGTATTTTAAGAAAAAGCAAAATCTAAATGAAATGATTTTAAAACTAATGTTAACCTGCCTCAGATGCTGGGTTTGTCTTCACCTCCCCCCTATCACATGACTCACTTTGATTTTCTGTAAGCCACTTGAGGTTATTTAGAAGCTGTTTACCTATTCAGGAATTGTGACACTGGTATTCCTTTCATCTGGCTGCAAGAACCGTTCGCAAGCTACTTCCATAGTCTATTACCTTGCGGGTCGAGGGCTCCAGCAGGCTTGCAGACGGCGCCCTGTTATCGCTTTCGGCCACCCACGCAGCAGGAAAGCCTTTGATCTTACGAGGCCGTAAGAGTTTCGGCCACAAGAAAGCCAAGGTCGCTATTCAAATGCTACGTGAACCCTTTCGTCAAGGCCGTAATTAGCTAAAACCGACCCGCAGCTTACTTACACCAAAAAGGTCCTGCAAGGCTCTTACTTACAAATCCGAGCACCAATTAAGCACATAAAAAAGCCATCCTGTACTTTGATGAGACGTGAGAGTGATTGTAGGTGTTAGAATTCATAGCACAACATTCCCCTACACTCAAATCTGAAAATCATTTTTATTGTAATTCAAGTTCAATTTCTGTGTCCAGAGTCTTACGGGCTTGGAGCACATCAGACCCGCAAAAGCTGCGGGATTAGCCTCCGTCAAGTCCGTAAATGGGTAAAATAGACCCACAGGTCGTAAAGGGCTTGCTTACAAATCGTAGCACATTAAAAAGCAATCCTGTACTTTTATTAAAAGTGAAAGTGATGTTTGGTCTTAGAATTAATAGCTCAAAATTCCCCTACTCTCAAATCTGCAAATAAAGAAATGTAATTTAATGTTCAATCTTCGTGTTCTATCTATCATGCAAGCCTCCACGGGTTTGAATAACAAGCTACGGGCTTGGAAGACAATCACCCTCCAAGCCCGCAGGGGCTTGAATAACGAGCTACGGGCTTGGTCATTGAAGTCCGTGGGACTTGGACAGATTTTAAACCTAAAATCAAAAATTATAATTTGGCGATGTGCAAGCTTGAGAATGTTTTGCTATTAATCCTCATGCCCCCCCCATTGTGTTCCCCATCATTTACAGTGCTTTGCAGTGCTGGATTGAATATATATTGGCTTTGAGTTTGCGCCCTTCAACCTCCGAACCAGAACAGGTTTTAATAAGGAAAAGCCCGCAGGACTTGGGACGGAAATAAATACTGGATTTTGGCGATGTGCAAGCTTGAGTGGCTGTTGCTATTAATCATCATGTCCCCCATTATGATGCATAGCATTTACAGAGCTTTACAGTGCTATCTTGAATTTATATTTGCATCTACAGTTTTCCGACTTTGCGGCCTTAAAACACGATTTACCGGTGCGCGGGAAACGCTTGCAGCCGGTTGCATGATTTGTGGCCGGCCTTAAGGGGGACCTCCCTGCGGCGCCGTCCATTTGAATAGCAAGGTAGCAGTAGCGCTACACAGTGCCGTAAGATGGCCGCAAGGAATCGCAGCATTGCGGCCATTTTACGGCCGTTAATTGAATGAGGCCCCAAATGTATTCAATTGAGCAAAAATGCCATTCCATCTCCCAAAAACATAATATAGTTAAAATTTGGCTAAATAGAATTTTATGAATATTGGCAATAAAAAAAAATCAGAACCCTAATCATGTGTTACTCAATAACTAGAAACAATAGTTTCTTTATTCTTAGCTTTGTTTTCACTTTTATATAACATTTTGTGTAAAAAGAACAAATAATTCTATTACTTAAGGACAATAAAAACTACGGTCTTAGAGAGTTATAGTTAATAATTTGATGGCAACTATATTGTCTAGGATTTGAGATTAAGATTTATGCAGATCCACAATGTGGAAACTCTTAACAGGTTGCATTTATTTATACAGAAGTGCTGTAAACATCATTTTAATATAATTTATCTTTATTTATGTGACACAAGCATTCTTTTGTGGAAATGTTAAATGGCTTGTGGGAGCATTTACTGCAGACAACATAGTTAAGTAGCTTGTAATCCATTTTATCTTCAAACAGAATTTACTGCATTTGTGTAGCACTTTACATTGTAATATACAGGAGTTACAAAAACAATTAAATAAACAGCTGATAATGAGAAGTGGGTATATAGGCAGAGGGATGGAGTCATGCAGCCAGGACTTGTTAAATAACCATTATAGATTGGGAAAAACTTCTTATGTTTGTGAAGTTTGTAACAGATAACAACAATAGCAGCTTGGTAATGCAGGGCATAAGAGCATTTTCAAGAAGAATGCCATTCTTGGACTTCCCCTCTGCTTGGAGACTACGTGAGAGTGTTCTTCTAATCTGTATTATATATTTAAGTGTTGAAGGAGGAATGTGGATTTCAGCAAAGACAACCTTCATCCATTAGGCTCAGTAGATGTATATTGGATGGCACCCTGGCTTTAAATCGCCCGACAAATGTGCGCCGACGCATGTGCGCCAATGCATGAACTCACACACAGTAGCGCACCTGGCAATAGAGTTCCCCAAGGGCACCCCAACACAATAGCGCGCCTTGGATAGGAGTTGCCAGAGTGGACATCATATTATCAAGAGCCCCTCAGAACACTCTCAAAGGGAGTCACACATAAAGCAGGATACTCTTATGGAAGATTGCTCTGAGGCTCTCCTGCTGGCACAAAGGGTTAAGTGGTATAATTGAATAGGTGTAAGTGCCTCATAGCTAACCTACAATTCTCTCTGACAGGAGAGGGGTTAAAGCTCTGGATGTCTCTTTTTCAGTGAAGGGGTTAATTTTTCTGATGATCTATATATTTCAAGGGTAGGGAATGAGTTAAAAGGTTTTGGTAATAGATTAAGGGTCTGTCTCTCTTTGGTAGGGAATGGGTTAAGTGCTCTGGACGTGTCTCTCTCTGTAGGTCCCAGGCAGGCGAGGGGTTAATGAACCCAGCTATAGAGCAGGTTATCTGCTTGTGTTGCGCATGCATCGGCACGCATGAGTCGTCGCTCATACGCCAGACGTTCAAAAGTCGTGCTACCATATTGGATGTATACATGTAACGCTTGCTTGTCCTGCGAGCTTGCATACACTAGTACAGTCTGCTAAGATGAATATTTACTCTGAAAATACTTTTATGTCCAGTAACTAACATTATTTGTTTGTTGCATAAATCACATGTATGTGAAGTATCTGCTGATCTACGGTGGCCTTTTAATATTCAAGGATTGAGTCTCCCAGTAATAGATGCAGAGGTACGCATTTTGTAGTGTAAAATATGTCTATAACATTTCTTAACATTATGAATTGAATAAGTGTATTGCTCTAATATTGGGTTATTAAAATTGAGTGTTTGTATCAAGACATTATAAGAAACTAGCGACTTGCCCGTCAAAAATGACGGCAATAGAATTTAAAGACATGGCAATGCTGTTTGCCACACAATGTAAGGCTTTTGCTATCAGAGGCGCTTTTGCTGACATTGTAAGGTCGGGGCTGATCTGCTTTTTGCGCTCTTTGCAAGGTTATCCCCTGGTGTAGTTTGTGTGCTATGAACAGCGTTGGCACTCGTCGTTCCTGCAGCATACAATGTAGGTTTGCACTGTTGTGGAGCTGAGGTGTAAGTTTCAGCAATGTGTGCAGTGTGTAGTGTAAATAGGCTGCGTGCGCAAGGGGAAGCCGTTAGTGTAGCTGTGCAGTTCCGCATTCTGTAAGTTAGTGTTGTAAAATGGCGGCAAATGTGTATGTGGTACGCGGGTGTGTATCTTGTACCTCGTACGACTTTTTGGAAAAGCCGTATGTGCTTGGTGGTGTTTTACGGCTTTAGGGTCGTGTAGCCTCGTTTTCGTTTTTTCGGCGGCCATTTTTCTCTTGCTTAGGGGATTTTCGTGTGTCTAAACTCAGTAATTTCAGGTGTAAGTTCACTTGCAGAGGTCCTGGGTGCTGTGGTTAAGTTTTTTATGTCATTTTTCTGTGTATTTATTGGTTTTTTTTATGTTTTCAGCTGCTTGCGGTTCGGCCGCTAAGGTCGTATTTTTTGCGAGTTCGTAATGCTTTTCTTCTGAATCCCACAACTCATATTTTTTTGTGTAAATCCGTACTTACTCATTGCGTGTTTTTTTTTCCAAGTCCCGCATCTTTGGGTGTTTGTAACAGCTTGTGAGGCGCCGTAGAGCCTCCACCTCTGCAAATGCAGCCCCTTGCATTTGTGGCCTGCAATGAGCCACTTCACGAGGGTCCGCATTAGGAGGGACGCAGTTCTTGCGAGCTCGCTTTGCGAGCTCGCAAAGCGTGACGACGATTCATAGTTTGACAACTATTATATGTGATATATTAATATCCTGAAAAGCTAACAATCTATTTAGATTTTCCTGCATGTGAAAATGTTTTTCACCGCACGTGAGGCGGCGTAGAGCCTCCACCTCTGCAAATGCGGCCCTCGCTTTGCAAAGTGTGACAACGACACGTGGCAGATGTCATGGCTGTCCCCCCATGCTCTGTGTGTTTTTTTATATTTTTTTGTTGTATTTTGTATTGTTTTGTGTTGTGTTTCAATATACGCATTTCGTCCGGTAACCTCATATTATTGCAACCTCGTATTATTTTTTTCTAAGTTCCGCGGGTCGTAAATAAAACATTTAAACATTTAAATACTTACATTGAATTTAGCAAAATGTCTTGTAATATTTGACAGTTGAAAATTAGAGTTAACACCACAGATTAAATTAGAATAAAATTCATAATTTGTTTTGACCAAACAGGAGGAGGCTCATGCCTCCTCCTGGATTTCTGATTAAGGGTGGATCACAAATGTTAACCAATTGCTCAGGATGGCCAGCTTCAATGTTAGTTTACTACAGGAAACTGCAATGCTCTTAATAATATTCAATTTATAAACTACTTGTTAGTACTTATGGTTTTAAATTATACCAACTTTGGAACCTCCTCCTGGTCACTTAAAAAAATTCTGAATTTGTTTGGATTGAACGTGTATTTCAGTCCTGCAGCCTTGCAAATATGTGTTTAATTCTTCACAGCTGTGATCCTACTGCCTTGAAATACTTGTTTATTACTGCATTTTGGAACTGGCTTCAAAAATAAACCATTGTTCCATTCTAAAACAGTCATTTTTGATATGTAGATTTCTATATTTGTATTTCTTGAATTAGGTTGGTCAAAAATAAACCGTGGAAAACTCTTTTTATACAATACAGGCCTATGAATTTGGAAAAAAATAGTATTCATTCTTCTCTGATAAATAGATTAAAGTTATGCAATTTTTTTCTTGCAGGCAATTTTAGAAGTTTTGATTAACAACAGCTTTAACAATAATCGTTTTAAGCTGAAATTTAAGAAAATATTTTTTTATTGAACAAACAAAAGCATGAGTTCTAAAAGGAAGATAAGATGCTATAGATAATATACTAGCAATCAAAAATGGTGCAAGGTTTAACGATCCTTAACAAGACCCAGTAATGCCAATTGCAATAAGGATTCTCCTAAATTTAGAGGTTCTATGCATTAAATAGGTTGTGTGTGATAAAAATAGATCCTATCTGACAGTGGTGATGACCACCATCCATGGAAGTCTCTCTCTACAAATGCCTACTAGTAGTGCAATTAAACTGAATAGAATTAAGACTAGCAGGTAATCCCCCAAAACTACCAAATGTAACAGTAAATCAGTAAAGGGTGGGCAGACCAAAAAACAAACAAAAAAAAAACTTTATTTAACATACATTAAAATCTCATATCTTTGTTTTTTATAACTTTTTTATTATTTTATAATTTTTTGGATGAGCTGTATATAATATAAAAAAAGTGACGATTAATATATAATACAAGACAAGCTGTAGTGGTGCACAGCTACAAATTCAAAACAATATTTTCCTATCTGCGGGATACAGCAAGTTTTAGCCTCTGTAGAAGCCATTACACGTGAAACGCATGCATCAGGCTGATCTGTCTGGTGTCGCCTTGGTGCTGACATCAGATGCTGAGCTATAGAATTGGGGAGCTGCACTGGCTGCATTACTTTTACAATTTTGATATTACTCATCTCTTTCCAGCCACAAACCTTGTGCTAGCATAGTGTAGGGACTTAGGGCTATTAGTCAGTCATCTACATGAGAAAGAGGGTAATTGGCGAACCCTTTAAACAGCCAACCAGTGACTTGTAGTTAAGATGGCTAGGGCTTTCCTGATTTTTGGGAACTTCATGTCAGTAGGTCTATGTGGTGGGCCCTGGCTTTAAACTGGTGGAAAAGACAACAATTTACTTTTGAACAGTAATATCAGAATAACTTATACATTAAATTATGCATACTGCTTAGTTATAGTACATAGTTGAAGATCTAGCTTGTCTTCAGATCTGCCCTTACTGGAACTTCTATCCAGTCACTTGTCACTCCAAGAAAGGGGATCACAATTTGAGCAATTATTTGAGCCAATAATATTATATTCTATCATGATACATTTAGCCAACATATTTTATATTTGATTCAGCCTGCCATTCTGTGTGATCAGCCCACACCTTAGCCTGTATCATATTCTAAGTAGGGATAGATTGGGATTGATACAATACACTAACTTTGGTATTTCAACATAGAAATTAATACCTTAGTCCCTACACTTTAGTCACAGTGGGTTTTTTTTGACTATCATTGAGAAGGCAGGTTTTTTTTTCAAATAAGCGACTAACTCGTAAGATAGGAAAAGCTTTTTTGGAATTTGTAGCCTTTGCACCACTACACCTTTACTTGTATTATATTTTAAATGTACCTTTTTATATTAAATATAACTTATACACTTATACTTGCAGCCTTTCAATAGAAATTAAGAGATCTTACCTGGGGTCTCAGTTCCATCTCAAAGGACTATATACTTGTTTCTAAAAAGTGAATGCATTCACCAAATCAAAATTAATATACTAGTTTACAAATGATGGTTGCATTTATTGTTTTTTTTACTTTCTGAAAACAAGTAGCCTGCTATAAAGTAAAATTCTTCAAGAGCTCATTAATTAAATGACTCCTCAATGATGCTTGAAGTATCATAGAATGAGATCCATGCAAATAATTGCTTGCTGTTAGAACCGATCTTGAAATATGGGATATCACTGTTATCAGAAGATGTTAACAAATTGTTATTGTTTTAAATTACTTAAAACGCAAAAAGTGCTGAAATTTTAACTTTCTAACTAGATTGGAATTCTGAATTTGCTCCCAGGTTTTTAATCATCTTTGTTAACCTGCCCAGTCTTTGCATTATTTCTGCTTGAGTTTTAATTTATTCTTTGCTAGCTCTAATTTTGTTGTTCAGTGGTTCAATTCTGTCCAATTCTCTATGCCCATTTGGACCACAGCAGACCAGTCACATCTGTTAGCCACTGCACCTGAGCCCCCTCAAGCTCATGTGCATTGCTTCAATGACCTGATCTATCCATCTCCACCTCTGATGCCCTCTTCTTTGTGTGTCTTTAACCTTTCTCATCATCAGAGCCTTCTATAGCTAATCTTGTATTCTCATGATATGATCAACATTTTTGAGCATTAGCCTTGTAAAAAATTCAGGTCTACAAACCCCTGAGCTGACTGTTTAATTCATCCCATGTAATTTACTACATTTTAATTCCAAGATGGGTTTCAGACTCAAGGACACAAGTCAGTCATATCATTCCTGCCTCTGCCCTGATAATTTTTGTTACCAGGCAAAACAACAATACAATCACAAAAAAATCCATATACATAAGTGCTACCGTAATATTACATAGTTACATAGGCCCTTATTCAATTGCAATTTGGCCAATTGAATAGGGCTCTAAATAAGCACATAGCATATATTTTTTAAAGAAGTTTTAAGTTAGTGAAAACCTTGTTTTTGGATAGATACTTACTAACTAAAAACGTATTTAAAAAATATATGTTAAAATAAAATAAATAAATAATCAATTCCCTCCTGATCCCAGACACCGGCGACCGTACTTCTCCCTGGATCAATACTGCCTCTCTAATTAACCATGATAACTCTGAATTCCCTTTTTAATTAGAAATAAATCCAGTCCCCTTTTAAAGTTATCTATCAAATACGCTGTCACCACCTCCTCTGGTAGAGAATTCTACAGATAAACCTTAGTGTGAAGAACCCTTTTCTTTCTTTAAGGTGGAATCTTTTTATTTCTAACCTCAAGGGATGTCCTCTTGTCAGTTGAAAACCTCTTGGCACAAAAAGCTCCCTTGACAAATCTTTATACTGATCCTGGATGTATTTATATAAGGTAATCATATCTCCTCTTAGACGCCTTTTTTCTAGAGAAAATAAGTTTAATTTGGTTAGTCTTTCTTCATAACTTAGCCCCTCCATTCCCCTTATTAGTTTTGTTGCCCTCCTCTGTTCCTTTTCCAGCTCTATTTGCCTTTGCGGCTGATGCTTGGCTTTGAGCACTGTTACCTAGGTGGTTGTCCACAAGCACTCCCAAATCCCTTTCAATATCCGATACACCTAGATTTGCTCCATTAAGATTATAAATTGCATGGCTATTTTTCCTTCCAGGATGCATAACTTTACATTTATTCGTATTAAACCTAATCTGCCATTTTGTAATTGAAAGTACAGACTATCACATATATTAGTTGTAAAACTGCAAGTTGTCGTCACACTTGCAAGCCTCCTGAAGCGAGGCGAGCCGTTCAGACATGAGCTCGCAAAAATACGACTTTAACCGCCGAACCACCAAACTGGAATAGACAGCGAAAACACGCAAATATGCCTGAAATTCACTTACACACTCACACACAGCACAGGGGGGAGCCAGGGAGCCTGTGAGTGATGTTGCAAGTTAATTTGAGGCATATTTTGTCTTTTTTAATGATCAAAAATCACAGAAGCGGGGGAAAAATGGCAGCCAAAAAAACATAAAAATTCTGAAACAAGATGAAAGCGAGGTTCAGCAAGGCCAGGCACGCAGAACTTAGAAAATACACGACGGCAAAGACAGTAACACTTACACCAACAACCCAGGCACGAGGGACACAGACAAACAACGCCAGGCAAGCGGAACTTAGAAAACACACAACAGCAAATACAGTAACACTTACACCAACAATGCCAGGCACACAGGTCTTAGAAAACACAATGATTCAGCAGAGACACAGAGGAGAAAGACACAGGGAAGGGACATGGGGTGGAAAGAGACACATGGCATTCCCAAGCACAAAAGTTGCAAGTTGCAGAGGCCTTTAATGATCAGGGAAGTTGATGGGAGGAGAGGCTTGCAATGAGCGCCAAAGGTGCTCATTGCGAGCCACGAGATGAGCGTCAAAGGCGATCAGCGGGAGGCTCACAATGAGTGCCGAAGGTGCTCAGAGCGGGCAAAACATCGCATTGTGTGGCAAACAGCATTTACAGGCTTAAAATTTTATTGCCATAATTTTTAATAGGCAAGTTGCTAGTAAGAACATAAAATCCCAAAATAGAGTCCTACATTTGATAACACAATACCTACAGATAGTAATAAAGAAATATAGTGCAGCAATAAAGAGGCTTCGAACATTAGGTGCTTCCAAATACCCAGTAGCCAAGAAAAGAAAAAACAGTGCGCATCTCTGAGCCTTAGTGTCAATAAAAAGTACACTCACAATGGTTAACTGTAAAATAGTGTATACATAAATCATCTACTACTTCACTTGAAAAAAATCCCAGGCATTCGTGTTCTCTCTAAGGCTGTATACATAGGTTGGATATAAGGAATAGCTGTAATGATGGGTCATTCACTGGTAACTAGAGTGGTGCTAAAGCACAGTTCTACCAAAGTAGTGGTGAACACCCACAAAGTGCTTTGATTGGTTCCATTTGGTGCCCACAATTGGCACTTAACATGTTCAGATAAAATGCTGATGTTAAGATATGTATCCTCAGTGGCCCCTATATTGACACTTTCTTGAAAATAAGAGGAGTCACTGTACAGTAACTGGTAAATACCTGGATTGTGTATAAAGCTTAATCTATATAATTATACAAAGAGATAGTTTAGACTAGCCTGTTTTTTTTGGGGGGGGGGGGGGGTTGCCAGTTGAGCATTAACAGAGTGATATCCTTACAAACAGCAACATATTACCTAAACTCTATACTAACATCTTAGATTAATCATACATTTTCCAACACTGTGATAATTTTGAAATTACATTTTAATAATGCCTACAATTCTTAAAATCATTAAAATCCTCCAAAATCAATACCATAAAAATCATGGACAATGTAATGGGTCATTTCACAAAATAGAAAATCTTCAAATTAGGTTAGTTTTTCTAATTAAAATATTGCATAAATAAAATCAATGAAAATATTAATAAATCTAACCATACAGGTAGATTAATAAATAACACTTAAGTAGGACCTAAGTACACAATTAGGCAATTTTCTAAGCATTTTCTCACCTGAGATGAGATGAGAAAAGCTGCATTTCCATATAGGAAACGGTGCATAGTACAACAAGGGATGTTATGAGATGCACTTGAGGTGCTTAGTACATCCCCCTCTCCTACGTCTTTTATGAACCTATGTGCAACTGCTATTTGAAATTATTATTCTGCTAAATTAATGTCACTTTTGGGATACATTTCTGTAATATTGGATTTACTTTTTTGTAATGGAACAAAAGTGATTTAGATTGTATGTGACAATTCAATATATATATTTATTAGCAACTGCAACCTTTAAAGGTTTGCTTACATTCCTAGGTGTGTACTAAAACAGTGCATTTCTTTTCTCTTGTTTTTTCTTGTGCTAAAGTACTATATTTCCCTTTAGTAGAGCTGCCTATAAAAATTTACCTTTTCATTAATGTAAAATATTTTCTTCCTTGGCTTGTTTAATTCTTTAGGGCCTATTTATGAATTTTAAATATTTTTTCTTTAGTAGGTGTATTATATTAATGCATTTTTATGAATTCTAAATATTTATCAAATAGCAGGCTTAATATATTAATGTATGAATACATTCTCAGCCATAATGGTTCTACCGTCAAAGTGATCTATTTAAAACAAATACAATTAATATATTAGGTCCATTGTAAATATATTGTCAGCTATTTCAACACCAGAAATAGGCTTATAGTTAATTTCACTGTAAAGATCATGATGACTAATTTGTTTACTTCAAAACATAACTATTATATGTATAAATAAATAACTATATGTGTGAAACACATAGAAAATTAAGATGGTATTAATGCCTAGGTATTTGCCTAACTCAATGCAATTTATATGCTCCTCTAAGGTCCTAATAAATCACATATATAGTTGTGAGCATGCGGGTTGTTGCTAACGCTGCGGGCTCGCATAGCAAGCCTGTGTGTTGCTGCGGGCTTGCGAAGCTAACGCTGCAGGCTTGCGAAGTGAGTGCCGCAGTTGCTGGCAAGGAGCACCAAAAGGCGCTCCTTTCGCTGGTGGAGATGAGCGCTGTAGGAACTCATCCCTATGACCCCTACGACTTTCGGACCGCAAACACGGAGCCTCGCGAAGCATGGGGCCGCATTTGCCGAGGTGGAGGCTCTATGGCGCCTCACAACCGGTTACAAACGCCCACAGAAGTGGGACTTTAAAAAAAAACACCAAACACGCAATGACTATCTACGGACTTACACACAAAAAATTACGACCCACGGGACTTAGAAAAAATTCCATTCCGGACTCGCAAAAATACGAACTTAACGGACAACCCACGAACAGCGGCAAACATTAAAAAACACAAAAGTACACACAGAAATAAAATAAAAACCTTACCCACAGCAAGGGGGGACACCCAGGACACCTCGATTTCAGTCAAATTTACAAAGTTTAGACACTCAAAAATCCCATAAGCGAGAGTAAAAATGGCTGATGAAAAATACGAAAACGAGGCTACAGGACTCTGAAGCCGGTAAATACCACAAAGCAAATACGGCTTTTACAAAAACCCGTACGACCTACAACATACACCATTAGCAAGGACGCTACATCATACACACACGCGTAACACATACACATTCACCGCCATTTTACAACACTAACTTACACAATGCGGAAGTACACAGCTACACTAATGGCTTCCTCCTGCGCACGCAGCCTATTTACACTACACACTGCACACATTGCTGACACTTACACCTCAGCTCAACAACAGTGCAAAACTACATTACATGCTGCAGGAACATCAAAACAGAGCGTCAGCTCTTCAGCATAATGCTTCCTGCAAATATTACTTACAAATAGGGAAAGTATATTAATTTATGATTTCATTAATTAATGAATTAGCATAACAAAAAATATATACACAAAACAAGAAAAAAAAAAACAACACCACACTATCGCAAACAACCACAAAGACCTTCACCCACAAGGAGCGTCAACAGCGCTCAGAGGACTCAAACTACACCAGGGAAGAGCCTTGCAATAGGCACCAAAACGAGATCAGCGCGGACCTTACAATAAGCGCAAAAGCGCCTATGATAACAAAAAATACACCAACCTAGAGGCTCGCAATGAGCGACGAAGGATCTTAGACCACCAAAACACTTACTCTCTGTGGCAAACAGCATTACCTGCCTTACAATTTAATTGCAGTCATTTTTTGACGGGCAAGTCGCTAGTAGTATATATAATGCAGAGGCACCTTTTTATATGTTTTTTTGTGATGATGAAGATAATAGCCATGATTGCAGGAATGCATAGCCTCCAAATACTGATTTATTTTGTAAATACAGCACTGAATTTGGTTGTTTGGTGCTCCTCCAAGTCTCTCTACTCTCAGGATGGGTACAGTGAAGGTTAATGAGAGGCCAAACTTGAAGGTTGGTATTTAATATGTAGTCATCTTGTTTTCACCTTGTAAATAACTTTTTTTACAGATTCTCTAATGGCTGTTTAGAGGTCACAACTCCTGCCTTTATGAAAATGTGAACAAATAGAAGTTCACTTGTTCATTAAAAAAAAACAAAAAAACATTTAAACACCTTTTCTGCCTCTGTGAACTTGTGGACCCTTTGACCATTTATGTGATAATTGCCCAGCACATATTATTATTATCAGTAATATTATTTTTGTTACACAGTGCTTCAACTGCAGCAAAAGTTTCTAGTTAGTAACATGTTAAATAACCTTATTCAGTTGGAGTCAATTACTAATAATGAAACACATAAAAAAAATATAAAACGTTTTTGTTTTTTAATATCGTTTGTAATTATAAATTGTACAGTGCTTCAACTTTCATTAATGCATTCTGGTTAATAATATGCAAATGCTACTTAGGCAGTTATTCAGTTGGAGTCAATTAAATAGAAGTATCCATTACCAACAATAGCAGCTATAAAAAATATATAAAATTGTTTTCTCTAACCTATTGCCGCACATATCCAAAGTAAGACATATAACTAGATTGTTATAGATTTTTCATGTTAAATAAGGATCTCAATCTATGCATAAAATGTAATTAAAACATACTGTCTTCCTGTCTGTATGTAATGACTAGCTATGCTTCCGAAAGTGCATTCAACTGATTAGAGAATTGACAGCTTTGTCCCCAGTTGGGGTTACGTTGTTGTGGAAGCCGGAGACATTTCATTTCTCCAGACGCCACTCATTACCAGGCCATATACACCAACACAAAATTAGGAGAGAAAGGAAGAAATGAGCAATCATGCAGTAATAGAAAACATAGCCTAATAGGAACTTATTTGGGGCTGTCAGATTGAATTAATTTAGCTCATATTTTATGTACAGTGCCTCAGATATGTACTTAAATATAACCATTTTGAAGTGAAAAATAGATGTAAATTGTTTGTTTTACATAAAAGCAAAAGAAGTGGAAACAAAAAAAATTATTATTATGCACAAACACTTGCTAACACAAATATAATGGTCATTTTTTAATGGAATGAAAACATACATGCATTTAAAATGTCATATTTATTTCTATTACCATAGTTTTGAATTTTGATATTATATATATTGTTATTTAACCATTTCAGTTAATCTAGTTGTTTATTTTTTCTATTCTATTGTCACCAACATTTGGTCAAAATAGGTTTTACATTCAGATATGCATGTTCAGTCAGGCTATGGAACTACTGAAATATTTTTAAACCAATTTAAATGTTTATTATATATATATATATAAAAATTTGAAAACACCATTGTGGTGCTCATAAAATAGGTTTGTAGCAAAAATCACTGTAGGTTTTAAAGTTTTGAAGTTTAGTTTTTTAGACTTCAGCAGATATGCACCTCTCCACCCTTTTTTAATCCGGACCAGATTTACCACTATGCAGAGTAAGCAGCTGCCTAGTGGTACACCATGATACTGCAGTAAATTGAAGGAATGGTACCTAAAGGGTTAAACTGGTGAATGATGAAATAGTGTGCTAGCCTGTACATAATATATATTTATAGTGTTTCTATCACTGTCATTTACCAATGTAGGAGACTATTTTTTCTTATTTTTTTTAATAATCGTTTTATACATTAATGACCACTTATTTAGTGTCATGATACTGTACATAAATCATTGATTGCATATTATACTAAGCAATTTGTCTGGCTGAGTGTGTGAGCTGATAAGCAACAAATATCTCATGAAAATACAACTATATAAAAGAGCAACCACTTTGAGCAGGAATGCTGAATTCCAGTATTATTGTATACTTTTATTTGTAAGTCTGCAAGTATTAAATTTTGCAATGGGCTTTGGGGAAAGCACTATGGACACTGGATTCTAAGCTCAAAGACAGGGCCCTGAACACAACGCATGTATGGCGCTACAGAATATGTTGGCGTGTTACTTATAAAACATAACAATAATATACTCACACATGGTATTTTTGCCTCCAATATGGGATCAGCAAAACCCTTCTACCCAACCCTGGTATGGTCCCAAATTTCACTCTTTCTATCTTTTTTCTTTTTTGTTTTCCTTCAAAGTCAGATGAAGCCTGGACTACAGAATATTTGCTCAATCCGGTAGCCCGTAATGGAGTCTGCAAGTTAATTTGCTTAATTTGTTAATTAGCGTCTTTTTGTGGGCTCAAACAGGTTACGAGTTACGGCCTTGAAAAAATGGTGATGGTTAAACTCGTAACTTACAGCCTCCCGAAGCCTTTGATCTTTCAGATCGCTAAAATGGCAAATCGCTATTCATTTGCATAAATTGCTCACATTGCCACACCGGCACTCAAGCCCGCAAACGCCAAATGGCGGCCCAAAGCTTTCTGGTTGCAAAAAGGACCCACAAAGGGTTTTACAGACTAGTTGGTAACACTGCAAATGGCAATATAAAAACACCAATGCCCTTTACAACATGGGAAAAGCAATGGAAGGCATTACAATTGCATGCACAACTCCCAAAAATCAAATAGATCATCTTATAAACGTCTCACTCATCACATCTACATTGGGACAGCAAATAGTGGCCAAATTAAACCGCCACATGGCATAAGTACTAGGGGAACATTTCACATATGGTTGTTCAGTCCCTCAGTTGTGTCTGACTCTGTGACCCTATGGACTGCAGCACACCTACTAATGTCTATGTCTGTGCTTATCCCCAAGGTTTGCATGCCTAAGATACTGGAGTCGGTTGCAAGTTCCTTCTCTAGTGGACTGTGATTTGTCTAACCTTTCTGCTATGACCTGCCCACCTACAGTGGCTCAACATGGTATACCTCACAGCTTGATTCAGTTACATAAGCCCCTTCACCATAAGCAAGGCAGAAGTGGACCAGGGGAACATACACCACACTAATGTAAATTGATAAATATCAAAACATAATGGGAGGTCACCAAATGGGAATGGGTATACATCTTGGCACATGGCCACCATCAATGGCATGGAACTTTCCAGGATGGGCCTATTGGATATTATCCCTGATGGTGGTGAGTTGGCTGTTGATCCATGTGCCTCTGCACAGCTTCCATGTGTTTTTGCGGCCCCTTCTGAAGGGTTCAGAATAGATTAGCGTGGTGTATATTCCCCTGGTTCCCTTCTGGATTGCTAAGTGGTGGTGGTGAAGGGGCTTGTGTACCTGAATAAAGCTGTGAGCTATACCATATAGGGCCACTGTAGGTGGGCAGGTTATAGCAGAGAGGTCAGACAAATCACGGTACACTAGAGAAGGAACTGGCAACCCACTCCAGTATCACCTGTCATATTGTTATCAGGCCCTCAGGGGAATGTGGATACTCCACAGTATCACAAATTGGACTTTGCATGTGTATTAACCCTTTATTATTATTATATATTATATATATTATTATATGATATCTAATGCTATTATTGCTATAATTATTATTATTATTATAATTATTATATGCATTGATCTATTGCATAGTAACTAGGGCTCCTTAGCTTACATACTGTATATAGGAATGTGACACAAATGTGATGTATGTGGATGTTCCATAACCTCAACCATTGAAAACACACTGACATGGAGAGAACGGTATAACAAAGCTTTATGTCATACACATTGCACAATCAGAAATGGACAATACTGTGCATTAATATCATATGTGTGGTGTGGGCGGATCCAGGGAGAGCAAGAGGCTTGTGGGAAAAAGGGGATACCTAAAGTGGGTAATGTCATAATCTAGAATAAGCATGATGCATAGCACCTACCAGGGTCACATGTGGTGCTAGGGCCACCCTGCCACCACCCACCTCTTCCTCCCCACTCTCCTTCTCCACTTCTGCCACTTCTTGCTCCTCCTGCTGTGCCACTGCCTCATCCTCCTCCTCCTGCTCCTCCTCCTCCTGCTCCTCCTCCACCACCTCCTCCTCTGCCACTTTCTCTCCTCCGCCACTCTTAACCTTCTCCTCCTCTCCTGCACTCCTCTCCTCCACTCCTCTTCTCCTCCACCACTTCCTGGGCCACCTCTCTCTTCTCCTCACCCCTCCCTTTCTCCTTCTCCCCACCTCTACACTCCTCTCCCCTCCCTTCATTATAATCCCAAACATAATATAACGATAAATCAATCAAAGTTTGGCTTTATATGTGCTGTATGATGGGAAAAAATGTGTATTTAATAACTGTTGGGGTATGGGGTGTTGGTAGTGGATGGAGTGACCATGTGTGTTCTTTAACTTATGTGTATTGCAATTATGTGTAATCAAGGATTAAGTGTAAAATTGTAAATAGTAAAATAGAAATAAACAAAACGGCAAATTACTGCTCTCAAAATACTCACACTCTCTCTCTCACTGAAAAATCCCAACTCCAGGACCTGCATGCTACTTCGTCATAAAATACAACACAGTCAATGCATGGGCGGGTGGAAAGCAACTTTATAATATCCCTCTGTCAATCATCTGTGCATAGACCACTTTCTATTGGCTGAGAGGCCTGTGTAGCACTATGTTATAACGCGATTGGATCATGATAGCCAATCGCATCTCGGCTAGCCCCTTAACAGTTTTTGGCCGTGAGAGTGCTTGAGGCTTCGGCCCATAACCCTTGCTCAATTGCCTAGCATCACAATCGGAGACGAACGTGTGCAATTGAATTGGTCTCTATATGTCTATATGTAATAGTGTGCGTTTATCGCTAAAACCTAATTTACACATTTATAGCATTTATACCATGGTAATAACACTACTAAATTATACAAATGTTTTCAGAACATAAATTCCCCCCTCTGGCCATGTGAAAAAGAGGGTTTTGCTGGGGAAGGACCCACCCAAGTTTTTGGTGGACCTACTAGCCTTGATGTACTGTTTCCCCTGGACTGCCTTGAAGGGTCCTCCAGTCCAGTGATCTTATATGTTTCCCCAGGGGCTTAGGAAGGTCACTACACCAATGGGAAGGAGGGAGAATTCACCCTGTACAGGAGGAAGAGGGGTGCCCAGAGAGCCATCAAGTTTATCACTTGGATTGATTTTTACTAAGGGGTTGGAGAGGTAAAGTAGCCTGGCAAGGCCCCCAGTGCAACCTCAGTATAGAGCCACCGAAAGGGGGGGGGGGGGTAGGTCTATGGACGCTCCCTGGCTTCCTGCACTCCCTAGACTTACTACTACCAGCTGGGACCGGGTTCTTGGACCCTGGAGGTCGTTGGGACTGTGCCATTGCTTAGACCTCAGAGAACAAGTAGCAGCAGTGTATCTGGAAAGCTATGAGGCAGGATAGCTTCCCAGTCTCCACTAGAAGGAAGGGAGGAGTTTTCATGCCCAGGGCCTGACTGGACTGTTTTACACTATGGCCTGGGCCTGACTGGCCAGTGTTACCCTGTTTTTATTATTATGGTATGTATTTCTTAGTGCTTATGGTTAAAATATGATTACACTGTTATACTGTATGTATGTTGGTTTATGTATTATGTTTCATGTTATGGGAATTGTTGTAAAAATATATATTAGCTATTCTGCAGGCTATTGCACCAGTCTATTATGTTGGTTTATTTATAATGTTTCATGTTATAGGAATTGTTGTAAAAAAATATATTAGCTATTCTGCAGGCTATTGCACCAGCCTATTATGTTACAGTGTTGTTATCTGGTGACAACTTACTCAGCCCACCTAAATATAATCAAAAGGATGATATGAAAGACCTGATCTCATCAAAGGTACACGGTTTCCAGGTAAGCAGGGGGCAGCCTATTATTTAGGTATGGGGCTTACTGTGATTGGTCAACCTGTGCACCAGAAAATTTTATAAAATGTGCCAATTAAGAAAGGTATGACAGTGGTATCTGTACTTACATAGACAAGGTATGTGTCATTTTGTGCATTAATCCTAATTCTAAGGGTTTATATGGTGTTCCTGATACTTTGGTCTGCTGAAGCAAGTTCCTTGGCGTGGTTCCTGTGTATGGTCCATCTTCTGCTATCAGAGGTATATAAGTATACAATTCTGGTGGATAGATTTGAACTAGGTTCTTACCAAGTCCAATTGAAGTAGCAGATTGCGACACTAAACAATAAGGATTTTATGGCACAGATACTCGATTGGGTTGTAAGTTCCTTCTCCAGTGTTCTGTGATTTGTCTGACCTCTATGCTATGACCTGCCCATCTTGAGTTACCCTACACGGTATAGCTCACAGGTTCATTGAGGTACACAAGCCCCTTCACCATGACAAGGTAGCAATCCAGAAGGAGACCCCACAGTAGATAATTGAAAATAAAAATTCTAAAATATATGTAAAATTACTATTACAACAGTAAATGATGCTATTTTGATAAATGAACTCACCACTAACAATAACATTTGTAAACTTGATCAGGTATAATCTATCACTTTACTAATTGGTTCCCACCTGTAATTATTTATGTTGATTTTGATTAGTTCAGAATAAAACAGATACAGGATACCACTGCTTGGAAGTGCCTTTCTAAGCAAAATAACTGAGATAAAGTTGTGGAAAAGCACAAGTCAGGACATAGGAATACAAAGATTTCAATAGCTTTACATATAAAGCTATCATTCAGAAATGTAAGGCATACAGCACCACCCCAAACTTGCTGGATCACCGATCAAGAAGGAAAACAACCAGAGAGGCTACCAAGAG
The DNA here is from genome assembly GCA_027410445.1 of Discoglossus pictus. NCBI lineage: Eukaryota > Metazoa > Chordata > Amphibia > Anura > Alytidae > Discoglossus > Discoglossus pictus. Next base: position 333,163,198 of record CM050166.1, read on the forward strand.
GCAAATGGCAATTTTAAAGGAGCCTACCGTATATGGCAAAGACTGATCATTGTATGCATGTGGCAACAATATCATAACCGCCCCACAAATCTGATCTGAATGAGAAAGCCGCAAGACAAAAGGCAAGATTCTAAGACCAAGTGGCACAAGGTGTTGAAGTCAGATGATGCCAAACAAGAAAACTAAACTTTTTGGCCAGAATGCAAAAGGGTACATTTGTCAAAAACACAATATATCTTACCATCGAAAGAACATCATTCATTTATTCAATAAAACACAGTGGTGACAACATAATTTCTGGTTAGCTGGAACTGGGCACTGGTCAGGATAAAGGAGATGATAGGTTGTGCAAAATGCAGGCAAATTCTTGAAGAAAACCTGCATCGCTTAGCCAGGAAAGTTGAAGATGGTTCACTTTTGAACATGACAATGACATAAAGCACACCGCTGAAGCAGCTATACTGTGGCTGAAGGACTTGAAGGATAAAATCCTTCAATGGCCAGCTCAGAGCCCTGACATAATTCCTATTGAAAATCTGTTGGAATGACTTGAATACAGCAGTTTATCAACCGTCACTACCAAAAAGGGATAGCCAAATATCTCCTCCCTCTTGGTGTTCCAAAATCTTAAAGGTGTATCCAAACAGACTCTAGATTGTGATTCAAGCAAAAGGTATTTTCATTAAGTATTTACTGAGTGTGGATGGGGGTTCTCATATAAAATATATAATTTGCAAATAAAGCCAGATAAAGTCAGATTTTTTTTTGTTTTCTTTTTAGGGCAACAAAGATGAACATTTTGAAGGGGGTGGGCATTTTCCATACTTACTGTAAATAAAAAAAAATTACTTGTAAAGATTTTATAATAAAGGATTAAATAGCCACTCGTGGTTATTGTATGAATAGAGTGTGTGCCCTTGTTTAAACCCAGAAAGTGTGTGATCGAGAATGGTTGCTGGAATCTGCTGTGATTTCAGCTGTTAGAGGTTAACTCATCATGATCCTTAATGAAATAGTCCAGGGACTGAAAATACTTCTTTTCTGGTCCTAAATCTTGTGTTTTATTTTCATGTGTAGATGTTTAAGCTGTATTTTACAGTACATTTTCAATATTACTCTTTGTTTATACAGCTACATTTTACATAACACTATCTCTTTGAATATGATCTACAATTTTAATAAACATAGCAGATAAAAATGAGCAGCTTCAAACTTACCTTGATATTGGAGTTCATAAGGCAAAAAAATGGAGATTAAAAGTGCTAACATTTGCAATAAATTATGGATAGACTAGGAATACAGTTCATACTATGATCAAATGTCCACTGTATTAGAACACACATCTGTTTAAAAAAAATAGAATTAAGAGCTTGATATAAGTATATACTGTCAACACATATTAACATGGTCATTGACTGGTTCCCCTTACCCACTTCCTGATGGTAACATTAAATTACACTTACAATGACCCAGAGAATACAACTGCTGAGTGCACCATAGTTAACTCAACACCACACAACATGTTATAATGGTTTAACCATGAATTGCTGGAGTGCAACTCCAGTTTGGAGCTATTTTTGCTGTGAGTCAGTGTCCCAACTCAGCTTGGGTAGTGGGAATCTAAGGGCTCCCTGACCGCAAGGGGCTAAGAGGCAAATCTTGCCCATGATTATGGCTCCTTGCTCACGTTGCTGTTCATGGCTTAACAAAATCTTCTTGAGGTGTAAAAAATATGTGTCCCTCTTTCTCCAAATAAATCCTTGAGAGGTAAAATGGCTGTTATATTATAAAAACAATTCTGTAGATATGACAGGATTACAGTATTTTACTACATTTTTTTAGTATGCTGCACTAAAGATTTATGTTTGTGTTTCTCTTGCCTACATTTTGAATCCAATAAAAAGAAAAAAGAACGGTAATATGATCAAATTTAAGGGACGTGGAACACAAGTGTTTTTTTTCACAGATTTGAAAGAGCATATTTTAAACATTTCAAAAGTTGTTTTTAGTATGAAACAACATTTACTAAAACCTGTTTTAAGCTTAAAGGACCACATGCAGTAACATGGAAACATAAATATTTGAAAACGTTAAGTTCTGACTCAGAGCATAATTGAGCAGGAAAAACTCATACATCTAGAATTTAATTGGAAAAAAATAAATTTTGATGCGACTGAAGGACCCTGGAGAGATCCACGATACATTTGGTGGAAGCTGAGTAAGTGTGTGAGAGATGTGTTTACATTTGTGGAGAGCTATTGTTGCAGGGAATGATGCAAGGTAGGGGCGGAACTACCACTGTTTAAAATAAATCTGTGTTGTAGTGGCCCACTCGCGGCCACCACGGCAGCCCCAGCTGCACCAGCCCTCACCCCCCCTTAACGTGGTTAATTGGTGGTTTAGCGGTACTGTTGTCCCATCCCTTCTGACACTTCTTGGCAGGGGAGGGAATCCCAAATTACATCAATCACCTGTGACTTAATTAGGGATTCTCTGCCCTGGAGAGAAGACGAGCAGGCAGGGGACGGATAGCAGTACTGCTGAATCACCAACAAATCCCACCAAAATATGTTTTGCTCTGGGGCCCTCCATTCACTAGCTCCTCCATTGATGCATGGTATCTGCTTCTGGGCCAGGGAGAGGGAATGTGTGCTGTGTCTATTTCAGTCTTATCCAATTATCTTTACAAATGATCTGTGTTTCCTCATTCCCCACCCCTCCCTGCACTGATAGCAAAAACACAAACCCATGTGATCCAGCTCTCAGAATGTGATGTTACAAAAACAAAATGCATCACTGTACTTATAAACAAAGGCTTCAAAAATTAAGATTTCCCCCAAAAAATGCTTTATGCCCATCGTTTAAACAGCTGAAAATATTGTTAGTTTGGTACATGCCTGACAAGTTAGTGTATTGAACTGCAATGGTCCTTTAATTGAAGCAGGAAATGTAAGAGAATACTTTAGTCTGTTGATCTCACTGCAAGGCAACGGGCATGCCCCCAAGAGCAGTTACATTCTGAACAAGTTTTAGTGCTCAGAGATCCTTATTAAAAAAAAGAAGCACATTGTGGCAAGTGATCAGATACCCTCTTTCTGATGCAACAACGAAAAATAAATATATATATGTCCCTTTATGCATGAAACATGAATATTGTGAATGTTCTAGGTTATGTGTAGAATATATGGAAGCAATCAATCATTAATTCAGGAATATTTGCTAGTTTAAAAAAGCATAAAGAGCTAAATAATACTGAGTATAGATTTGGCACACTTATTAAAAAAATGTTTTCTTATTGCAACGTTACTGTAACATTAATGATAATTTTGTTCATAGGTTACACCTCCAGTTTGAGTACCGGAATGAAAAAGCTCTAAGAGATGCACACTTTATTTGAAGGATCATAACATTTTATACATAAATATATACTTCAACCAGTTGAGGATACATGCAACACACTCAGTGTTAATGTTTATATCATTAGTTAATATTGTGCAGAAACTTGTGTTATACGATACATTAAAAGTTTGGCGTTACCATTCAGGCATAAAATGTAATGAGTTTCGATGAAGTATAATTACCAACATAGCTAGGAGTATGAATATACAGTATATATTGACTTGCGTTTAAAAAAACAAAGAGAAGTAGAATGTCAAAAATCTTGTTGCACAGAGCTATTCTTATTGTCCTGCATGCTACTGATCTCACAGAAATACATTTTGACTTTAATATGATGTGTCCAATGAGAGATAGAAAAAGTAGAGTCAGAAATAGACTGTTAAAGTTTCTTAGATATCTGCACTTGTCTGATCTATTGTTTCTTAGTTATTTATTGCCTAAAAAGTTATTGCCTTTATCGATAGCAGCCAACCAAAAGTGCCAAACTTTTTTCCGTTTGGTTCCTCTTTATCTTATGTTTTCAAGTTTAGAGTTATAATTGCTGGGATTGCAAAAATAACTTGTTGATTTGCAAAATATACTGTTGGCTCACATGTGCGACAGACAACTGCAGTTTCCTTTTTTGTATCCTTGATTGCTGGCCAACAGGAAGGTAAAGACAAACTTGCAAGTACACTTATGATATAAAACTGTGTCAGAAATGATTATTAGACAGAGACCATTTTAACCACTATACCCCTGTTTTATTTTGTGTCTTTCACTGGTACCAGGTAAACCCTTTGTGTGCTGTGTTCTTTTCTTCTGCAGGGTATTTGTTCTCTAACATCTACCCCATATCTCCTTCTCTGTGTACAATTCCCACCCAGTCCCTTTCTACCTCCTCTCCCTTCTCTGTCTATCCCATCCACTCCATCTCTACTTTCCTCAGTCCCTCTCTTTCTACTTTCATTTCCACTTTCTTTCTAAATCCATGGCTATCTACTCCTCATCTCCTCTATATGACCTGACCAAACAAGCTTGCTTGCACTTATCTGTTCAAAACGTCTTAATAGGCAACTGGCTAGAATAAAGAGCTTTATTAACAAAGCCTCACCTTGTTTTAATCTACCAGCTTAATACATCTAGGCCATTGTTTATAATGCTACTTTAATAATGACACCTAATTTATTATTGTTCAGTTTTATCTGACTCTCTGAGACCATATGGCATGTCAGTACTTCTGTCGGCCACTGCCCTCCGAGCTTCCTCAAATTCAAATTCAATAACAACTTCATGTCCCTTTAATCTTCTCAGCATCCTGTATTCTTACGATGTGGCCAAAATATTTGAGCTTTAGCCTCATAATCAAACCTTCCAGTGAATAGTTTGAATTTATTTCCTGTAGTATTAATTGATTCGATTTTCTTGCATTCCAAGCGACTTCAAGCAGTTTTCTCCATCACTAAAGACATCAATTCCACATTACTAGTGCAAATACCATAGTCCGAACTTTGCAAACCTTTATTGATAGTGTAATATCTTTACATTTTAATAGCTTTCCTGATATGCCATAGCTTTCTTCCCCAAAAGCAAACATTTTTTTTATTTTATTTTATGGCTACAGTCCCTATCTGCAGAAAAATAAAATATGTCACTGCATCCACTTCTTTTCCATCTATTTGTTAGGAATCAAGATTTGTTGTTTACCATAGATTGGGATGTAGATGTAGACTGACCTTTTCCGGTCCACTGGCCACTGTTGCATTTTCCACATTTGTTGGCATAATGCAAGCAACACTTTGACAGTAATTTTGTAGGATTTTGAATAGGTCAGCTGGTATCTCACTTGACTCTCCAAGATGTCTGGCTCTGGCTCATTGGGCAAACCATTGAGCTTAATGTTGTTAACATCCTTGCTATATAGATCTTTTGTGTATTCCTGATCTGCTTCCGTTAAATGTGTTACCTTGAGTTCCTCAATTTTCTTGAAGAGAACACTTGACTTTCCCATTCTGTTATCCTCTTCTATCTCTTTACATCGCTCATAGAATATATCCTTGTCTCTTTTTGCTAACATCTGGAATTCTCTATTCAGTTTGGCAAATATTTTTCTATCGTCACTACCTTTTGCTTTCCTTCTTTCTTGGGCAACTTTTAAAGCCTCATCAGACACCCAGTTTATCTTCTTAGTTTTCTTCTTTTTTTTGGGGGGGGGGGGGGTCACTAACATCTGTCCAAAGTTCATAATAACAGAACATGACATAATAAGTGTAATAAGTGTGAACTACAAATTTGGGAAATAATTTATAGAAGTACATCTTGACAAAAAGGGTATATAAACTATTATTCATTACAGCTTGTAGAAGTAAATACAATAAGAGAAGTCTTTAATTACACTGAATTTGCTAAAATATTGTACATAGAATGAGGAGTCAGTGTGCATTTTATATTTCAAGGCTTCTATAAAACTGATACAGATTATTGATCATTAGCTCAAATTGTGGACATAGATATTTTTCCATTCAATAAAGAGAAAGAGAAACCAGATGCTCAAATTGATCTTTGTACTGTTTTTGCAATGTTTCACCTTTAGCCAAAGGCTGCTGCACAGACTAATCTAAGACATAATAGAAAACATATTTTTTTTTAGTTTAGCATCAAGCTGTATGAGAAAATGTATTTCATGAAGAAATGAGACTAGCAGTAAAATACAGTTGTTGTCCATATTTAAATAAGATTATACTGGTCGAAAAATGTCATATTCAATGCTGTCATTACAAAAATGACTTTTTTTTTTTACCTCCAGTACTGAAAATAAGAACTTAATATTGTATTACTTAATACTTAAAATTACATTTTCAAATAAAACTTTACTAAAATAGTTTTACAAAAATGTCATGAGAATTTATAAATAACACTTCTAAGTATTTGTGTAATAGTTTTCAGTAATGACAAATAACATAATTATTTGGCTGAAATAAATGCCTTCCCGTTAAATTATGTTTTTTCTCTAAATCTGGGGCATCTCTCCCCACAGTCTAGCAGCAGTTTTCTAACATTTCAGAACTCAATTTTCCTTTGATACTTGCTTTCCATTGTCAAAATGTCGCTAACCATACTACAGTTCTCAGTGAAAAAGTCCAAGTGTGAGTGTAGAAATTGGATTTTTAAAGAAATGTTTCAGCCTAATTTCTGATAGGCTAAGAGAAGTTTACTTGCAAGTTCTTCACAGTTATCTGCTCTGTTGTTTTCCAAAAATTCTCTGCTACAAATTTGAATGACCCCTAGCTGTTTTCTTATAACCATAGAGGATATACTCAAATTGTTCATATCTGCAAGTACCTTTTTTTTTTTTTTGGGCCTTAATTAGTCTAGGGAAAGCCAATCCATCTTGCCTTTAACATTTAACATTTTTCAGAAGAAACAACTTTATATGCAACTGTGGTTACATTTTTTTGGTGGGGGGTTGGTTTACTAGTGGGCTGTAGTAAATGTTTGGATCCCTGATCAAGAGACTTCCAAGTAGGACATACTTTTATTGCATACTGCATGCTCTACTATCCCACTCACAGAGAAAGCAGCAACATCTGGTGTATCCCTGTTGTATTCTCAACAAGATGACAATTGCTTTTAGATTGCCCAAGAATCCTTATAGCTAATAGAGTCAAGAAGAAGTTTCATGTTAAAGTAAGACTTTTTTATTTGAACAGCATGTCCTACAGGAGTTGATGGTCGATCATTTCCAAGCAACACTGGATTTAAAGCTAGCTTTGAGGATTCAATGAAGGATCACCACTGTACAGGTTTGTACTCAATATTGAGTGGTTTTATCAAACCAGTAATCTGATCGCAAAAGACAAAGTCTTCTGAGTTTGTTGACCAGTCTAATCCTATCTTGGCTCCAAACTTAAACAAAAGAGACAGTATATGAATCAATCAGACAATACAACAAACCGATATTAAATTATCTGGTTTAATATATCATTGAGAAAGTCTTATGCACATCCCAGGCAATCTTGCTTTATTTATCCATACCATATCATTCGGAAGGCTATTTCTCTACTCACTTTTCAATAAAGTAGTACATTAAATCTTCATTTTTAAGGGTTATTATATGTCACCATTTTACCTTCTTATCTCAAGCTATACACAATGAGGTTATACATATAAAATCTACCTGGTATATCTAGTCTGCCTATAGAAATTCTCAGAGAGTGAAGGAGTATAAATTCTGGTTAGCTCTGTTTTGTTTTCTAAATTCAGTTGGGACATCATCTGTTGTTAGATATAGTCTTTATTGTTTTGCTTTACTAGCAGTTATAGTCCTTTTCCACATTTGTGATTATTTACAGTAAGTCTTTAATTTATAGTCAATAATCCTACTCTAAATTGAAGCTTTTGTGTAACTCTTTGTCACGAGTACTGCTGACAAAAAGTATACAGTTATAGCTATTAATACTTGTACTCCTCATATAGAAATTCTAAAAGCAAATCTTTACCCAAGCTTTCTTAAAAAAACATATGCTGAATTTCTGATGAGAACTATAAATAGTATTAGATAATGAAATCTTTTTAATAGGAAACTGCTTTAGGCTACAATTCTATATATATATGACATTGAAAACAGAAAAAAAAATAATTACAATTTTATTTTATTTATAAAAGGTATTTTTCTCACAATAAGTGTGAGTCCACAGGGGGAATTATTTAATTTTTTTGCACTAGATGCACATTCATTAGTGTATTACTAATGATCATAACAAAAGGGAACCTAACTACAGTTAACAGACCACTTCATCCTGTCCCAATATCCCACCATTGTCCCTTTGCACTTCCTGGCATTCCATTCCAATCTCTTGTACCACTCTTACAACTAACCAACATTTAATTCAGTACTCTGCTGGTTTGGCCAATTATTCTGCTTTTAAAAAAATGAATATGAATAAATAAATGTACACTTGAGTAAACTATGACATATACTGTCCTATACAGTGGTTACCAATCTTCATTTCAAATAACCTCTTAAAATTACTGAGGATTTTAGTAGACTATTTGAATATTGCTGAGGGTCTCCATCTCTGCCACTCTACTGTGCTTTCCTGTAATATATTCCATCTCATATCTACATAAGTTAATATGCAGCTTGACCAGTTTCAGTTTTAGAGCAAAACAGAGAAACTGGTTTTGACGATCTGCTTTCTTAAGTTGGGCTTGATGAGGCTGTTATAGCTAAACCTACCCAGTAGATTCTTCAGGTTCTCTTTGGTCCCTTTACCAAGGCAGCCAATGTCTCTAAAATCTCCTTTCTCTGATGCAGCATTTAAAAAATATGAACACAAAATCAGGATACTAGTTTTCTTTATATCTAAACAAGCTGTGCTGGAACTTCTTTTATTGCTGTTGAAAACCATGCCAGGTCTAATGGGTGTATATTTAAATTAGAACTGATAACATTCTGTAATAGTCTGTGGGTTTTTGTGATTTTGTATAAATTGCCTATACAACTATTTTCCAATATTTCTTCTGCATTGCATCATAACATCCGAACATCAACATCACTAAATGTATAGAACCAGGATTTTTACAAATATAACTTGTAGATATCTTGTTCCATATGCATATTTATCCAGTCACAGACTGATATCTGCTCCCCCCCCTTCCGCCCTTTTGCGGTCTGATGTGGATCTTTCAGTTTAAATATAATCTGTGATGCCGAGATAGTGGAAACATCATCTAACATCATCAGGTAAACATACATGGGGAATCAACATAACATAAAAACATATTAAATAACTATAAAACAACTACTAAGCCCAGTTCATATGCAGATAGGTCAGACAATTACACATCCCACATAAATACTATTCCAGACATTGTTAGCACCCTCAATTCATTATGTGCTCAGAGAAATAGCCTGTTTTAAAAATCTTAATTCATTCTGTGTCCAAAAAGGGTGGTGGTCAGGGGGATCGTGACACTGGTCCAACTAGAAGGTCACAGAGAAGTCATTGATGCAGTGCAAAGTTGTGTTTGTTAAATTTGTAGATTTTGTGTAATACTGGCTATTACAAAATAAAATTAAAAAGGTATATTATTTGCTTAAGTCTTTGTAACAATCCTTTGTCACACTTGTATACACGTATGATAACAATCTTTATCGCATAATAATAATCTACTTGAAATTGGAAACACGAGCCTGCTGCCAAAAAATGACTGTTTTGGCTCAATAACTACTTCTATTAATACTTGTACACCTCAAAATAATTAGATAGAAAAGCTTTAAAAGCACATCATAAAATCACCAAGCTTTCTTAAAAAGAGCATATGGTGAATTCCTCATGAGAACTAAAATTAGAATTAGGTAATGAAATCAGTTTAATAGTTATCTTTTTTAGGCAACAAACTAAAAACATGACATTTAAGAATACAAGAAGAAATAACTAGATTTATAATTTAAAACAATCAAAAGGTTAGAGAAGAGTAGTGTTTATTTTTGGCTATATATTCAGTTTCAATTATAAAATTAAAAAGGACCAACAATGAGTGTATATGTTACAACATAATACATTTCATTATCCTTTGGAACTGATATGAATCTTAAGGTTTATCAGCCTCATTCATTTAATCAATTGTAAGTTACGAGCACCCGTAATGGAGCCCGTAAGCTAATTTGCTATTCAATTGGCGTCTTGTTGCGAGCCGCAAACAGTATTCGGCTTACGGGCTTGAAATCCTTGCAGTTGTTACAACCGTAGCCTAAGCCTTAAGCCATTGATCTTTCCCGTCCGCAAGAGTTACGATCGCTAAAATAGCAAATCGCTATTCAATTGCTACAATTCCCCAAGCCCGCAAATGTTTTCATATACCATAAACGGCAAATGTAGAAGAAAATCCTACGAGTACTAGAGAAGACCCGCAAAGGGTAAAAGACATGTCCGTAGCACTGTAAATGCAAAAAAAATCAATACTGCACTGTAAATGAAAGGGAAAGTGATTTAAGACATTCGAATTAATTGCACAACAGTCTCAAGCTCATATACATATCAGGCCACCCATATGAATTGGAACAGTATTGGCATTCATTTTTATTATTTTATATTTTGGTTTTGCGAGTTGGATAACATATTAGACCTCTAAACGCTAATTGATTGTCATGTAACCTCCATCTTATACTGCCATAATGATGACAGTCTCATTTACGATTGGCAATTTCAAAATGGGTAGTTAAGGCCTTGCTTAATTGATAATGTTCCCGCCCTGAACTGCTACATACAAGTGCATGGTTTACGGTTATGGCTTTTTGGCCCAGAACTTGCGGGCTTGTTCAATTCAATAGCACCGTAATTGTAGCAGACTGTGAGCCTGCAGCAGGCCCTTAGACATACTGCCTGTATATCGCGACATGCAAGCTTCTAATTGAACGAGGCTCTATGACTGCTTAAAAAAAGCAGGCAATGGTTATTTGTGTTTTCATAGGTATAACTTTTCTGAGAGAATTAGAGACTAGCAAGAGAGAGAGAGAGAGACAGGGAGATATAAGATGCAGAGAGAGGAGGAGAAAAGAGAAATGGAGATGGAGAAGGAAAGGGCAGAAAAAATAGGGGAGAAAAGTGGGAGATAAAAATAGAAGAGAGGTAGATAAAAAGCGCAGAAAGAAATAGAAGAGAAGGAGAAAGCGGAGACAGAGGAAATGCAAGTGAAGGAAATGTGAAGGGGCAATCAGGGAACGAGGTGGTTGCAAGAGAGGAGAAACAAAAAAGCGAACAAGAGAATGAAGGGACAGAAGGGGGTGAGAATGTGAGGGAACAAATGGTAGTGGAGCTGCAGAGTGAAAAGAATAAGGGAGAAATGGCTTAGAAAGAGAAAAGCGAGATGTTTGGTACATTTGTTTTTCTTCTGTAGAGTAGTAGTTTCTGTAGCGTAGAGGGTTTTTACTCGTAGTGTAAGTTTGAGGAGAGTGGCCATGATTGGACCAGCTGGAAGAAGGAACCGAGAAGGGTGAACAAAATGTTGATTTCTGTGCTGCATGAGGTAAATTATTTCCCCTGCTCTGACCCTCTTGCATTGCCTCCTTCTGCCTCTTTGCTATCACCCCTGACCCTAAATTTTAATCTACCCCTTGCTGTTTCCTCAAACCATGCAGCCCTCATTCTGTCTCCCGTGTCCCCTGCAACCCTATTTTCTTGGGTTGGAAAGAGGGTAGTAGAAATAAGAGACGGTGAGAATTTACAGAGAGAGGCAAAAAAATATTGTTTGGAGAGATAAAATAACTATTCTATTTTTCTTCCTTCTCTCTCTCCCCTTTTCTTATAATTTTTCACTCCTTCATCTCCCTACTCTCTTTCCCCCCTCATTGCTTTCTGTTCCTCCCTTCCCCTTTTTTCTCTCTTTTTTTTCTGTCTCCCTTTTTGTCTTTTGCATCCTCTTTACCCTTCTTTCTCACACACTCCTCTTCTCACCATTACTTTTTTTCTCTTCCTATCCCCCTTTTCCCTACTCTCTCTTTCTCCTATTCACTTTTCTGTCATTCCCCATTCTCTTTAGGTTTTCTGTGTAGACTCTTCTTCTCACTCCCCTCTTCCTTGCTCCCCTTTTCCCCCATAAACCCTCCTTACTCTCTCCATTCTGTCTCCTCTAGTCTTTTTCAACGCTTTCTATTTCTATTCGCTGTTCTCTGTTTTCTCATTCCCATTTTTTTCTTTCTCTTATCTTCTAACCATTCTCTTTTCCTCTCTCCTTTCATTCAATCTCTCCTCCACATTTTCTTCCATCCCTCCCATTGTCTCACTTGCCTCGCTCCTTCCTCTTCTCCAGTATCCACTCTGCTCCTCGGTTCTCTATCTCTCCTTCTCTTTCTTACTATTTTCTTCCCTTCCTTTCCTTCTACCTCTTCCCTCTGCTTCAACCTCTTCACTCCTCTCCTCTCTACCACCCTCTTCTCTCTTTCCCTCTCCCAGGTTCGCATATTATCTCTCCCCTCTCCTCTCCCCCATTTCCACTCTTCTAATTCTCCTCTTTTTGTTTTATTTTCTCTCTCTTCATCGCCTTTTTACCTTTTCCATCTTACCCCTTCAATCTATTCTCTCTTTCATCTTCTCTCTCTCTCTCTTGCCTTCTTTTTTCCTACTCTGTCCACCCCATTGCCATTCTCTATCTTTCACCTTTCTTTTTCCCTCTTTTACCTCTTCCTCTCTTGCCCTCATCTCTCTCCACCCCTTTCCCCTTATTTCTTTCTAGCTTTACTATCGATCTCTCTTCCCTTAATTACCATCTTCTATTGCCTTTCTTGTTTCCCCTGTCTTAATTTCCCTTCTCTTTCTGACCCTTCTCTTTTTCTCTAATTTTTTCTCTCCACTCTTTTTCATCATCTCTCTTTCTGCCTCTTATGTCTCCCCTTCTCTTTTTTCCCTTCCCCTCTAAGCTCTCCCCTCTCCTATTTCTTCTCCTCTCTCTCTATCCCACTCCCCAATTCTCACCACCTATCTCTCCACATTTCTATTATCCCTTCTCTAAATTCCCTCTTCTCTTTCTCTCTCTCTCTCTTCCCTTCTTTCGGTCTCCCCTCCTCTTTCTATTGTACCAATTGTCTTCCTATTTTTCTAATGTAGAGATATGTATGAGGAATTGTGACTGGTTTAGAGGAACTGCAAGACAAGGTATCAGCTATATTGCTGAACAAAAATGAACAAGGGCGCTATAGAGGAGTCTGACATCAAAAAGGTAAAAAGGGGCAGTGAAGGGGAGGGTATATTTTTGTATGATAAGAACAAGCTCATATCCATATTTATTATGCAAAGCATAGTGGCTTTTATTTATATCTATACGTAGCAGGTAGTATTGTAAAATGTCTTATGAGCATTAGGCCCACTCAGAATACTGAATATTTGTGAAATTCAAATGTAATAGAAGAAAGAATGCACCTCTAAGTTAGTGTTACCTGGATAAAATTCAAAGAGCTTCCAGCCACAAATCCTCAGTAGCTGATAATATAGAAGTAGGGAAAAGAAAAGACAAACATCTAAATAGAAATACAGTTTAATAAATAGAATTAAAATAAATCAAAGTAATAAATGCTTACTTAAAAGCACACTTTGAAACCATTGTACCCTCACTTACAATATTCTCAGAGTCCCCAGACACTTCCAATTATATGGTGTATGTAGATCAAGCTTTAATCTGGGTTTTTGCTTGGCTCTATAGCTCTGTATGGAAATATCAGAGGGTCCAAAAAATTATTTTCACCTATCAATAGTACTTCATTGAAATATGAAGCAGGAAATCTTTTGATTCTTCTATAAAGATCTACCTTCGTGTGAAATCCCAGATAAAAATTTACTAGTAGATGGTTTGCATATACCAGAGGATTGAAGTTGCTGGGGGGGGGGAATATTGGAAGTGAGAGTGCAGTGCTTTCAAATGTGCTTCCATGTAAGTGTTTCTTACATTTCATTATTATTATTTTTAACTTTATTTAGAAAAAATTGTTTCTATTTTGGGATAATTCATGTCAGGGTTTGCTTTTATTTTGCTGTTGAGATTTATAATTTGGTCAATGAATCACATGTCATGGTTTAAGAGTTCATCTAGTTAGCTGATATCTAATTCATAAAAACATCAGTGATGGCTAAAGCATTTCCACTAAAACTGGATGCATCAATAACAGCCTCTGCAGTGGTGGCTGGGGACTTTTCAAGTTGGCAGGGCGGAAGACAGAGACCTGGCCCCTCCCCTTACATTGACTCCATCTAACAGTATAAACTCCTCCCCTGCCCACTGACACAGACTCTGCCCACTGACACAGACTCCACCCACTGTCACTTTGTTTACTTATTAACTTGATGAGGGTGAGGTAGTGCTGGTTCTTGGCACTATTATTATGCTGGGAAGTGCCTGCATTTTTTTGACGAGGGTGAAATGGTGCTGGTCCTGTTCACTTTTCTTATGCTGGGAAGTTTCTCCATGTTGTTGATGAAATGCAATAATTAAAAAAACACATATGAATACATATTAGATCAGGATGTATGCCCCGCTCTCTATCCCCCCTCTATCCCCCATCCCTCTCTCTCTCCCTCCCTCCCTCTATCCCTCCCTCGCTCTATATCCCTCCCACTATCTCTCTCCCTCTCTCTCTATATCTAGCCCTCTCTCCCTCCCTATATCTCTCCCTCTCTCCCTAGCTATACCTCTATCTATCCCTCTCCTTTTCTGTCTATCTTCTCTCTATCCCTCTCTTCCTCTCTATGTCCCTCTCTCTATCCTTCGCTCCCTCTTTTTCTAATATATAGATTGTGTCTTTACTCTTCCTTCAAAGCACTAACCACATTGTTGGTTTCCTAACTTCAGGATTGTATAGAGCAGACCCTATTTTTGCATGATATATACTGATCAGGTCAGATCAGGTCATAGCAAGATAATATTAGAATTTGTAATCCTACAGTGGGGAAAAAAGTATTTGATCCCCTGCTGATTTTAAATGTTTATCCACTGACAAAGAAATTATCAGTCTATAATTTTAATGGTAGGTGTAATTTAACAGTGAGAGACAGAATAACAAAAGAAACCCCAAGAAAAACGCATGTCAAAAAAGTTATAAATTGATTTGCAGGTCAATGAGGGAAATAAGTATTTGACCCCTTCGACTTAGCACTTGGTGGCAAAACCTTTGTTGCCAATCACAGAGGTCAGACGTTCCTTGTAGTTGGCCACCAGGTTTGCACACATCTCAGGAAGGATTTTGTCCAACTCCTCTTTGTAGATCCTCTCCAAGTCATTTGATTTTGAGGCTTATATTTGGCAACTCGAACCTTCACCTCCCTCTACAGATTTTCTATGGGATTAAAGTCTGGAGACTGCCTAGGCCACTCCCGGACATTAATGTGCTTCTTCTTGAGCCACTCCTTTGTTGCCTTGGCTGTGTGTTTTAGGTCATTGTCATGCTGGAATACCCATCCATGACCCATTTTCAATGCCCTGTCTGAGGGAAGGAGGTTTTCACCCATGACGGTAAATGTCCATCGTCCCTTTGATGCGGTGCAGTTGTCCTGTCCCATTAGCAGAAAAACACCCCAAAAGCATAATGTTTGCACCTCCATGTTTGACGGTGGGCATGGTGTTCTTGGGATCATTGGCAGCATTTCTGCTCCTCCAAACACGGTGAGTTGAGTTGTTACCAAAGGGCTTGATTTTGGTCTCATCTGAGCACAACACTTTCACCAAGTTCTCCTCTGAATCATTCAGATGTTCATTGGCAAACTTCACACTGGTCTGTACATGTGCTTTTTTGAGCAGGGGGCCTTGGGGGCCTCAGGATTTCAGGAGTAGTGTGTTACCAAATGTTTTCTTGGTGACTATGGTCCCAGCTGCCTTGAGATCATTAACAAGATCCTCCTGTGTAGTTCTGGGCTGATTATTCACTGTTCTCATGATCATTGAAACTCCAGGAGGTGAGATCTTGCATGGAGAATCAGAGCGATGGAGACTGGCAGTTATTTTGTGTTTCTTCCATTTGCGAATAATCATACAAACTGTTGTCACCTTCTCACCAAGCTGCTTGACGATGGTCTTGTAGCCCATTCCAGCCTTGTATAGGTCTCCAATCTCATCCAAGACATCCTTGGACAGCTCTCTGGTCTTGGCCATGATGGAGAGTTTGGAATCTGATTGATTGATTGCTTTTGTGGACAGGTGTCTTTTATACAGGTAAAAAGCTGAGATTAGGAGCCCTCCCTTTAAGAGAGTGCTCCTAATCTCAGCTTGTTACCTGTATAAAAGACACCTGGGATAAAGAAAACTTGCTGATTGATAGGGGATCAAATACTTTTTTCCCTCACTGACCTGCAAATCAATTTAGAACTTTTTTGACATGTGTTTTTTTTGTTCTTTTTTTTGTTATTCTGTCTCTCACTGTTAAAATTATAGACTGATCATTTCTTTGTCAAATACTTTTTTTCCCCACTGTAAGAGGAGCTTTCCATTCTGCAAAAAGATAGAGAGCTCAGTTTCATAGAAAAAGTATATTCCAGGCATGCTAGAATTAATTTACATAACTGAACTGGATATCAAATATAGAAATATATCTATCTACTGTATATCTGTCTCCCTCGCTATCTAATTATCCCTCTATCTATCTATCTATCTATCTATCTATCTATCTATCTATCTATCTATCTATCCCTCTCTGTCTATCACTCTCTCCCTCTCTCTACCTATCTATCTATCTATCTATCTATCTATCTATCTATCTATCTATCTATCTATCCCTTTCTCAATCTATATATCCCTTTATCTATCTATCTATCTCTATCCCTCTCTCTCTATCTTTCACTCTCCCTCTCTATCTATCCCTCTCCATGTATCCCTTTTTACCTCTCTCCCTCTATCTATCCCTCTCTCACTAACCATCCCTCCCTCTCCCATCTATTCCCCTCTCTCCTCGATTCAAACATAGAACTTACAAACAAACTTATCTCTACATCATCAACCAAACGTAGTGTAATAATGTGCTATTAGATCAAGCTTACTTGCAAACACAGACCAAACTGCTGCATCCATGTCACGAGTACAGTCACAGGCAGGTGCTGGTCTCAGTGTTCTGTCCCTATATTTTCATATATTTTGCCTGTTATTGTAGAAATGTAATAGTGGGGTTAAAATTACATTTTTGACATACAGTGGAAGGGAAAAAATATTTGATCCACTGCTGATTTTGAAAGTTTGTCCACTGAAAAAGAAATGATCAGTCTATAATTTTAATGGTAGGTGTATTTTAACAGTAAGAGACAGAATAACAAAAAAAAGAACAAGAAAAACGCATGTCAAAAAAGTTATAAATTGATTTGCAGGTCAGTGAGGGAAAAATGTATTTGATCCCCTATCAATCAGCAAGATTTCTGTCTCCCAGGTGTCTTTTATACAGGTAACAAGCTGGGATTAGGAGCACACTCTTAAAGGGAGTGCTCCTAATCTCAGCTTTTTACTTTTATAAACGACACTTGTCCCAAAAGCAATCAATCAATCTGATTCTGAACTCTCCACCATGGCCAAGACCAAAGAGCTGTCCAAGTATGTCAGGGACGAGATTGTAGACCTACACAAGGCTGGAATGGGCTACATGACCATCGCCAAGCAGCTTGGTGAGAAGGTGACAACAGTTTGTATGATTATTCGCAAATGGAAGAAACAAAATAACTGCCAGTCTCCCTTGGACTGATGCTCCATACAAGATCTCACCTCGTGGAGTTTCAATGATCATGAGAACAGTGAATAATCAGCCCAGAACTACACAGAATGATCTTGTTAATCTCAAGGCAGCTGGGACCATAGTCACCAAGAAAACAATTGGTAACACACTACGCCGTGAAGGACTGAAATCCTGCAGTGCCCACTGCTCAATAAAGCACATGTAAAGACCAGTGTGAAGTTTGCCAATGAACATCTGAATGATTCAGAGGAGAACTGGGTGAAAGTGTTGGGGTCAGATAAGACCAAAATCAAGCTCTTTGGCATCAACTTAACTCACTGTGTTTGGAGGAGCAGGAATGCTGCCTATAACCCCAAGAACACCATGCCCACTGTCAAACATGGAGGTGTAAACATTATCCTTTCGGGGTGTTTTTCGGCTAAGGGGACAGGGCAACTGCACCGCATCATAGGGACGATGGACATATACCGTCAAATATTGGGTGAGAACCTCCTTCCCTCAGCCAGGGCATTGAAAATGGGTCGTGGATGGGTATTGAAGGTTTGAGTTGCCAAACATCAGCCTTGAAATCTTAATGACTTGGGGCCTCATTCAATTGTGATTTGGCCAATTGAATAGGGCTCTAAATAAGCACATAGCATATATTTTTTAAAGAAGTTTTTAGTTAGTACACATCTATCCAAAAGCAAGGTTTTCACTAACTAAAAACTTCTTTAAAAAAAATATGCTATCTGCTTATTTAGAGCCCTATTCAATTGGCCAAATCGCAATTGAATGAGGCCCTTGGAGGAGGATCTACAAAGAGGAGTGGGACAAAATCCCTCCTGATTTGTGTGCAAACCCGGGTGGCCAACTACAAGGAACGTCTGACCTCTGTGATTGAAAACAAGGGTTTTACCACCAAGTCTAAGTCGAAGGGGTTTAAATACTTATTTCCCGCATTGACCTGCAAATCAATTTATAACTTTTTTGACATACGTTTTCCTTGGGTTTGTTTGTTTGTTATGCTGTCTTTCACTGTTAAAATACACCTACCATTAAAATTATAGACTGATAATTTCTTTGTCAGTGGACAAACATTTAAAGTCAGCAGGGAATCAAATATTCCCCTCCCCCCACCCCCGTAACTCATCATTTACACAAATAAATGCACTGCCAGATAAAATCATATAACTTAGAGTAAATAATATATATTTTCTTCTATAGGTACTATAGGAGCCACACAGACTATTTCTATGAGACTATATATATATATATGAGCCAGAAAAAAAAGGTGTCCTGGCTCTCATGTGCCCAGGATATTTTTATACCTGGCTATACTGTTTATAACTTTCTGTCTGGCTTGTATAATGTGTTCCTGGCTGCTAAGTGTTAACTATTTTTGTCCACCCATGAGTATACTTATATTTACATATATTTATATGCATATACAAATATAAATCTTATATATTTACATACATACAAACATTATATGCATATATGTGCACTGATACAGGAAGTTACAGTATATTTACAGACACAGAACATGCAAAATACTCATAAAGTGTTTTCACAAATAAATTCAAATCATGAGTATTTACATCTATTTACAGACACACAAAGAGAATGCAATATATTTACACACAAATGCGCATAAAGCAATGTATATACTCATGTTTACAAACACAACATGCAGTATATACAAATATGTTCACACAAACATAGTATGCAGTAAATATAAATATAATTACACACATACACACAGCCTGCAGTATACCAATATATTTAGATACAACATACAAAATATTCATATATTTACACACAAACAAAGCAAGTGGTATATACATATAAAGACACACATACACAAAATGCAGTTATACACATATTTGCACACATACACACATACAGCATGCAATATATACATATCTGTATATACATATATTGACACTCATAAAACAGAACATGCAGTATAGACACATATTGACACACATATACACACAGCATGCCATATACACACATGCCATGCTATATATACATACATTTACACAGAAAGAATCACACCTAGACAGAACTTACAAATATCTTCACTGTGAGAGTGACTTGGGATGCTGAGGAGACTAACATAATGTAGTGGCAAGTTCTATGTAAGAATAAATACATAAGAGCCTGCCTTCAATACTTACATTTATTGAAGTGAAGACTGCTACCCTTGTCTCTATGAGGTACTGTATGTGCTCTGCAGTGCCTCTACTGGCAGGAATGATTGGAAGCTGCAGTCAGGCGCCCCAACAGCTCTTAATCAGGCTGCACAGGGTGCTGTGCTGAGCCTCTCTTTTGTATAGCAGAGGCCTACCAAGAAGTTAGGACACTGTCCGAGTAACTCAGTGGCTCCACCTTCAGGTACCTCACTACATGACAGTCACTGTGTAAATGCATTACACAGACAGTGTTTTTTTGGGGGGGAGGAGAATCAAAGAGGGAAGGGAAAAAGATAACTACTTTCTGTTAGAATGGAAGGAAGAAAGACTAAAACAAATTATAGAATAAAATATGCTTTTATGGACTCTAATTTGGGAGGGCGGTTGCCCAGTTGCCCCAATGCACCAGCCTCCCCCGAGCCTCTGTAAGCCATATAAAACCTGTGAAGTCAATGTTTTACTCTTAAAAATATCCAACTAAAAGGTAACTTATTTCTTATGTTGTTTTACTGGTCTGTGTTTTTATAAATTATGGCTGCTAAGAAATTATTAAATAAACAGCATGAATCACAACAGTGGGTCAGAGTTAACCAGATAAGATTAATGAGATACACTAAAAAAAAATCAAAGTGTTATTTTGCAGTGGTATAAAGACTGCTGTATGTGAAATATAGAAAAATAATAAGGTGTTCGGTATCATTATTTGTTTCTGCTGTTAAGGGAGATAGATAATGTATTATTTTTCTATCAAATGCAGTTGATTGCTTTGGAGATGCATTAAACAAAGTGGATAAATGGACAAGTTTAAGTTAATAAACTATACAAAAATGTAGCATTGAATACTCAGTAGTTACAAAGACATTTTTTTGAAAACTGCTTGGAATATACTTCTGAGCATGTTATGATTGAAATATGTTTACATGAATTAACTCAAAGTTGCATAATATATCAACACTGAAAGCAATAATCAAATAACATTTCTTTAGTGAATCATAATTTTGAAGCAGATTTGATGAAATTACTCAATGTTTAATTTTTGGTGCATAATGCACATATTTGGTTACAAGATTTCTCAGACCCCAGTTTCCATTGTAACTGTAAGGTTTGGGATGTTTTGCACCTGCTCAAGCAATTGTATCATGCCAGTATAATTAGGCAATTAGTTCTATTTTGAGTTTATAAATGCTGGGAAACAGCCAGTGGCACAAAGACATTTTGTACACCAAAGTAGATTAGAATTATATATGTTCAGAAAATTAAGGTTTATGTCCTCCTTTCACTGTCAAATAATTTTGTGATGACATCAGCAATTACATCACACGATCGTCACAGGCGACAAACAACAATCCATTACATTACTAATGACCTTATTTTACATCACTCATAACTTTACTCCCTTGCTAATAGCTATAATCTGACTTTTTTCCTTAATTTAGTTTTGAATGCTTTCTGAACGCTGTCATGTCACCTGTGTAGGTTCATTCCTAAAAAGAAGCAAAAGACAGTTGACCCTAAAGGAGTAAGTTCCCATCACATCCGTAAAATAATCCGTTAACATATACTCTGCAGATACTATTTTCAAGCTTTGTGGGCATTTTTTAAATATAATATGTTGGAGGGAGATGACACAGTTCAGACAAAAGTCATCTATATCTGATCCAAACCTTTCCTGTTACACTACAAAGTCTCATGAACTAATTACATGGGCAAGTGAAAGATAATAGCTTCTTCTTAGAGTAGTACTATGCTAATAAACAGGAATGTAAACATGGGTAAACATTTTATGAACGTTGCTGCCACATTAATTATGTTTGCAAAGGGCTATTTGTTTATTTATATTTAACTTAAATGAGAGGTCTATGTAGTAGAAATGTAACAGTGAGGCTTTACAGCATGCTTATCCAACATTAATCCTTGAGAGCTAATCTATCCATATAAACTGGTTCATAGTCTAAAAGGCTAACCTTATAAAGAAAGAATACATGGCCTGAATATGTATAGCTTAGAGGACAGAAGAATATATCAAAGCAATGTTCAAGAAGGACGTATCTTCAAGAAAAAGAGGAGTGCAAGGACAAGAAGTCAGGATTTCAAATTGGATGATGGAAGATTTATGGGTAATATGAGTGCAGAAAGAATAGTAGATGGGTGCAACAGCCTTCTAGTTATGGTATTTAAGCATGTCTGTGATAATGATAAGGCTATATTGAGGTTTAATAAAGCCAAACTCTTAAATAGATAGAATGGGCAGAGCAGACAGGCCTTTTTAGTCCTTATCTGCGGTCAAATTTATGTTCCTATTTTCAGGATATCCATGTCAGCACAAGTAAGCAAAATATTGTGTGAGCCTAGATCTACGCACTTGGGGCCTCATTCTATTAAGGACCGTAGGAGATGCGTGGCCACAAGGGAGGGCCGAAAGCTACTTCCCTATTCTATTCCCTTGCGGACGAGGGATCCGGACGGCTTGCGGATGGCACCCTGTTATCCCTTGCGGCCAATCTGCAAATCATTATTTTTGTAATTCATGTTCAATTACGGTGTCCAGAGTCCCACGGGCTTGGAGCACATCAGCCCCGCAACGGCGGCGGGATTAGCCTCCGTCAAGTCCGTAAATGGGTAAAATAGACCCACAGGTTATTTGGGCCACGGAGGTGTCGCAAAGGGCTTACTTACAAATCATAGCACTAATTAAGCAAATAGAAAAGCCATCCTGTACTTTTATTAAAAGTGAAAGTGATGTTTGGTCTTAGAATTAACAACATTCCCCTACTCTTAAATCTGCAAATAAATACATTTTATTTCATGTTTAATTTTCGTGTTCTATCCATCATGCAAGTCCCACAGGCTTAGAGGTCAATCACCCTCCAAGCCCACACAGGCTTCAATAACGAGCTACGGGCTTGGAGGTCATTGAAGCCCGTGGGTCTTTGGATGGAAATTAAACCTAAAATCAAAGATTATAATTTGGCGATGTGAAAGTTTGAGAATGTTTTGCTATTAATCCCCATGCCCCCCATTGTGTTCCCCATCATTTACAGTGCTTTACAGTGCTGGATTGAATATATCTTTGCTTTAACAATGCTTTGAGTTTGCAGCCTTTAAACTCAGAACCCGTACATATTTACTGGCTTCGAGGTCATTGAAGCCCGCGGGACCTGGGACGGAAAATAAACCTGAAATTACAAATTGGATTTCAGCGATGTGCAAGCTTGAGAGTGTGTTGCTATTAATCCTCATGTCCTCCATTATGTCGCCTATCATTTACAGTGCTTTACAGCGCTGTCTTAAATTTATATTTGCATTTACAGTTTTCCAAATTTGCGGCCTTGAAACACAATTTACGGGCGCGTGGGAAATGCTTGCAGCCGATTGCATAGTTTGCGACCAGCCGTAAGGTGGACCTCCTTGTGGCGCCGTCCATTTGAATAGCAGCATAGCCATAGCGCTATGTAGGGCAGTAAGCTGGCCGCAAGGAATTGTAGCTTTGCGGCCATTTTACGGCCCTTAATAGAATGAGGCCCCTGGAGTCAAACAGGAAATTCTGGAAATGTGGTCTTAATCAGAGAACTAATATTGGACAGGCTTTCTTTAAGAGGCATTCAGAATAAAATACAGGGTGTACTGAGGTGAGAGGTTTTCTGGAATCTTGGTAAACGTTGTTCTACAAAAGGAAGAAGAGAATGACTGAATATACAGCATGTTTCTATCTGCACAATTGTCAATATTTTTGCTAGAACTAATGGGATGCTCATTATAAAAAATATACCCTCCTGAGAAAGTAGCAATCAGATTCAGGTAATAAACGAGAATAGAATCCTACATGTGAAAATGTGCTTATTTATTTTGTTTACTTATAATACATTTTATGATTTTATGAGGTAAGAACCAAAAAGGCCCATGTGGTCTGCCCATTCTATCTACCCAAAACTTTGGGTAAATTAAGCCTCAATATTGATAAGACCATATGAAAATGTATCATTATTAAGTATTCATATTTGTCTCCCTTATTCAAATATTTTAAAAGCAATTAGTGCTGACATATCACTATTTGTAATTCCACTACAATCTCTAAACACAGTCTGTAACAGCAGTTTTGTAATCTTTGTTCATAATAGCTCACTAGATTAGCTAATTGTCTTATTCTAATCATTCATTTCATTACTTTTGCAATTAAACCTTGGCACAGAGTTCAGTATGAAGAGCCCAATATTTTTGCATGCCATAATGATAATAGTTTACTGTCATTACAATTAAAATCCTGCAGAAATATAAATAAGCAAATCAAACAATTTCAAACTGTAGGCAGTTGTTTCACAAAGTATCAGGGTGTAGGCCTGATTTAGCTACACCCAGTAAAAAAACTATTTAAATAAAAGCTAATGGGATTTTGTTGACATTCATTTGTTTGGGTTATAGCTCATTCTCCTTGTTTTCCACAATTTTCTGTATTGTGATAACTTAGCCCGTACAATACTGCCAAATCCCACTCTTAACTTGGAGTTATTGCTAGTTTTAAGACAATACACATAGACCTGGCAAATGAAGCTTTTTGGTAACCGAAAGATCCAAATATTTAGAGATTATGCAGAATACATTTGGAGAATTTACCACAGCAAAACCTTTCACTTGGTAGATGGATTGACAGGCATCAGTATAATTTAAAATGAGGTCTGGGGTGCTGTTAATTTATTTGTATCCAGCTGAAAGTGGGTGGGGGTAAGCATTCTAGTGGTTAGCTTATGTTGAGCAACGATAAGATTATCTAGTTTGTCAATTGTATCTATCTAAAAAGCATGGCTTGATTACATTTACGGCTGATGATGACATGGCTTTCGCGCGCTGGAGACCAGCGCCGCCATCAGGGCACCTAGAACTGCACTCTGATGATGCTCTGCGCTCCAGCCTGCATCGCATCTGCCCATCTCATATTTACTGGACCTGCTTGATGGAGGCTGCCAAGGCTAATGTAAAGGCCTGACAGTGTGCCATGTGGGACTGGCATGTTTTATTAGGAGCATATTGTATGTAATATCACTGTAATTGCAACATGCTCCTAGTTACACATGCACACAATGCCTGGCCCATATGGCACACTGTCAGACCCTTACCTTGCCAAGCAGGTCCAGTAAATATGAGATTGTGGCCTCTGTGGCAGATGAGATGCAGGCTGGAGCGCAGAGCATCATCAGGGTGCAGTTCTCTGCGCCCTGATGACGGCGCCCTGATCTGCAGCACGCGAAGGTCGACATGCTCCGGTTTACCTAATGTTTATTACTGCTATGCAGTCACTCCAAAGCAGGTTTGGTTCATCATTATCATTTTCTATATGTTGTACTAGCCATTTATCACCAGAGTATATCATAACTGAAAGATTCAGTACTGAGTTTTGGCTCCTGTGTGTTAATAGGATTCTCAACTTGCTAATCTGCATTTCAGAGCTCTTGAGAGGAGTGGTATAGAGGATCGCACAGTATAATAGAGAGGCGTTGTTTTTCCAACACAGAGGCGGACAAGCAGACTGTAATCCTAATTAGCACATGAAAGTAGATAATTAATATTTGTGAGCCACTCATTTGTATAAGAATACAGCAGAAAAAATCTGATTAATTTAAGAATAACTCACTGTAGAATCAAATAACTAGCACAATGTATAGTCAGTTTTTCATGTTCATTAAGAATAACTTGACTTTGGTTTTACAATGTTCCTTTAACAGTTACCACATCCACTGGAAGGCTATTCCACTCATATATTGCCATTTCTATAAAGTAGTACATTCCAACTTTAAATCATTCCTTTTTTTGCATTTTTTTCTGGAAGTTCCTTCCCTTCTGATGGTTTCTATCATATCAACCCTCTCCATTTTGTTTTCTCTGAGATATACATATTAAGACAATAACGTTTCATATTTTAGAGCTCGCACCATTTTAATCACCCTGCTATTAATTGTTTACAATTTGTTAATATCTTTTAGTAGATTTGCCCTCATGAACTAGATATAGTGTTCTCATATAGTGCACAAAGTGTAGGTCAAAACCAGTTGCTTGCAGAGTGACTTTGAGGTAACAGTGCTCCTCCCTGTCAAGCCCCTTCTCTTGATCCAGGGAAATGAAGGCAAGGGGCAGACCAGTACTGTAAGTATGGTGTAGATCCTAGAACAGAAAAATATACAGTCAGGAATAAAATAGCACTGATCAAGATGAGCCAACTCTGTCAGCACAGACTTGAAACTCAGTAAGATTGCTTTGGTCACAATCTCATTGGCTGTTCTGAACAGTGAGACCAGTCATCAGTTGTTTATAAGAGAGATTTTGGCAACAATGATAACACAAGTAGACACCCCCCCTCCCCCCCTAGGTACGATCTGACTTGGACCTAGAGAGTAGCATTAGTACCACTCTTTTTTCTCCTGCTAATTCATCTTCCAATACAGAACAACTTCCTCTACACATGACAATCAACTATTTTTAGGTAGTTCTGCTTATTTATAATGGGTTGCATTGAACTATAATATGGTTGGTGGCTAGTTTAGAATGTGGATTATACAAACGGTATTTTCTGTTATTTGTTCATAAGACTGTTCTGTCGATAAGGTACTGGTGGCTGGTATCGGAAACACGACACGGTATCACAACTTCTTGAACAATGAGGGCCCTTTGCTAATCCCCTCTATAGCAATTATGAGTGCTGTAATAGCACATAAATTTCTACGTAGCAATGACATCACCCATCCCTAAAATATTGCAAAGAGAACTACTACAAGTAAATCCGAGTAAATCCAGCAAGCCAGGGTTGGCACACTTTTTCATTGAGTTTTGACTGTAGATTACGAGTACTTCAGGGAGACTTTGGACCCTATGCAATTGAGCAATTGTAAATTACTGGAGCCCATAATGGAGCCCGTAATCTAATTTGCTATTCAATTGGTGTCTTTTAGTGAGCCACAAATGATCTACGGGTTACAGGCTGAAAAACACTGCGGTTGTCAAAATCGTAACTTACAACCAAACCATCTAAGCCTTTGATCTTTCAAACCCGCAAAAGTTACAGATTCTAAAATCGCAAATCATTATTCAATTGTTACAATTCCTCAAGCCCACAAATGTTTTCACACCCGGCAATGGCAAATGTAGAGGAAAATCCACTAGTACCAGATGGGCCTCGCAAGGGGGTTAAACACCTGTTCATAGCATTGTAAATGTAAATAAAAAATCAATACTGCACTTTAAAATACAGGGAAAGTGATGAAAGACATTAGAATTAATTGAACAACAATCTCAAGCTCGCAAATCTGCAATAAAAATATATTTTTTAAAGTTTCATTTCGGTGTTGGGAATCAATGAGTTAATACATATCAGGCCACCCACATGGACTAAAACAGTATCGCCATTCATTTTTAATATTTTGTACATTGCCGAATTGTGAGTCTGATCGCATATCGGACTTCTAAATACTACTTGATTGACGTTAAGGGCTTGCTTAATTGATCATGTTCACACTCTGAAATGCTACTTACAATTCCATGATTTACGGTCTCGGCTCTCTGCCCATAAGTTGCGGGCTTGTTCAATTGAATCGCTCTGTAATTGGAGCAAATTTCATGCATGCAGATATACAGCCTGTATAACATAGTCTGCAGGCTTGCAATTGGATCAGGCCCTTTGAAACCCAAACTCTGTGCTAATAAGATTTTACTGATCACTCGCAAATCAGGGCAGTGCCCTAACTAAAAAAAAAAAAAAAAAAAAAAGAAAGAAATTAATACGTGTACCAAAGACCTCTAGCAGTGGTTTTAAAAACCAGGGCATACTGCCGCAGCACCTCTTAGAGGAAAAGGAAACCCATAGAAAACAATAGAAAATAATGCTAAATCATAACAAATGGAGGATATACATTGCTATTGGCACAAATGTGCAATATAAACTATTTATTTGTCACGCGTGACTATACTTATGGAAACAGGAAATATCTGCTCACAGCTGGAGAAATCTCACTATCATACACAATCATAAATAGCATCAGAAATCAGAGATATCCATTACAAATAATATACTACAGTCACAGAGACACAAATGTGAA
Organism: Discoglossus pictus; assembly: GCA_027410445.1. Lineage (NCBI taxonomy): Eukaryota > Metazoa > Chordata > Amphibia > Anura > Alytidae > Discoglossus > Discoglossus pictus. The sequence continues at coordinate 333,191,034 of CM050166.1, forward strand.
TAATTAAAATCATATATGTGCATCAATATGTTTAACCTCAGTATGTTTGGCTACACCTGCCCTGAAAAATTCCACACCATTGCAGCTGTGCAAATGGCAACATGTATATCAATAATGAGCATGTGACAGTCTTAATGCATCGATTAATTATTAATTACACATGTCAGATGGTTAACAACCAACCAGTGGAATGGTGAGCCCTATCAGTGTCACAATCTATATGTATCAAAATATTTACTGACAATAATCAATATTGATTTTGTTAACCCATGCTTTGCAACATAGGGATGAGAACACTTAAATAAGTGTGTGAACACATTTTGGATATATTAAGACCAGATCTATTTCTATTTTCTTTATAGGCACAAGTCAGATCCATAAAGACAACCTCTTCATCCACAAGCAGTGCTACCAAATAATGAATTACATATGTACACAGTGGCTATTAGATACATATTCCATCAATGACACCCCCCACCCCCAGCAGAAAAAAATCTCACATGCCATTATTTAATCATATCATGATCAATAAGATGTATTTGTTATTAAGTTCAGCTCCTAGCAATGCAGATCATTTAGGAGTCCTCCTACACATCACCCGGGCCCTGGGATCCTCTCATGGGCTCCTCCTGACATGAATCCTGGTGGGACAAGGGCACTGCCCGCAGCCTCTGACTCCGAGTTGATGATCCCGCCTCTGTCTCAGTGGTGGACCCCTCCTCCTGTCAGTTGTAATGAGAGAAGAATGGTATATGGTTACAACATTGTATGGTCTTTTTGTTGATGTATATTCCTGTCTTCCTGTCATGCAGTTATCTAGGACATGGATTGTTCACTTATCAGTTAATGTTTAATGCTATTCTTTGCTGCATGTAATCATTTCTTTATATTATGAGCTTGTTTGTTATTGGCTTATAAAAATATCTTGATTCTTACTGAGGTGTGACCTCTCCAGCACATACATATACATACTCTGTAGAAGTTACTACATATTGAACCATACTAACCAATCAGTGCACAATCATTCCAATAGAGTATGTATCTGCAAATTGTGCAGTGGCCACACCCACAACTGTGGTCTCAATTGGGTGTTTAATAAACTAAATCTATTTGGTATCTGCTGTGTCTATTTGCCACATGCTGCCCAACAATGCTAGTGATATGTGAGGTTTCTGGATTTGATGAGGGATAGACAAACAATCTAGCCCTAGTAAAATCCAGGGAGCTGACATGTCACTTTTATTGTTGTGCAACATTTCCATGGGATTAGAGTATGTGTGCAGTTGCTGGCAAGGAGAGCCAAAGGCGCTCCTTGCGCTGATGGAGATGATCGTCCTACGACCCCCTACGACTTTCAGAGGTGGAGGCTCCCACATCGGCTGCAATGAGCCACAGGTTCACTGCAGGACGCAAATGCGAACCCTCGCGAAGTGAGGGACCGCATTTGCGGAGGTGGAGGCTCTATGGCGCCGCACAACCGTTTACAAACGACCACACAAGCGGCACCTTGAAAAAAAACAACAAACACGCAATGATTAACTACGGACTTACACAAAAAAATAGGAGCCGCGGGACTTAGAAAAAAAAAAATTGCGGACTTACACACAAAAAATTACGACCCGCGGGACTTAGAAATAATCCATTACGGACTCGCAAAAATATGACCTTAACAGACAACCCGCGCACAGCACCAAACATTAAAAAACACAAAAATACACACAAAAATAAAATAAAAACCTTCCCCACAGAGAGGGGGACACCCAGGACCTCTGCAACACAAGTAAAACCTCGATTTCAGTAAAATTGACAAAGTTTAGAGACTTGAGAATCCCCTAAACGACAGCAAAAATGGCCAACAAAAAAAACGAAAACGAGGTCACACGACCCCTAAAGACGCTAAATACCACAAAGCAAATACGGCTTTTACAAAAACCTGTACGACCTACAACATACACCATTAGCAAGGACGCAAAATCATACAAACCCGCCTACCACATACACATTTGCCGCCATTTTACAACACTTACTTGCAGAATGAGGAAGTACCCAGATACACTAACGGCTTCCCCTCGCGCACGCAGCCTATTCACACTACACACTGCACACATTGCTGACACTTACACCTCAACTCAACAACACTGCAAATCTACATTATATGCTGCAGGAACATCAAAACAGATTGTTAGCTCTTGAGCACATTCTTTGCTGCATTTATTAATTAAAAGGGGGTAAAGTATATTAATTTATGATTTTATTAATTAATTAATTAGCATAAAAAAAATAGACACAAAAAAAAATTAACACCACACTAGCTCAAACAACCACAAACACCTCCACTGCGCCACCCACAAGAAGCCCCAACGCTGCTCATAGGACACAAACTACACCAGGGGAGAGCCTTGCAATAAGCGACAAAACCAGATCACTGCCATCCTTACTATAAGCGCAAAAGCGCCTATGATAACAACAAATACACCAACCCAACTGAAGCCGCTCATTGTGAGCCACGCAATGAACACCAAAGGCGCTCAGCACCAGCCTCGCAATAAACGCACAAGGATCTCAGACCACCAAAACACTTACTCTCTGTGGCAAACAGCATTACCTGCCTTACAATTTTATTGCCGTCATTTTTTGACGGGAAAGTTGCTAGTAATTAATAATATACTGTACTATTAGTTGTTATGGCACTTGTCCCTCCCTATCTATAAAATTTGTGTTGTTGAGTTTTCTCCCCCTAATGACAACAGCAGCATGAGCTCTGAAATACTGCTAAACAGTTTTTGAGAGGATGAAAGTACTTTGAATCGAACCCTTTATTAAGGAGAAGTCTCATTAGGATACATCTTTATTTGATTAAGACTTATTAACATTTATTTGTAGTCATTGAAGCTGTAGTGGTGCAAAATATGTGCTGTTTGTCCTAAGAAAACAATTAATATCTGCAGTTGATGCCTTTTTGGGAGCTAGCCTTCTGCCCAAATAAGGTGAGAAAAAGGATAGAGTGATTATAAAGCAACACACAGCCGTTTCCAATAATACAATAGTTTTATGGCACTAACAATTTGTCTTCAAAACCAATAAAACTGAATACAAGTTCAATGTGAAATGTGTAGACTGTGAAACATACTTAAAATTAGGAGGTATCCAATATATGACTGATTCAGAATAATGTAAGATTAGGTTTTACACAATCAAAATCACTATTTCATATATACAGTATATATATATATATATATATATATATATATATATATATATATATATATATTATTTTATTTGTGTTTGTAAGTAAACAATCTGCTTTCTTCAGTTGGGCTTGATAAGGCTGTTATGGCAACCCTACCCAGCAGATCTTTGAGGTTCTTTTGATCCCTTCACCAAGACAGCCAGTGTCTCTAAAAACCTCTTCTTTGGATGCAGCATTTAAAAATATGTTACATACAGGATATTTCATCTGGACAAGTGCTGTTGGAACTGCTTTTATTGTTGTGGAAACTTCATAACAGATACACCTTTTTTATGTATCAACCACAGGAGCAAACTTTACTAACTGCTTATCAACATGCCAGTTACAGATTACATCATTACATTCTAAATCAGTTAACTCTTCATGAACCGATTGTGCAACATATAGAATCTAACATCCTAAGTGAAACTCACATAGAGAAGCAACATAACATAAATTAATTAACATACATATGGTAATCAACATAACATAAAAACATATTAAATAGCTTTGCATATTAAATAGCTTTAACAACTTCCGAGCCCAGTCCATGCACAGGTGGATCCAACAAGGTACAGTTTCCTCATCCCACAACCACATATGCCCAGGAGGCAGTCCTGATAGGAGTCATTATGTGAGTCCAAAGGCTGGTCAGAGGGATCATGACAGCGTACCTGTATTGTTTTTATGGAAATATTTTATGTTAAACAAGATAATATTATATGAATTTATCCTTTCAATACTATTTTTGCTCTACTGTTAGGTTTTCAGAAGAAATAATCCACTGAGTGTTATATATATATATATATATATATATATTGTAAGACGGTGCCCCCAGAGGATGGTGCAAGGTACCGATCAGAAAAGGGAACATCCTCCTGGTTCGTGGAGGAATGCGTGCTGTTGGGTTCAAGGTGGTGGAGACAGACCCAAGCCCATATTGTATAGTTGCTCCAGACACTGTAATCCACTGTGAAGGGAGAACTTGAGGATAAAGTGGAGATGTATATACAAGTGGCTATATTTTGACTTGGAACAACAGAACCAGTTAGACCATGTGGTTGCCATGTATGGTTTTAACGGCCTCGCTGCACTAGTCATTCAACCCTAAGTTGTTAAGCTGAGGGGGAGAGTGTGTGAGCTGATGCCCTCAGAAGATGGTGCAAAGTATAGAACCTTAAAGAGTTCTATACAGGAGTGATGGAGTTAAACTCCTGCATGATAATTAGCAGGGGAAGCAGCAGTTAAAAGCCTGGAAAGGAGAGATGAAAGTCCTCCCCAGTCAGGCTTGGCTGGACAGCACAGTGAGTTTAAGGCAGCAATGGAGTCTGCCACTTCTGAGTCTGTGTCACTGAATGAGTCACAGACAGCTACATGTGTTGAACGTTAAGAAATAGAGACAGTGCTGGTGTGGAACTACAGAACCCAAAAGGAGAAATTTTGGGAGCAGAAGACTGGTGAGCCTTTTGTGAACACAGAAATATTAAACAGTGTTGCTGAGCAGCAAGCAGTACAGACACATAGAGGAACATGGACTGCTATATTGGAGTTGTCGGGAGAACCTCAGTTGGAGAGAGAGAGTGGACAAAGAAAGTGTTGGGGCAGAGTAGGCTCCAGTCCAGAGAAAGGTTGCAGGTGGAAAGCATACCAGCACCCTTGGGCCAGAGGGTCACACTCACTGCATCCTGAGACAACTGCCGAGATTAACAGCCTGCTTGAAACAAGGTATCAGAAGCCTTTATTCTAAGATTTACCATACAGTGCTCTTAAAGGGTCCCTGGGGGAGGGCACTCAGAGAGACAGGCGGGCCGGTGCCCCGACCATGAGGTGGTGATAGTCTGTGATGATATTACCCGCAGTATTCCAGAGACTGTTTTGCGCACACCACTGAAGATAGTGCTGCCTCTTATTTTGGTTCTTTTTCACCTGAAGCAGATAAGCTGCTCAGATCTAGTCAGGGTGTTCCTGCATGTTAGTTAGACAGTTTGTGTAGATTTGTATTTCTTTAGCAAAGTGACTACTATGGCTATTCTTTCACTAGCGTATTAATAAAAGACCAGTCTACTGCACCATACTATACATGTTTTGCATACTCCTTTAAGGAAACCTCAGTTGCAGGCAGTCATCTTTGTCACAATATATATATATATATATATATATATATATATATATATATATGTACTTCAACAGGTAAAATTGTGGACAAATGCAAGTGAAAGTATGGCTTATCCATTGACATCAAGTAGGACACAGGAACTGAAGCAGGAAATGTGTTGCCACTAGCCCTGCTAAATAAGAAACCAATGTGTGTGTTTCTGAGAGACACAGGTGCAACCTCAGTTGTTCATGGGAGTCTACATTTTCACTGAAAAGTGATGTGCCTAAAAAGAAACACTTCTAGAGATACACCAGAACTGTAATTATTCAATATGCAGTGCAGCACATTATCTCTTTTTGTGAAAAGGTCCATGTTAGTAACAGGATTTATTTACAAAATCCATCCAGTGTTTAAGCAGGATACTGGCACCAAAGATAAACAATAGAAAACATATTTGATTGAATTCTAAGGCAAGAGTGAATCCAAAGGTACACACCACATCTGTGTAGACCCAAATATTGCACCAAAAATACGTGGAAGTAGTACAATTCAATTTGCATTAGTAGACATAACAACTGGCTGGATGAACAGCCTTGTTGTAACTAAAAATAATGTAATGTAAATAACCCTGTGACATCATTAAGGCCATACAGCAACACTATTTCAGCATCATGACCTCAGAAGGTGTACAGAGTAAGCTAGCTGGAAATGCAGAATTCACCATCCTGAAGGAAAAGGATCGATGTTGTTTAGTCGTTCAGTCATGTCTTACTCTTTGTGACCCTATGGACCACAGCACACCAGTCACATATGTCAACTATTGCCCATCTGACCTCATCTATCCATTTGGCGTCTGCTGTCCCCTTCTTTGTCTGCCTTCAATTTTTCCCAACATCAGAGTATCATCTAGGGTATCCTGTCTTTTCATGATATGGCCAAAATATTTGAGCTTTTGCCTTAAGATCAAACTTTCCAGTGAACAGTTTGACTTGATTTACTGTAGTATTGATTGAATGGATCTTCTTGCAGTAAAAATGGTGTTTAAGCAGTTTTCTCCAACAACACAATTCAAAGGCATTAATTCATCTTTGCTCTATTTTCTTTATGGTCCAAATCTCACACTACTACTGGAAGTACCATAGTTCTTACTATGTAGACCTTTGTTGATAGTGTAAAATCTTTATTTTTTAATAGCATGTCCAGTCTTGTCATAGCTTTCTTCCCCAGATGCAAATGTATAATTGTATGCCTATAGTCTCCATCTGCAGAGATCTTTTCACACTCAATAGTGACGTTGCGAACATAAAATTGCGAATTGCTGCACGTTTTCGCAAACCGGCGAATCCGGTGAACCGCCATAGACTTCAATGGGCAGGCGGATTATAAAACCCACAGGGACTCTTTCTGGCCACAATAGTGATAATAAAAGTTGTTTTAAGGTGACTAACACCTGGACTGTGGCATGCCGGAGGGGGATCCATGTCAAAACTCCCACGGAAAATTACATAGTTGATGCAGAGTCTGGTTTTAATCCATAAAGGGCATAAATTACCTAACATTCCTAAATTGTTTGGAATAACGTGCTTTAAAACATCAGGTATGATGTTGTATCGATCAGGTAGTGTAAGGGTTAGGCCCGCTTCACAGTGACAGACCAAACTCCCCGTTAAACGCACCGCAAAAAAACGCAAACAGTCCATTTGCACAACCGCAAACTCCCCATTTGCACAAGGTTGGATACCAAGCTAGCCATGTCCCGTTCCTTGTCCTCACTGATGTCATTGAAGGTCTCTTCCTCCACCCAGCCACGTACAACACCAAGGGTCCCCGAAAGGTGACAACAAGCCCCCTGGGACGCCTGCTGTGTTTGGTCTTCCACCTCCTCAAAGCCACCTTCCTCCTCTGACTCCTCTTCTTCAGACTCCTCTCACTGCGTTGCCTCTCTCTGCATTATTATAAGGTGTGTTAAGTAGTACTACTCTTATTAGTTTAATACCTGTTACGTCACCTATCAGGGGACGTGTATAAGGCCTGGATTTTTGGAACCGGGAGATGGAAAAAGATGCTTGGTTGGTCCTCCCACTTCAAATTTGGGGCATGGCGCGTGCAATCTAAGGTGCTACCAGATAGGAGTGCCGTGTTTGTAAGTACTACTCTTATCTAATACCTGTTACGTCACTTATCAGGGGGCGTGTATAAGGCCTGGATTTTTGGAACCGGGAGATGGAAAAAGATGCTTGGTTGGTCCTCCCACTTCAATTTTGGGGTACGGCGCGTGCAATCTAAGTTGCTACCAGATAGGAGTGCCGTGTTTGTAAGTACTACTCTTATCAGTTTAATACCTGTTACGTCACTTATCAGGGGGCGTGTATAAGGCCTGGATTTTTGGAACCCGGGAGATGGAAAAAGATGCTTGGTTGGTCCTCCCACTTCAATTTTGGGGCACGGCGCGTGCAATCTAAGGTGCCACCAGATAGGAGTGGCATGTTTGTAAGTACTACTCTTATCAGTTTAATACTTGTTACGTCACCTATCAGGGGGCGTGTATAAGGCCTGGATTTTTGGGACCGGGAGATGAAAAAAGATGCTTGGTTGGTCGTATCACTTCAATTTTGGGGCACGGCACGTGCAATCAAAGGTGCCACCAGATAGGAGTGGCGTGTTTGTAAGTACTACTCTTATCTGTTTAATACCTGTTACGTCACTTATCAGGGGGCGTGTATAAGGCCTGGATTTTTGGAACCGGGAGATGGAAAAAATACTTGGTTGGTCGTATCACTTCAATTTTGGGGCACGGCGCGTGCAATCGAAGGTGCCACCAGATAGGTGTGGCGTGTTTGTAAGTACTACTCTTATCAGTTTAATACCTGTTACGTCACTTATCAGGGGGCGTGTATAAGGCCTGGATTTTTGGAACCGGGAGATGGAAAAAGATGCTTGGTTGTTCCTCACACTTCAAATTTGGGGCACGGCGCGTGCAATCTAAGGTGCCACCAGATAGGAGAGGCGTGTTTGTAAGTACTACTCTTATCAGTTTAATACCGGTTACGTCACCTATCAGGGGGCGTGTATAAGGCCTGGATTTTTTTGCACTTATCAAAGATTAGGTATTGTTGCAGCCGCTGCTGTTGCAGTGACCAGAAAAATGCCCTAAAACATTGCGTCTTGAACCCTAGTTGGTGGCGGATAAGTCACGCAAGTCATGCAGCATTCAAAGATAAAATACTGCAGCTTGTGGACCATTTTTAGCTCAAGGCAGCTCATCTCATCAGCCCTTTTTAGTCTAATGTATTGCCCAGTGTCAGTCCGTTCGGGATCCATCCCTCAATTATCGTTATAAAGGTGAGGTAATGTAGACTTTTTTGACCTAGGCGACTTCTCTTTTCAGTGACAATACCTCCTGCTGCACTGAAGGTTCTTTCTGACAGGACACTGGAAGGGGGGCAGGCCAGAAGTTCTATGGCAAATTGGTATAGCTCAGGCCACAGGTCAAGCCTGCACACCCAGTAGTCAAGGGGTTCATCGCTCCTCAGTGTGTCGATATCTGCAGTTAAAGCGATGTAGTCTGCCACCTGTCGGTCGAGTCGTTCTCTGAGGGTGGATCCCGAAGGGCTGTGGCGATGCGTAGGACTGAAAAAGCTCTGCATGTCCTCCATCAACAACACGTCTTTTAAACGTCCTGTCCTTGTCGGCGTGGTCGTGGGAGGAGGAGGATTACTTTCACCTCTTCCCCTGTTAGATTCCCGTTGTGCTGTGACATCACCCTTATACGCAGTGTAAAGCATACTTTTTATTTTCATTTGGAACTGCTGCATCCTTTCTGCCTTGCGGTAATTCTGTAACATTTCAGGTACTTTCTGCTTATACCGGGGGGTTAGTAGCGTAGACACCCAGTACAGGTTGTTCTCCTTCAGCCTTTTTATACGAGGGTCCGGCGACAAGCACGACAGCATGAAAGACCTCCTTTGGAAAAGGTTGGATGCCGAGCTACCCATGTCCCGTTGCTGGTCCTCAGTGATCTCACTGAAGGTATGTTCTTCCACCCAGCCACGTACAACACCACGGGTACCAGATAGGTGACAACGAGCACCCTGGGAGGGCTGTTGTGATTGGTCTTCCTCCTCCCCCTCAAAGCCACATTCCTCCTCTGACTCCTCTTCCACACAATCCTCCTCCAGCATTGCCGCAGGTCCAGCAAGCGATGCTGATGAGGCTGTTTCTGGTGGTGATGGTGACCACAACTCTTCCACTTCTTCATCATGCTCATCTACGGCCTGATCCAACACTCTTTGCAGGGCACGCTCCAGGAAAAAAACAAATGGTATGATGTCACTGATGGTGCCTTCTTTGCGACTGACAAGGTTTGTCACCTCCTCAAAAGGGCGCATAAGCCTACAGGCATTGTGCATGAGCGTCCAGTAATGTGGCAAAAAAATTCCCAGCTCCGCAGAGGCTGTCCTAGCAACCCGGTCATACAAATACTCGTTAACGGCTTTCTCTTGTTGGAGCAGGCGGTCGCACATTAGGAGTGTTGAATTCCAACGTGTGGGGCTGTCACAAATCAAGCACCTCACTGGCATGTTGTTTCGCCGCTGGATATCTGAAAAGTGCGCCATGGCCTTGTAGGAACACCTGAAATGGCCACACACCTTTCTGGCCTGCTTCAGGACGTCCTGTAAGCCTGGGTACTTGTGCACAAAGCGTTGTACAATCAGATTACACACATGTGCCATGCACAGCACATGTGTCAACTTGCCCAAATTCAATGCCGCCAACAAATTTCTTCCGTTGTCACAAACCACTTTGCTAATCTTCAGTTGGTGCGGAGTCAGCCATTGATCCACCTGTGCGTTCAGGGCGGACAGGTGTGCTGGCCCGGTGTGACTCACTGCTTTCAGGCAAGTCAACCCCAAGATGGAGTGACACTGCCGTATCGGGATGTGGAATAGTATCTGGGGAGCTGGGGTGGGCTGCCGTTGATGTGGAGCAAGACGCAGCAACAGAAGAGGACTCAGCTGAGGAGGTTATGGAAGAGGATGGAGTAGGAGGAGTAGAGGAGGTAGCAGCAGGCCTGTGTGCAAGTCGTGGCGGTGTCACCAACTCCTCTGCAGATCCACGCATTCCATGCTTGGCAGGCGTCAGCAGGTTTGATATACCTGCCCTGACCATGCTTTGCAGACCAGGTATCAGTGGTCAGATGGACCCTTGCCCCAACACTGTGTTCCAGATATGCCAATACTTACTTTTGCACAATCGAGTACATGTTGGGGATTGCCTTTTGTGAAAAGAAATTTCGGCCGGGTACCTTCCACTGCGGTGTCCCAATAGCTACACATTTTTTGAACGCCTCAGACTCCACCAGCTTGTATGGTAAAAGCTGTCGGGCTAAGAGTTCAGACAAGCCAGCTGTCAGATGCCGGGCAAGGGGGTGACTTTGTGACATTGGCTTCTTACGCTCAAACATGCCCTTGACAGACACCTGACTGTGGGGAGATGAGCAGCAGTGGTTGACGTGGATGAAGATGCTGGACCAGGAGGAGGATGGCGGCTTTGAATTTGTGTGCTGCTTGTACTCAGGTGTTGATCCCATTGGCGTTTGTGATGTGACATCATGTGCCTTCGCAAAGCAGTTGTACCTAGTTGGGTGTTGGACTTCCCACTACTCAGTTTCTTTTGGCACAGGTTGCAAATGGCATCGTTGTTGTCACAGGCAGACACACAAAAAAAGTGCCACACTGCTGAGCTCTGCAGTGACAGCGTTCTGGTGGTGGCAACAGCATGTGTTGATTGGCGTGCTGTCTGGCTGACCCCGGGTGCCGATGCATGCTGTCTGACTGTGCCACTAGCTCATTGCGATGACCTCCCTCTGCTTCCAACTCGTCTCCTCCTCCTCTCTGTCTCCCCATCTGAACTTACCCCCTGTTCTTCTTCTCTTCTAGCGGGCACCCACGTGACATCCACGGACGCATCGTCATCATCATCACCCGCTTCACTTGTATCTGACAACTCAACAAAGGAAGCAGCAGCGGGTACATCATCATCATCATCACACCGTACGTACATGTGTGTAATGCTGCCTGACTGAGATATATCCCTGTTATCTACATCCTCTGGCAATAATGGTTGCGCATCACTCATTTCTTTAAACTGATGTGTAAATAACTCTTCTGACTGATCAATTGAAGCGGCTGTGGTACAAGTGTTGGTGGTGGCGGCAGGCGGGCGAGTGGTAACTTGAGAGGTGCCCGAAGCTAAGCTGGAGGAGGATGGTGCGTCAATGTTCCGAGCGAAAGCTGTAGAAGATTGGGTGTCCTGTGTTAGCCAGTCAACTATGTCCTCAGAAGTTTTGTAACTGGCGTAACTGAAGTAACTGAAGTAACTGGCCTCTGAACACTGGGCATTATTGTAGGGCCAAAGGGAATCACAGCACCACGACCACGACGGCTCCTGCGGATTGGCCTGCCTCTGCCTGTCATTAGTGGTACTATGTGTGCAAGCTACTGTGACAACAGATATGAGTGGCACTGTGCAACCTGCTGAAGTTGGCAAAGTAGACTTTGTAGGCCTGACACACATGCTTGCAGACAAGTAACTGCTATTCAATGTATTACAGTCAAAATTGTATTCTTTGTTTAAATGTGGACTACTGACTGTAACACCAGATATGAGTGGTGGCACTGACTGGGCAAGTGGGCACAATATATGCTGTGAGCCTAAGACACACACGCTGGTAGGCAGGCAAATTAAATTAGAAAAAAGTGTTGCTTTTTTTTAAATGTAGACTGCTGGTACACCACAAGATTGGATTGGTTGCAGTATCAGTTGTAAACCTGAGACACACACAGACTTGCTGTCAGGCAAATTAACTTCAAGTTAACAAAATACAATTTGGGGCTTTTTAAAGGTAGACTGCTGGTACACCACCTGATTGGATTGGTTGCACTGGGCACAGTATCAGTTGTGAGCCTGACACACACACTGGCTAGTAGGCAGGCAAATGAACTTAGATTAGACAAAATAAAAGTTTTGGTTTTTAAAAGTAGACAGCTGGTACACCACCAGATTGAATTGATTGCACTGGCACAGTATCAGTTGTGAGCCTGAGACACACACAGAATAGCGGTCAGGCAAATGAACTTAGATTTAACAAAATACAATTTTGGTTTTTTTAAAGGTAGACTGCTGGAACACCACCAGATTGGATTGATTGCACTGGGCACAGTATAAGTTGTGAGCCTGACACACACACACTGGCTAGTAGGCAGGCAAACTAACTTAGATTAGAGAAAATAAAAGTTTTGGTTTTTAAAAGTAGACTACTGGTACACCACCAGATTTGATTGATTGCACTGGGCACAGTATCAGTTGTGAGCCTGAGAAACACACAGAATAGCGGTCAGGCAAATGAACTTAGATTTAACAAAATACAATTTGTTTTTTTTTAAATGTACTCTGCTGGTACACCACCTGATTGGATTGGTTGCACTGGGCACAGTATCAGTTGTGAGCCTGAGAAACACACAGAATAGCAGTCAGGAAAATGAATTTAGATTTAACAAAATACAATTTTGGTTTTTTTAAAGGTAGACTGCTGGTACACCACCAGATTGGATTGATTGCACTGGGCACAGTATAAGTTGTGAGCCTGACACACACACACTGGCTAGTAGGCAGGCAAACTAACTTAGATTAGAGAAAATAAAAGTTTTGGTTTTTAAAAGTAGACTACTGGTACACCACCAGTTTTGATTGATTGCACTGGGCACAGTATCAGTTGTGAGCCTGAGAAACACACAGAATAGCGGTCAGGCAAATGAACTTAGATTTAACAAAATACAATTTGTTTTTTTTTTAAATGTACTCTGCTGGTACACCACCTGATTGGATTGGTTGCACTGGGCACAGTATCAGTTGTGAGCCTGAGACACGCACAGACTAGCTGTCAGGCAAATGAACTTATACAATTTTTGTTTTTTTTAAAGGTAGACTGCTGGTACACCACCTGATTGGATTGGTTGCACTGGGCACAGTATCAGTTGTGAGCCTGACACACACACTAGCTAGTAGGCAGGCAAAGGAACTTAGATTAGACAAAATAAAAGTCTTGGTTTTTAAAAGTAGACTGCTGGTACACCACCAGATTGAATTGATTGCACTGGCACAGTATCAGTTGTGAGCCTGAGAAACACACAGAATAGCAGTCAGGAAAATGAATTTAGATTTAACAAAATACAATTTTGGGTTTTTTAAATGTACACTGCTGGTACACCACCTGATTGGATTGGTTGCACTGGGCACAGTATCAGTTGTGAGCCTGAGACACGCACAGACTAGCTGTCAGGCAAATGAACTTAGATTTAACAAAATACTATTTTGTTTTTTTTAAAGGTAGACTGCTGGTACACCACCTGATTGGATTGGTTGCACTGGGCACAGTATCAGTTGTGAGCCTGACACACACACTGGCTAGCTGTCAGGCAAATGAACTTAGATTAGACAAAATAAAAGTCTTGGTTTTTAAAAGTAGACTGCTGGGACACCACCAGATTGAATTGATTGCACTGGCACAGTATCAGTTGTGAGCCTGAGAAACACACAGAATAGCAGTCAGGAAAATGAATTTAGATTTAACAAAATACAATTTTGTTTCTTTTAAATGTACACTGCTGGTACACCACCTGATTGGATTGGTTGCACTGGGCACAGTATCAGTTGTGAGCCTGAGACACGCACAGACTAGCTGTCAGGCAAATTAACTTAGATTTAACAAAATACAATTTGGGGCTTTTTAAAGGTAGATGGCTGGTACACCACCTGATTGGATTGGTTGCACTGGGCACAGTATCAGTTGTGAGCCTGACACACACACTGGCTAGTAGGCAGGCAAATGAACTTAGATTAGACAAAATAAAAGTTTTGGTTTTTAAAAGTAGACTGCTGGTACACCACCAGATTGGATTGATTGCACTGGGCACAGTATCAGTTGTGAGCCTGACACACACACTGGCTAGTAGGCAGGCAAATGAACTTAGATTAGACAAAATAAAAGTTTTGGTTTTTAAATGTACATTGCTGGTACACCACCAGATTGGATTGGTTGCACTGGGCACAGTATCAGTTGTGAGCCTGAGACATGCACAGACTAGCTGTCAGGCAAATGAACTTAGATTTAACAAAATACAATTTTGGTTTTTTTAAAGGTATACTGCTGGTACACCACCTGATTGTATTGGTTGCACTGGGCACAGTATCAGTTGTGAGCCTGACACACACACTGGCTAGTAGGCAGGCAAATGAACTTAGATTAGACAAAATAAAAGTTTTGGTTTTTAAAAGTAAACTGCTGGTACACCACCAGATTGGATTGGTTGCACTGGGCACAGTATAAGTTGTGAGCCTGACACACACACTGGCTAGTAGGCAGGCAAATGAACTTAGATTAGACAGAAAAAAACAAAAAAAACAGACTGATGTTATAGCCCTAAAAAGGGCTTTTTGGGGTGCTGTCCTTGCAGCAGAGATCAAAAGAGTCCTTCAGGACTGTATTGGACACTGTGTACAGTAGCCTAGCTATGGTTTTCCCTATTGAATTAGTATCACCTACACTCAGCCTCCTCTCAGTAAGACTACAAGTTAGTTATGATTCCAAAATGGCTGCTGTCCATGAGGTTGAAGGGTCTGGAAGGCAGGGTATGATGCTGATTGGCTGGAATGTGTCTGCTGACTGTGAGGTGCAGGGTCAAAGTTTGTTTAATGATAAAGTATAGGGGCGGATCGAACATTGCATATGTTCGCAGTTCGCCGCGAACGCAAACATGCTATGTTCGCCGGGAACAGTCCGCCGGGCTAACTATTCGCGACATCTCTAACACTCAATAATAGGCCTTTTAGTTCCTTGTCACTTTCAGAACAGTATAATCCACGTATCTAAGGTTGTTGATAGTTCTACCAGCAATACTGATTATGGCTTTCGTTTCATCCAGCAGGCCTCACACATAATGTATTCCGTTTATAGGTTGAAGAAATAAGGTGACAAATACAAAACCTTGTTGCAATCCTTTCCCAATATGGAAACATTCAGTTGTTCTATATTCCGTCTTGGCCGTGGCTTCTTGTTCAACATACAGATTCCACAGAAGTAAGATGAAATGGTCTGGTGCACCCATCTCTTTAAGAATTTGCCACATGTTTTCTGATCCACACAGTCAAAGGCTTTAGAATAGCAGTGGTCAATGTTTTTTTCTGGAACTCTCTTGCCTTCTTCATTATCCATTGGCAATGTTATCTCTTGTGCCTCTGCCTCTACAAAACCTGGATTGCACATCTAGTATCTCTCAGTGCATATATTGTTAGAGCCAAGTCTGTAGAATGTTACATAGTTACATAGTTACATAGTTACATAGTATTTAAGGTTGAAAAAAACTTTCAGTCCATCAAGTTCAACCTTTTAAGATCTCCTTTGATCTGCAATATGCGGATTAACTATTAATTCATTAGTTGTTAATTAATTATTAATCAATTATTTAATGTTTTTTTTTTAATTATTATTAATTAGTCCAGAGGAAGGCAAATAGAAAGAAAAAAAAAAAAGCGAGACTTAGCCAATTGTCTAAAGGGGAAATGTTAAATTTGGATCATTACTGTCTCTCTAATTATCCATGATAACCCTGAATACCCTTTTTAATTAGAAATAAATCTAGTCCCCTTTTAAAGTTATCTATCGAATCCGCTGTCACCACCTCCTCTGGTAGAGAATTCCACAGATTAACCACCCTTACTGTGAAGAACCCTTTTCTTTCTTTGAGGTGGAATCTTTTTACTTCTAACCTCAAGGGATGTCCTCTTGTCAGTTGAAAACCTCTTGGCACAAAAAGCTCCCCCGACAAATCTTTATACTGACCCTGGATGTATTTATATAAGGTAATCATATCTCCTCTTAGACGCCTTTTTTCTAGAGAAAATAAGTTTAATTTGGTTAGTCTTTCTTCATAACTTAGCCCCTCCATTCCCCTTATTAGTTTGGTTGCCCTTCTCTGTACCTTTTCCAGCTCTAAAATGTCCTTTTTATGAAGTGGTGCCCAAAATTGTACTCCATATTCCAAATGAGGGCGTACTAGAGATTTGTATAGTGGCAGAATTATATTTGCTTCCCTGGCTTCTATACCTTTCTTAATACATGCTAATATTTTATTTGCCTTTGCAGCTGCTGCTTGGCTTTGAGCACTGTTACCTAGGTGGTTGTCCACAAGCACTCCCAAATCCCTTTCAATATCTGATACACCTAGATTTGCTCCATTAAGATTATAAATTGCATGGCTATTTTTCCTTCCCAGATGCATAACCTTACATTTATTTGTATTAAATCTCATCTGCCATTTAGATGCCCATTCCTCAATTTTATGTAAATCCCCTTGGAGGGAAAGCACATCATTTTCTGATTTAATTACCTTGCACAACTTTGTGTCATCAGCGAAAATGGAGACACCACACTCCAATCCTACCTCTAAGTCATTAATAAATATGTTAAAAAGGAGAGGACCTAATCTCCATCTAAATACTGAACCCTGAGGAACCCCACTTACCACATTAGTCCAATCGGAGTATGTTCCATTTACAACAACCCTTTGCTTCCTGTCTTTTAGCCAGCTCTCAATCCATGAGCAGATATTTACTGCAATTCCTGTATCCCTTAGTTTGCCCAATAGTCTCCCATGTGGCACTGTATCAAAAGCCTTTGCAAAATCCAAAAAGACTACATCCACTGAGTTGCCTTGATCCAGGTTCCTACTAACCTCCTCATAGAAACTAATTAGATTTGTTTGACATGACCTATCCCTCATAAACCCATGTTGACTCCTACTTATAATCCTGTTCAAATATACATATTCTTGTATATTATCCCTTATTAACCCTTCTAAAAGCTTCCCCACTACAGAAGTGAGGCTCACTGGTCTATAATTCCCCGGATTTGCTCTTGCTCCCTTTTTAAATATAGGTATCACATCAGCTTTTCTCCAGTCATCTGGTAGAGACCCTGTGTTGAGTGAATCTTGAAAAATTAAATATAATGGTTTGGCTATTACAGAACCCAGTTCCCTTAGTACCCTTGGATGTATTCCATCAGGACCCGGGGCTTTATTAACATTTATTTTTTCCAACCACTTTTGGATTACTTCCTGTGTTAACCAATTATTTGGCAAAGGTAGTGTAGCCCTATTATGTCGCAGTGTCCCAACCACTGGTACCTCCCTTGTGTATACCGAGGAAAAGAACCTATTTAGCTCATCTGCCTTTTCCTGGTCACTAATTTTCAGACAGCCTGTTTCACATTGTAATGTTCCTATAGCTTCCTTCCTCGCCCTCTTCCCATTAATATACTTAAAAAATATTTTAGGGTTAGTCTTACTCTCTTTTGCAATTAATTTTTCATTTTCTATTTTAGCCAGTCTAATCTCGCTTTTGCAAACCTTGTTGATTTCCTTGTATTCCCGTAAAGCAGTCTCTGTCCCCTCTTGTTTGTATAATTTAAATGCCTGTTTTTTACTCCGTATCTTGATCTTTAAATCATTGTTAAGCCACATGGGTTGTGATTTACTCCTTTTACTTTTATTCCCACATGGTATATGCCGATGTGTATGTATATTTAGTAAGGATTTAAATGTTGTCCATTTATGTTCAGTGTTTTTACCTATCAGTTCTCTGTCCCAGTCAATACTTTGTATTGCTGCCCTTAGACCGTTAAAATCTGCCCTTTTAAAATTAAGAGTTTTTGTTGGCCCCTTAAAATGTTGTTTTTTTAATTCAATCTCAAATGAGACTGTGTTGTGATCACTGTTTCCCAAAGGTTGCCCTATTTCAACATTTGATACAATATCAATATTATTTGTAATGAGTAAATCTAAGATAGCTTCATTTCTAGTAGGCTCCTGTATAACCTGGGCCAGATAATGATCCCTGAGTGTACTCAAGAACCTGCTCCCCTTAGCTGAACTGCTGGTCTCATTTATCCAGTTTATTTCAGGGTAATTAAAATCTCCCATTATTTGAACTTGCCCGTGCTTAGCTGCATTTCCAATCTGTAACAATAATTGTATTTCCTCACTTTCAGCTATATTTGGGGGTTTATAGCATACTCCTACTAATATTCTTTTGGAATTTGCTGCTCCGCTATTTAACTCTACCCACAAACATTCAACTTTATCACTAGGTCCACCATAAATATCTTCTCTGACTATAGCCTTAAATTCAGGCTTAACATACAGACAAATCCCTCCTCCTCGTTTACCATTGCCTCTATCTTTCCTAAATAGGTTATAACCATCCAGATTAACAGTCCAGTCATGAGATTCATCCCACCACGTTTCGGTAATGCATATTAAATCCCATTTTTCATTAATTGCTAATAATTCTAACTCCCCCATTTTTCCTGGCAAGCTTCTGGCATTAGCAAGCATACACCTTATGTTATGAGTCTGTAGTTCTGAAGTGCCTGCCACTGAACTTGAATTACTTAGTACTACCTCCATATTGACTATACTACCCCTCCCCCCATCTCCTCCCCTATGAGTTATTAATTCATCCCTTATACCCTCTACACTTTCTACCCCATTACTTATATCTAGTCCCTCCCCCCCACCTACTAGTTTAAAAACTCCTCCAGCCTTTCTACCATCCTATCCCCTAGTACAAAAGCTCCCTCATCATTAAGGTGCAATCCATCCCTACTGTAGAGATTGTACCGAAGTGAGAAGTCAGCCCAGTGCTCTAAAAAGCCAAACCCCTCCTTAGTGCACCACATCTTTAGCCACGCATTAACCTCCCTAATCTCCTTCTGCCTCCCTGGGCTAGCACGTGGCACTGGTAGTATCTCAGAAAATACTACCTTGGAGGTCCTTGCCTTCAGCTTATTACCTAGTTCTCTAAAATCATTCTTTAGGACACTCCATCTTCCACTAACTTTGTTACACATTACCTTGCTGGCATTTGAAGTGAAAGCAATTGTTCAATAATAGGAGCACTCTTTGGCACTTGATTTTTTGGGAGGATTGGGATGTAGACTGACATTTTCCAATCTATTGGTCATTGTTGAGATTTCCAAATTTGTTGGCATATTGCAAGCAACATTTTCGCAGCATTTTGGGCAGTTCAGCTGGCTGATGTCTGGCTTCAGCTCATTGGACAAACTATCAAGGTTATCAATGCTTTTAATATCCTTTCTGTATACTGTAAATCGTCTGTGTATTCCTGCCACCTCTTCTTTATCTGATCTTTTTCTGTTGTGTCCCTACCATTTTGTCTTTTATTATGTCCATTTTGGCATGAAATGGTCCCTTGAGGTCATCAATTGTTTTAAAGAGATCTCTTGACTTTCCTATTCTTTATCTTCTTCAATATCTCACTAATTATACATTCTCCTTGTCTCCTCTTGCTATCCTCTGGAATTCTGCATTCAGTTTGACAAATCAGTTTGCCTTCTTAGTTTTCTTTTAAGTATATTATTTTCTGGACAATGTTACAAACTACTGTCCAAAGTTCTTCAGTCATTCTGTCTACCAACAGCCCTATTAAATTCCTTCAACGTATAAAACCATAGCCCATAACCTAGCCCACAAGACTTATGGCTATTAAATTGGCCACGTAAAGAAACCCACTAATGATCTGCGGGTTACGGGATGTCGAAATTTGCACTCCGCGGCCGCTAATCCTTTGATCTGTCAAGCCTGTAACTGTTACATTCGAAAATCGCTATTAAATTGCTATGAATCCACTGTCGTTCAAACCCATAACCAGCAAATGGAGCCAAAAAGCCAACGTGTACTAGAGCGGACCCGTAAGGGGATTAAAGTCCTATCCGTAGCACTGTAATTGCAAATATACACACACTACTGTATTTTCAATTAAATATTAGTTATTCAAATTAATAGCACAACATTCTCAAGCTCGCAAATCTGCAATATAAAATACTTTTATTTCTGTTTAATTTCCGTGTTATATCGATTCTGACAATCAATGTGTTAATACATATAATGAGACTTGCATGGACTAGAATATCATATTTACTGTTTTATTAATATTGCATTATTTCTGGAATGCAGGTCCGATCGAAACATGTAATTTAAACCTGTAAGGCTTTGAAATCTAACCTACATTTTTCTGTGATGTAATGATGATGATCTCATTTGCCATTGGCACCATCCAAACCTGTAACTATGGGTTCGACTAATTGATCATGTTCACAGCCCCACATCCAACATTCCCAAAAATGGTTTACGGGTTTGCATTTACGGCCCGAAACTCGCGGCATGGTTCAATTTAATAGCTCTGTAACGCAGCCGAATTTCAAGCCTGCAGCCTTTGCGGGTGTGCCGATGCTGCTATGTGCTGCAAGTCTAGTCCCATAAATCTATTCTTTACCCCCACTGCATATTCACAGGGGATATTATTTATTTCATACATGTTTGGTCTGATTATTTTCCCTCTTTTCCTCAGTTTAATTTTGAACTTTGTAATAAGAAGCTCATGATCTGTGCCGTAATCATCTCCAGGTCTTGCTTTTGCTGACTGTATAGAGCTCCTACATCTTTGGCTACTATTAAATATTGTCACTATGATTTCTGTATTGTGCATCTGGGGATTCGGAGATTCCCATGTGTAGAGTCATCCATGAGGCTGTAGGAAGAGGGTGTTTACTATGTCTAGTAGTATCTGGACTGCTTACATTTCTTTTACATCTCTTTTTTAAATATATATTTATTAAGGCATATGATAGTACATCGTTGCATTTCACTTACACAAGTTACATAACCATCTGTAAATGGTACAGTGTACATTTTAAAAGTACTTGCTAAGTCATATTGTACTCACATGCCAGATTATAAGTATGGATATTACCAAGTAAAACTTATATGAAGGATATACTAATTGGATTCATTATCCAGGGTTCCCATGTTTTTTGAAACTGGGGGAAATTACCTGATATACTATGGGTTAAGCGTTCATTTATTAGTATATAGTTAATGTTTCATATAACTTCTGAAAAGTTAAGGGTCGGCAACTTCCAGCTGCCAGCTATCACATAAATAGTTTTGAGCGTACGAGTTGTTGCTAACGCTTGCCGGCTCGCTTGCAAAAATCGGCTGCAACTCGCGAACATCACAAAATTAAAAACACAATAAATACACACACCACATACATAAAAAGCTTACCTACAGCAAGATGAAGCATCCAGGACCTCAAAAAAACAACTTACACCTTCAGTTAACTAAAAACAAAAGAGTTTAGACACTAAAAAAATCGCTAAGCAAGAGAAAAAATGGCCGCCGAACAAAACGAAAATGAGGCTACAGCACTCTAAACACGCAAAACACCACAAGAAACTCGCAAAACACCGCAAACAACCTACGGATATTCCGCTAAGACGCATAACACAAATTACCCGCCATTTTACGCTAATGCGGAAGTACACAACTACGCTAACGGTTTCGGCTCGCGCACGCACACTATTACACTGCACACATTTATCACGCTTACACAGCAGCTTAACACCACTAATGCTGCAGCAACATCAAAACAGATTGCCAGCCCTTCAACACAATGCTTTAAAATAGGTAAACTATATTCATTTATTAATTGTATTACATATTTCAGTAGTAGACACAAAACACCATTAGCTACCTTACAAGTTCATTGCCGTCATTTTTTGACGGACAATTCGCTAGTATGAGTTATGGTCGCCAATGCCATAAGTTGGAGTACCGTATATACTCGAGTATAAGCCGACCTGAGTATAAGCCGAGGCAACTATTTTCCCAAAAAATGTTGGGTAAAATTAGTGACTCGAGTATAAGCCGAGGGTGGGAAATGTCCTGCCCCCTGTGTCCTTCTTGTGCCCTATGTGTCCCCCTCTTGTGTCCCCCTCTCTCTCCCCTGTGTCTCTTCCCCCCCTCTCTCTTCCCTGTGTCTCTTCCCCCCCCCTCTCCCTTCCCTGTGTCTCTTCCCCCCCTCTCCCTTCCCTGTGTCTCTTCCCTTCTCCCCCTTCCCAGTGTCTCTTCCCCCCTCTCCCTTCTGTTTGTCTCTTCCCCCCTCCTCATTCTCAATCTCCCTCCTCAACCCCACTCCTCATCCTCAACCTCCCTCCTCATCCTCAACCTCCCTCCTCAACCCCCCCTCTTCAACCCCCATCCTCAACTCCCTCCTCAACCCCCTCCTCAACCTCAACCCCCCTCCTCATTCAACCTCCCTCCTCATCCTCAACCTCCCTCCTCATCCTCAACCCCCTCCTCAACCTCCCTCCTCAACTCCCCCATCCTCAACCCCCCTCCTCATCCTCAACCTCCCTTCTCATCCTCAACCTCCCTCCTCATCCTCCCTCTTCATCCTCAACCTCCCTCCTCAACCCCCTCATCCTCAACCCCCCCTCCTCAACCCTCCTCATCCTCAACCCCCACCTCAACCTCCCTCCTCATCCTCAACCTCCCTCCTCATCCTCAACCCCCCTCCTCATCCTCAACCTCCCTCCTCATCCTCAACCTACCTCCTTAACCCCCCTTCTCAACCTCAACCCCTCATCCTCAACCCCCTCCTCAACCTCAACCCCCCTCCTCATCCTCCCTCATCCTCAACCTCCCTCCTCATCCTCAACTTCAACCTCCCTCCTCAACCCCCCTCCTCAACCTCAACCCCCCCATCATCAACCCCCTCTTCAACCTCCCTCCTCAACCTCAACCCCCCCATCCTCAACCCCCTCCTAAACCTCCCTCCTCAACCTCAATCCCCCCATCCTTAACTCCCCTTCCTCATTCTAAACCCTCCCTCCTCATTCTACCCTTCTAAATACCCCCCTCTCTCTCCCCCTCACTTACCTGTATCTGAAGCTCCTGCTCCGGCCTCCGCTCCTTCCTGCGTCTTGACGTGGCGCGCATGGGACGTCAAGGCATTAGCATATACCATTTGCAGGCATCCTCAAGCCCCTCCTCAACCTCCCTCCTCATCCTCAACCTCCCTCCTCATCCTCAACCCCCCACCTCATCCTCAACCTCCCTCCTCATCCTCAATCTCCCTCCTCAACCCCCCTCCTCAACCTCAACCCCCCCATCCTCAACCCCCTCCTCCACCTCCCTCCTCAACCCCCCATCCTCAACCCCCTCCTCAACCTCCCTCCTCATCCTCAACCCCCTCCTCAACCTCAACCCCCTATCCTCAAGCCCCCTCCTCATCCTCCCTACTCATCTTCAACCTCCCTTCTCATCCTCAACCTCCCTCCTCATCCTCAACCTCCCTCCTCAACCTCTCTCCTCAACCCCCCTCCTCAACCTTAACCCCCCCATCCTCAACCCCCATTCTCAACTCCCTCCTTAACCCCCTCCTCAATCTCAGTTGAGGTTGAGGAGGGAGGTTGAGGAGGGGGTGTAGGGTGGGGGTGTTGAGGTTGAGAAGTGGGGTTGAGAAGGGAGGTTGAGGATGAGGAGGGAGGTTGAGGATGAGGAGGGGGTTAAGGATGAGGAGGGGGTTGAGGATGAGGAGGGAGGTTGAGGTTGAGGAGGGGGTTGAGGATACCGGCACCCAGTATATGCTAATGACGTGACGTCACATGCGTGCCACGTCAAGACACCGGAAGGAGCGGAGGCAGGAGCAGGAGCTTCAGATGTAGGTAAGTGAGGGGAAAGGGAGAGGGGGGTATTTAGAGGGGTAGAATGAGGAGGGGGGTTTAGAATGAGAAGGGGGGTTAGAATGAGAAGGGGGGGTTGAGGATGAGGAGGGGAGAGAAAGAGACCCGGGGGGTTAGAGAGACATGGGGGGGTAGAGAGACACAGCGGGTAGAGAGACACGGGGGGGTTAGAGAGACACGGGGGGGTAGAGAGACACGGGGGAGGTTAGAGAGACACGGGGGGAGAGTGACTCGAGTATAAGCCGAGGGGGCCCCTTTTAGCCTTAAAAAAAGGGCTGAAAAACTCCCATATCTCTAGACATTTTTGTGACCCAGGTCCCGATTTCTAGATAATTACAATATTCCGACCTTGGAATATTATGTATAGCATGAATTTGATCATACGTCAAAAAGGTTCCATTAAGGTACCAAGATCCTATTCTACTTTTTTTCTCGCTTAGCAGACCCTTGTGAAGCGAGGGGCCGCATTTGCGGAGGTGGAGGCTCTACGGCGCCTCACAAGCGGTTACAAACACCCACAGAAGCGGGACTTGGAAAAAAAACACAAAACACGCAATGAGTAAATACGGACTTACACAAAAAATATGAGCTGCGGGACTTAGAATGAAAAAATTAGAGACTTACAATAAAAAATATGAGCCGCGGGACAGAGAAAAAAAAACATTACTAACTTGCAAAAATACGACCTTAGCGTCCGAACAGCGCGCAGCTGAAAAGATTAAAAAAACAATAAATACACAGAAAAATGACATAAAAAGCTTACCCACATCAAGGGGGGCCAGGACCTCTGCAAGTGAGCTTACACCTCAATGGCAAAATTACCGATTTTAGACACACGAAAATCCCCTAAGCGAGAGAAAATATGTCAGCCGAAAAAAAACAAGGCTACACGACCCTAAAGCCGCAAAACACCACCAGCACATACGGCTTTTCTAAAAAGCCATACAAGGTAGAAAGACAGACTTTTAGCAAGGACGCTAAATCGTCCACACCCGCGTACCACATACACATTCGCCGCCATTTTACAACCCTAACTTACAGAATGCGGAACTACACAGCTACACTAACGGCTACCCCTCGCGCACGCAGCCTATTTACACTATACACTACACACATTGCTGACACTTACACCTCAGCTCCACAACACTACAAACCTACATTGTATGCTACAGGAACATCAAAACAGATTGTCATCTCTTCAGCACAATGCTTCCTGCATATATTACTTAAAATGGGTAAAGTATATTAATTTATTAATGAGCGCCGAAGGTCCTCAGGGTAAAAAAACTTTTCCATTATGTCTCAAACAGTATTCCCTGGCTTGCAATTTTATGCCCGTAATTTTTTGACGGGCAATTCGCTAGTATGTACCGTATATATAATAAAAAGAAGTTTAACTCTTGATACCTTGTTGCTATATATGAATACGTTTGTCCAACAAAAAAGGTACCACTATATACTGCAATACTCTGATAAAATAAAAAATAATATATATATATATATATATATATATATATACACATATATATATATATATATTCCCTATGACGATAGGTAGTTACAAGACCCTAATATGGCAGCCTTTTAATGATAGTTACAAGCCCCTAATATGAAAGCCTCCCATCACACTGTGAAAGAGGTATTCAAAAGTGTAATTGTAATATTTTGTGCAGAAAAACAATTCCAAAAGTAGCATAATGATTATTTTTTGGGAAACATACCATCATTCCTCTATGGTTACTTTCTGTACTGTCAGAGGTATGCTTCGGAATACCAGGTTTAAAGTCAGCAGTCATTTGGGGTCATTTGAATCTTACCACCGTATAGTGCTATGGCATTTTTGGGTGCATTACAAATATGATAATGATAACAATAACAATAGTAATAGTAATAATAATACATTTTCTGCCAATGGAGAATTTAGCTATAGAATAGGCTGTTCCTGCAACTGTTATGCAACTAAATAAATGCTATATGGTTCTCTATACCGGTGTAACATAAGTTTGAGTCTTTAGTGTCCTTTCTGCCAATCTATTTTACTGGGGCTATTCAAAACCAACTTAACAGAACTATACAACCCATTTCATTGCCATGACTTGATTTCTACACTTGGGAAAAAGTACATGATCAGTGAACTTTGTGGAGATGAAGTAACCTCTAAAAAGCAACTTTCAGTTTATCAATTGTTGACTGAGATTATTTGTCTGTCAGTTTTCTGGGTATTTTGAAAAATAATTAGCTTGTTTAAGAACTTGGCACACTTGTATTATTATTATTAACTTGTATTAGTAACATGCCAACATATTCTGTAGTTCTATAGAGCAGATAAGTAAAGGAAGAATACAATGTAAACAAACTGCAGAAAATTGAGGGCCCTGCTTTGAGCTTAGAATCTGTGTAGAAAGTGCTTTTTCCCAAAGCACCCTACCAGATTGGAAATTTGCTACTTACAATCTAAAGGGGTTGACAGAGACAGGAGCCTGGGCAAGAATAAACAGATAAGGAATAGCAAGGGTCAGGAAGGAAGTGGAATTTAATAAGGTAAGAAGTTTTGCAAAGCTATAATGTTTTTTTTTATTTACTAGGAAAAGGAATGGATTTGATTTAAAGTAATTTGAGCTGTGTGTGATGGTCTCTAGTGTGTAATATGTTATCAGCCTTTTAACTTTTAAAATAGTGAATATCATGTTAAGTTTAAAAGTTACTTTTAGTTTTCTATTAAATGGATTGTAAAGATGTACTTTTTTTTTCTCTAACACTTCTAACTCTCAGCATGCTGTGCCCACCATAGATTCATCTGTACTATAATTCTGACATTATTCCTTAATGACACTCAAACTGTCTAGAATCTTATGTGTGTTTTTAGGTACCACAATTATTTCACCCCACAGCAAAAGACCATCATCCATACTGTACATATCAGCAGCCTTATTAAATAGTGATATGGCCAATTGAATAGGGCTCTATATAGGCACAGTGACATAGTATATACTTTTTACAGAAATGTTTAGTTAGTGAACTTCTATCCAAAAGCAAGGTCTTCAGTAACTAAACACTTCTGTAAAAAATGTGCTCTGTGCTTATATAGAGCCCTACTCAATTGGCCAAATCACTATTTACTAAGGCTGCAGGTGTCTTCAGAATTTTGTAATTTTGTAAGGTCAAAGATTGCCATATTGTAGCCTCTATTAGTGATTACTCTTAATAGGCTCAATTTCAGGAGCTTCCTGAATTAGTTTTATATTACATATATTTTCCTCAATTGTGGATAGAAATGTGCATTTTACTTTTTAACATTTGCATAATTCATATATTCCCTGAACTAACAACACTGAATTATGAATATCCCTTTTTAGGCAGAAACATTTTTTCTTTTGTATAAGGAGTAAGTAAATTGCATTATAATATCTGTTACATTCAGAAAGTAATCTTTTTCCCAGTAGCTTGGAACATGACTTTTAACAATGGCCTCAAGCCATATCAAATTCAATGCTGCTATGAATACATATAAAGCTTAAAAAATGCCCATTTTTATTAAGTTATAACGTAAGCGAAATGAGATAGGGGAAACTGGGTAACTGAATATAAACATATGTTCATGCCACTATCTGTATTTATTAAATTCTGAACACAGCTGAGAAGATGGGGTGTGGGGGGTCTTGCTCCATCATGACCAGGCATCTACTAATCACTAAAAAAAATTAAATTGGGTGAAGTTTACAGGTTGCAATATACACATAATTTAAAGAGGGCATTTATGGCTCTAAAGAGACAGCAGATTTAATGACAGCAAAGTTTTAATATGTTTTAAATAGGAGTTCTAAAATGCTCTAGGAAATACTCCAACATACTAAAAATGTCCATCGTCCTTTTTACAGTATGAATTCTTTCAACTGAGGAATGTTATGCACCACTGGCTAAAGAAATACAACATTCAAGAAAATAAATCATATTTGTACGAGAGCATGGATATCAGAAATATTTTACCACAATAACCATTTTATGCCAATTTTGTCACTATGATATCACTGGTTCCTTGATGCATAGGATACTAGTTTGTCAGGAGGTAAATTTAATATTTCTATAGGTGGAAGCTAGTTTCTGACATAAACATTGTATCATGCAACCTAGTTCTGCCCTCAATCATTTCCAATATATAGGGAGGGGATATCATTTTGAGAGAGTTAAAATAAACACTAATTTTTTAATACAGCAGAATACTTTTTGTAAAGTGGATAAGCATATTTCCCATTTGCTCAAGTCTGAAAAAGATACAGTATGTCCTTGGTTTCAATCTGTTTAATGTTGATCCTGTAGTGTATAGATTATGAGACCTTTTAAAGCAGTAATTTTATATATATATATATATATATATATATATATATATATAAATATATATATATATATATATATATAATAAATAAAATGTACATCTGTGTTCACACTTGAATGTCCAAAGCAAGTTAAAAAACCTGCTTCCAGCTCAGAGTTCCGAGAAAAAACAGTTATTACACTGCATTCTGGGAAGTTGAGCTGGGACATACAAATATGTCCACAAATGCCTCGCTCTTCATTCCGTAGCCATCATCAAACATGGCTTCCTTTAAGCTTATGCATGCTGTATTATTACACAGCTTTAATGCAAAGCCAAGGTTGGAATAAACACAGGCTGAGTATCCAATCCATGTACATGTTTCAAGCTTACTGGCTATCATCAGAATGGAGCGGGATCTCAGCCCGTGTTGTGGAAATTATGAGTAGGTAGTTCACCACAACAATCATTTATAATATGGTGGGCAAAAGAGCGATAGAAGCCCTCCACCGTACAGTAGTACAGTAAATAAAATGTACATCTGTGTTCACACTTGAATGTCCAAAGCAAGTTAAAAAACCTGCTTCCAGCCCAGAGTTCCGAGAAAAAACAGTTATTACACTGCATTCTGGGAAGTTGAGCTGGGACATACAAATATGTCCACAAATGCCTCGCTCTTCATTCCGTAGCCATCATCAAACATGGCTTCCTTTAAGCTTATGCATGCTGTATTATTACACAGCTTTAATGCAAAGCCAAGGTTGGAATAAACACAGGCTGAGTATCCAATCCATGTACATGTTTCAAGCTTACTGGCTATCATCAGCATGGAGCGGGATCTCAGCCTGTGTTGTGGAAATTATGAGTAGGTAGTTCACCACAACAATCATTTATAATATGGTGGGCAAAAGAGCGATAGAAGCCCTCCACCGTACAGTAGTACAGTAAATAAAATGTACATCTGTGTTCACACCTGAATGTCCAAAGCAAGTTAAAAAACCTGCTTCCAGCTCAGAGTTCCGAGAAAAAACAGTTATTACACTGCATTCTGGGAAGTTGAGCTGGGACATACAAATATGTCCACAAATGCCTCGCTCTTCATTCCGTAGCCATCATCAAACATGGCTTCCTTTAAGCTTATGCATGCTGTATTATTACACAGCTTTAATGCAAAGCCAAGGTTGGAATAAACACAGGCTGCGTATCCAATCCATGTACATGTTTCAAGCTTACTGGCTATCATCAGCATGGAGCGGGATCTCAGCCTGTGTTGTGGAAATTATGAGTAGGTAGTTCACCACAACAATCATTTATAATATGGTGGGCAAAAGAGCGATAGAAGCCCTCCACCGTACAGTAGTACAGTAAATAAAATGTACATCTGTGTTCACACTTGAATGTCCAAAGCAAGTTAAAAAACCTGCTTCCAGCTCAGAGTTCCGAGAAAAAACAGTTATTACACTGCATTCTGGGAAGTTGAGCTGGGACATACAAATATGTCCACAAATGCCTCGCTCTTCATTCCGTAGCCATCATCAAACATGGCTTCCTTTAAGCTTATGCATGCTGTATTATTACACAGCTTTAATGCAAAGCCAAGGTTGGAATAAACACAGGCTGAGTATCCAATCCATGTACATGTTTCAAGCTTACTGGCTATCATCAGCATGGAGCGGGATCTCAGCCTGTGTTGTGGAAATTATGAGTAGGTAGTTCACCACAACAATCATTTATAATATGGTGGGCAAAAGAGCGATAAAAGCCCTCCACCGTACAGTAGTACAGTAAATAAAATGTACATCTGTGTTCACACTTGAATGTCCAAAGCAAGTTAAAAAACCTGCTTCCAGCTCAGAGTTCCGAGAAAAAACAGTTATTACACTGCATTCTGGGAAGTTGAGCTGGGACATACAAATATGTCCACAAATGCCTCGCTCTTCATTCCGTAGCCATCATCAAACATGGCTTCCTTTAAGCTTATGCATGCTGTATTATTACACAGCTTTAATGCAAAGCCAAGGTTGGAATAAACACAGGCTGAGTATCCAATCCATGTACATGTTTCAAGCTTACTGGCTATCATCAGCATGGAGCGGGATCTCAGCCTGTGTTGTGGAAATTATGAGTAGGTAGTTCACCACAACAATCATTTATAATATGGTGGGCAAAAGAGCGATAGAAGCCCTCCACCGTACAGTAGTACAGTAAATAAAATGTACATCTGTGTTCACACTTGAATGTCCAAAGCAAGTTAAAAAACCTGCTTCCAGCTCAGAGTTCCGAGAAAAAACAGTTATTACACTGCATTCTGGGAAGTTGAGCTGGGACATACAAATATGTCCACAAATGCCTCGCTCTTCATTCCGTAGCCATCATCAAACATGGCTTCCTTTAAGCTTATGCATGCTGTATTATTACACAGCTTTAATGCAAAGCCAAGGTTGGAATAAACACAGGCTGAGTATCCAATCCATGTACATGTTTCAAGCTTACTGGCTATCATCAGCATGGAGCGGGATCTCAGCCTGTGTTGTGGAAATTATGAGTAGGTAGTTCACCACAACAATCATTTATAATATGGTGGGCAAAAGAGCGATAGAAGCCCTCCACCGTACAGTAGTACAGTAAATTAAAAGTACATCTGTGTTCACACTTGAATGTCCAAAGCAAGTTAAAAAACCTGCTTCCAGCTCAGAGTTCCGAGAAAAAACAGTTATTACACTGCATTCTGGGAAGTTGAGCTGGGACATACAAATATGTCCACAAATGCCTCGCTCTTCATTCCGTAGCCATCATCAAACATGGCTTCCTTTAAGCTTATGCATGCTGTATTATTACACAGCTTTAATGCAAAGCCAAGGTTGGAATAAACACAGGCTGAGTATCCAATCCATGTACATCTGTTTCAAGCTTACTGGCTATCATCAGCATGGAGCGGGATCTCAGCCTGTGTTGTGGAAATTATGAGTAGGTAGTTCACCACAACAATCATTTATAATATGGTGGGCAAAAGAGCGATAGAAGCCCTCCACCGTACAGTAGTACAGTAAATAAAATGTACATCTGTGTTCACACTTGAATGTCCAAAGCAAGTTAAAAAACCTGCTTCCAGCTCAGAGTTCCGAGAAAAAACAGTTATTACACTGCATTCTGGGAAGTTGAGCTGGGACATACAAATATGTCCACAAATGCCTCGCTCTTCATTCCGTAGCCATCATCAAACATGGCTTCCTTTAAGCTTATGCATGCTGTATTATTACACAGCTTTAATGCAAAGCCAAGGTTGGAATAAACACAGGCTGAGTATCCAATCCATGTACATGTTTCAAGCTTACTGGCTATCATCAGCATGGAGCGGCATCTCAGCCTGTGTTGTGGAAATTATGAGTAGGTAGTTCACCACAACAATCATTTATAATATGGTGGGCAAAAGAGCAATAGAAGCCCTCCACCGTACAGTAAATAAAATGTACATCTGTGTTCACACCTGAATGTCCAAAGCAAGTTAAAAAAACTGCTTCCAGCTCAGAGTTCCGAGAAAAAACAGTTATTACACTGCATTCTGGGAAGTTGAGCTGGGACATACAAATATGTCCACAAATGCCTCGCTCTTCATTCCGTAGCCATCATCAAACATGGCTTCCTTTAAGCTTATGCATGCTGTATTATTACACAGCTTTAATGCAAAGCCAAGGTTGGAATAAACACAGGCTGAGTATCCAATCCATGTACATGTTTCAAGCTTACTGGCTATCATCAGCATGGAGCGGGATCTCAGCCTGTGTTGTGGAAATTATGAGTAGGTAGTTCACCACAACAATCATTTATAATATATATTCACCTTTTTATTATATTATTATATTTCATTCTTTTCAGACATATTTGCCAAAACTACATTTACTATTATTCAATGCTTAATAATGTGTTTATGCAGCTTGTCTGACTGATGAATTGCTATCATGGGCCATTAGCTTTATCAGTGTTTAATAAAGTCAGTCACACAGTTGTGTATTAAATGTCCCCATAAATGCCTGCTTATAGCAATAGTAAACATCAGGACATGGTGTCTGTACCATAACATGAACTCATTTGGCTTTTTAGACTTGCTGCTGAATTTCTGGATCTGAAGTGCTGGCAGGATGAGGAAGTGGTGCATGTCCTATCCAACAACATATTAGCAATATGTGTTTTTCACTTATATTTATTCATGTAGACTGATGACTATCAGAAAGAGAAATGACATCTGAAATAATAAACTGTGAGTTTAAATCTCACCTGCGACTTGTTTTTATAATAACACTAGGAAATTGCCTGCCAAAAATTATTTTCCCCACCTCTCCCTCCCCTGTGTCTCCTTTCCGCCTCCCCTGTGTCTCCTTCACCTCCCCTCTCTCCCCTGTGTCTCCTTCCCCTCTCTCCCTCTCCTGTGCTTCCTTTCCCCTCTCCCTTTTCCCCTCTCCCTCCCTCCCCTGTGTCTCCTTTCCCCCATTTCCCTCCCCTGTGTCTCCTTTCCCCTCCTTTCCCCCTCTCCCTCCCCTGTGTCTCATTTCCCCCCTCTCTCCCTCTCCTGTTCCTCCATTCCCTGTGTCTCCTTCCCCCCTCTCCCTCCCCCCCCTTGTGTCTCCTTTCCCCCTCTCCCTTTCCCCATCTCCCTCCCCTGTTTCTCCTTTCCCCCCTCTCCCTCCCCTGTGTCTGCTTCCCCCTCTCCTGTACCTCCTTTCCCCCTCTCCCTCACCTGTGTCTCCTTTCCCCCATCTCCCGCTCCTGTGTCTCATTTCGCCCCCTCCTGTTCCTCCTTTCCCCCTCTCCCTTTTCCCTGTGTCTCCTTTCCCCCTCTCCCTTTTCCACCTCATGTCTCCTTTCCCCCTCTCCCTTTTCCTCCTCATGTCTCCTTTCCCCCTCTCCCTTTCCCCCCTTGTGTCTCATTTCCCCCTCTCACTTTCCCCCCTCCTGACTCCATCCCCCATCTCCCTCCCTTGTCTCCTTTCCCCCACCTCTGTCTCGTACCTAGATGCATCCCTGCCAGCAGCACCGCACTCACCTCCTCTGCGGCTCCTGTCCTCCGGCCAGAACTACTCTCTGGATCAAGCCGCGCATTTTCACGGCTTGATCCAAAAAGTAGTTCCAGCCAGAGGACGGGAGGCGCAGAGGAGAAGATGGAGTGCGGCGCTGCTGGCAGGGTTGTATCCAGGTACGTACTTGAGCTACTGGCAGGAACCAGGTAGTGCGGGGTGATTCGACCATCGCGAGCCAAAGGCGCTCCTTGCAGGCTAAGTCCTGCGTGCTTCAACGGGGGCCGCAAATGCGTTACCAACATCACAAACGTCACCAACATCGCAATATCCACAACTATATTTGTGATTATTTCGGTCAATGGATAAAATCTGTGTATTTTATCGTGGTTTTAATAATCACAGTGACAGTCTCTGCTGTGCAAGTTGTAAAAAAATATAGTGAATAAATTCACAATCGGAATGACTGATCTGTGATTGCCTATGTATTACTTAGCATCCCACTAATAGTTTACACCTAGTCTTTGTTTGTTTTATCCTTTGAACTAAATAAATAAAAACTATTATAAATAACGGGAGCAATTGGGATTTGAATTTATAACTTAGAGGTAATTACTCAGCATCTGAGTCATTTCTCTACATGATTGAAGGAGAGTATATAATTCAATAAAGCTACAATATAATACATGTGATCATCACAATCTCTGTCTTCTTTATATTTATAACTTAGTGCTAATATAGCTTTCACGGTTAGCTTGAAGAATATATTAACAATAACTTAAATGCATATAACTAATTCAACTCTTAAAAATGTAAACAGCTTTCCAGCATTTCCAAGTATCTTTCTGATAGCGCACAGGGGTTTTGATGACTTCCATGTCCCTTTATGCAAACAGTATATTAATTGCCATCTGTCCACATCTTTGAGCACGAGGGGCCTCATTCAATTGCGATTTGGCCAATTGAATAGGGCTCTATATAAGCACATAGCATATTTTTTTACAGAAGTTTTTAGTTAGTGAAGACCTTGCTTTTGGATAGAAGTTTACTAACTAAAAACTTCTGTAAAAATATGCTCTGTGCTTATATAGAGCCCTATTCAATTGGCCAAATCGCAATTGAATGAGGCCCTAGGAAAGGACCTGTAATTAGGACAATTAGTAAAACCCAAACAGCACATTAATTTGTATTTTGATGCTCATCAAGATTAAACTAAATAGATTTTTGACCAAAGTCTAATTATTCATGTTTCTTTAGTATGACGGTTGCAATTTATTGCCATTATTAATTGTATACAGTAAAACCACTGTTATCCGTCACCCATCTGGACTCCCTATTGCCGGATACGTGTAGTTTCCGGTTAATCGGGAGTCTCTGATTTTAAGGGTCTAAATTATTATTTATTTATTATTATTTTTTATTTGTAACCCTCCCAACATATTCTGTAGCGCTATACATAATTTAAGTTACAGGCAATGACAACTTCAGGATTAACACATTGCAAAGAATGGAGGGCCCTGTCTTTGAGCTTGGAATCCAGTGTCCATAGCACTTTCCCTAAAGCACCTTGCAGGATTGAAACTCGCAGACTTACAATCTAAATGACCCTTAAACACCCCAAAACCCTTCAAAATGCCTTAAATAGGAATTAGCATTTAGGGCCCAAAAAAACAATTAGGAAAAAAGATAGCATTTTTTTTTTTGCAGTCTCGAACTGCCGGATAGTGACGAATAGTGCCGGTTATCAGCCTTATTAAATTGCGATTCAGCAAATTGAATAGGGCTCTATATAACCACAGAGCATATTTTTTTACAGAAGTTTTTAGTTAGGGAACTTCTATCCAAAAGCAAGGTCTTCACTAACTAAAAACTTCGGTAAAAAATATATGCTCTGTGCTTATATAGAGCCCTTTTCAATTTGCTGAATCGCAATTTAATAAGGCTGTATGTCGGTTTAGCAGGAATTTTTTTAATTTGGGAATTGATGCCGATGCTAGTTGCTTGAGAGTGCCGGTTAGTAGGGTGCCAGATAACTGGGATTCTACTGTATGTGTGCACTTTTCTCTGTGTTTTGCTAGATTCACAAAAATTGTGCAAGACTTATCTATAAGGAAATTTTTGTAATGCTTTTTCTTTTTCTCTGTAGCTCATTATAGATCATATGCAGGTTTAGAACTTGAATACTATACATGACAAATAATCATCAATTTTGAGAAATAATTGAAGAGATGATTAATTCTAATTTTCTTGTTATGCATTAAAAACATATGTTCAGACATTAGAAAAGCAAGTGTCTGAAATCAAATAAACTTACACTGTATCATGCAAAATCAGTTCCAGCCTCAGTAGATAGGGAGGATAATATAAGTATGTTGAGATAGTTAAAATTAACACAGTTTTTATGTAGACAATCAGTTGTGTCAACCAGTCACTTTTAGTACAATTAAATACTTGTTTTGTAAGGTGGATAAGCATCTCCCACATTTTCTAAAAGTCTAGAAAATATATATTTGCTCATAATCTCCTTATGCTTTTTTTCTCCCATGTTTATTTAAGTAGAAAGATGGCTAAGAGGTAGAGTGATTGTCTCTAATATAAAAGGCTGTGGGCCTCATTCAAATGCAATTTGGCCAATTGAATAAGGCTCTATATAAGCACATAGCATACTTTTTTACAGAAGTTTTTAGTTAGTGAACTTCTATCCAAAAGCAAGATCTTCACTAACTAAAAACTTCTGTTAAAAAAAATATGCTATGTGCTTATATAGAGCACTATTCAATTGGCCAAATCGCAATTGTATGAGGCCCTGTGAGTACAAACTGCACCACTTTCTTGTTCTTTATTTAATACAATACTATAATTGACCTTGTTTCATGCAGCCCTGTTCCACCCTCAATCATTTACAAAAATTAGGTAGTATAATTGTGTTCAAATGGTAAAATTATAGGGCCTCATTCAAATGTGATTTGGCCAAATAAATAGGGCTCTAAATAAGCGCATAGCATATATTTTTTTAAAGAAGTTGCTAGTGAACTTCTATCCAAAAGCAAGGTCCTCACTAACTAAAAACTTCTGCTAAAAAAATAGAGCCCTATTTAATTGGTCAAATCGCATTTGAATGAGGCTCATATTGTGATGGGTAATTAATATACAGTGGATATAAAAAGTCTACACACCCCTGTTAAAATGTCAGGTTTCTGTGCTCTAAAAAAATGAGACAAAGATAAATCATTTCAGAACTTTTTCCACCTTTAATGTGACCTATAAACTGTACAACTCAATTGAAAAACAAACTGAAATATTTTAGGTGGAGGGAAGAAAAAAATAAAATAAAAATAGTGTGGTTGCATAAGTCTGCACACCCTCTTATAACTGGGGATGCAGTTGTGTTCAGAATTAAGCAATTACATTACAAATTGTGTTAAATAGCAGTCAGCATACACCTGCCATCATTTAAAGTGCCTCTGATTAACCCCAAATAAAGTTCAGCTGCTCTAGTTGGTCTTTCTTGAAATTTAGTCACATCCCACAGCAAAAATCATGGTCCACAGAGAGCTTCCAAAGCATCAGAGCGATTTCATTGTTAAAAGGTATCAGTCAGGAGAAGGGTACAAAAGAATTTCCAAGGCATTAGATATACCATGGAACACAGTGAAGACAGTCATCATCAAGTGGAGAAAATATGGCACAACAGTGACATTACCAAGAACTGGAGCTCCCTCCAAATTTGATGAAAAGATGAGAAGAAAACTGGTCTGGGAGGCTACCAAGAGGCCTACAGCAACATTAAAGGAGCTGCAGGAATATCTGGCAAGTACTGGCTGTGTGGTACATGTGACAACAATCTCCCGTATTCTTCATATGTCTGGGCTATGGGGTAGAGTGGCAAGATGAAAGCCTTTTCTTACGAAGAAAAACATCCAAGCCAGGCTACATTTTGCAAAAACACATCTGAAGTCTCCCAAAAGCATGTGGGAAAAGGTGTTATGGTCTGATGAAACCAAGGTTGAACTTTTTGGCCATAATTCCAAAAGATATGTTTGGCGCAAAAACAACACTGCACATCACCAAAAGAACACCATACCCACAGTGAAGCATGGTGGTTTCTTCAGCTGGAACTGGGGCCTTTGTTAAGATAGAGGGAATTATGAACAGTTCCAAATGCCAGTCAATATTGGCACAAAACATTCAGGCTTCTACTAGAAAGCTGAACATGAAGAGGAACTTCATCTTTCAGCATGACAACGACCCAAAGCATACATCCAAATCAACAAAGGAATGGCTTCACCAGAAGAAGATTAAAGTTTTGGAATGGCCCAGCCAGAGCCCAGACCTGAATTGACCGATTGAAAATTTGTGGGGTGATCTGAAGAGGGCTGTGCACAGGAGATGCCCTCGCAATCTGACAGATTTGGAGTGTTTTTGCAAAGAAGAGTGGGCAAATCTTGCCAAGTCAAAATGTGCCATGCTGATAGATTCATACACAAAAAAGAATGAGTGCTGTAATAAAATCAAAAGGTGCTTCAACAAAGTATTAGTTTAAGGGTGTGCATACTTATGCAACCATTATATTTTATTTTTATATTTTTTCTTCCCTCTACCTAAAAGATTTCAGTTTGTTTTTCAATTGAGTTGTACAGTTTATAGGTCACATTAAAGGGTGGAAAAAGTTCTGAAATGATTTATCTTTGGCTCATTTTTTTACAGCACAGAAACCTGACATTTTAACAGGGGTGTGTAGACTTTTTATATCCACTGTATATCTCATACAAAAATACAACATAAAATACACTTTATTTAGTTATCTGCAAACATGCAATCAAATAAAATCATAGGACAAAATCTTAAACTTCTAATGTATCATGTAAACCTCTCTTCAAACATTAAAATGCAGAGCTTGCTAAGTTAACTGACACTAATGAACCTGCTCCATGTTACAAACCATGGGTCTCATTCTAATGCTGGCCCTAGGAGCTGCGTGGCCGCAAGGGGTGGCAAGCTACTTCCCTATTCTAATCCCCTGCGACCGAGGGCTTTGATCGCCTTGCGGCCTATTCTAATCCTCTGCGGCCACCCCCTCCGCAGCTCACTGCAGGGAAAGCCTTTGATACCACGCGGCCGCAAGAGATTCGGCAGCATGAAACCACCCACCCCTATTCATATGCTCCGCGGTTTACACCCTGGAGCCGTCGCAAGGGCTGTGAAGCACTTGCGGCTGCTCCAATTAAGCGCACCGCTAGCTGCAGGGGACCCGATCGTGACACGATCGGGACTCCTGCAGTGTCCCTACAAGTGTCCCTACATCAGCCCTATAATGCAGGGGTCCGATCGAGACTGCAGGGTGCACACATTAACCCTATAATGCAGGGGTCCCCATTGGGGTCCCTGGAGGAGTTCCCCGATGTATAGATAGGGGGTAATGTTTTATAGATAGGGGTAATGTTTTATAGCTAGGGTTAATGTTTTATATATAGGAGGTAATGTATAGACAGGGGGTAATGTATAGATAGGGGGTAATGTTGTAAAGATAGGGGTTCACGTATTGTAGTCAGGAGGATATGTAATGTAGATAAAGGGAAATGTATTGTAGTTTGGGGTATATTTGTAAAGTATTTATTGCTGTATTGTAATGTTATGTATATTTGTGTGTCTTTGCAGGTGTGTAATTATTTTTAGATTTTTTTTTAGTGGAGGGTGTAATGTTCTCTTTTTTTTCTTTTTTGTAGTTGGGGGGTTGTATAATGGGTTTATTTTTTGTAGTGAGGGGTTGTAATAATCTTTTTTCATTTTTGTAACAATGTTTTTTTTGTTGTATAATTAGTGGGGTTGGGGGTTTAATAGGGGGATAGATAGGTAGTGTTAGGTAGGAAGCAGTTAATAGGTTAGGGTAGAGGGGGTAGTATAGATTTAGTGGTTTATTGGAGGGAATAGTGTAGTGTAGTGTTTGTATTTAGTGTCATGGGGGTCCTCATGGCACTTATGGGGTTAATATTAGGGTTCTAATTGTCCCATGGGGGTCTTTATAGACCCTTATGAGACTGATGGGGTTAAATAGAGGCTTATGGGGTTAGATGGAAGCTAATAGGGGTCAGTATAGATCCCCATTAGAGATGGGGTTAATCAGGCCTAGAAGGGGTTAAATAGGCCCAGTTAGAGTTAACTAGGTATAGAAGGGGTTAAATAGGCCCAGTTAGGGTTAGATATGCCTAGTTAAGGTTAGATAAGCCAGTTAGGGTTAGAGAAGCCTAGTTATGGTTAAATAAGGCCAGTTAGGGTTAAATAGGTCCAGTTAGGGTTAAATATGGCCAGTTAGGGTTATATAGGCCCAGTTAGGGTTATTAGTTCTAAATAGGGTTAAATACGGCCAGTGAAGGTTAAATAGGGTTAAGTATGGGTTAATGTAGTATAGTTAGGGGTAAAGGGTTAATTGGGTATAGTTTGGGTTAATAGTGTACTGTAGTGCTTAGACTTTGTCATGAGGGTCTTGGAGGAGCCTCATGGCACTTGGGTTAAATAGGCCAGTTAGGGTTAAATAGGTCCAGTTAGGTTAGATAAGTACAGTTAGGGTTAAATAGGGTATAGTTAGGGTTAAGGGGTTAATGGAGTATTGTTAGGGTTAATAGTGTAGTGTTTAGACTTTGTCATGAGGGTCCTGGATGACCCTCATGGCACTTGTATTGTTAACCTAGGGGTTAATAGTATCCTATAGGGGTCTAAATAGACCCCTATTGGAGTGAGGTGTTAATTTTAGTCTTATGGGGGGGTCTATATTGACCCCCATGAGTGATAAGGGCAAATTTTAGGTGCCGGGAGGTTAATAGTTTTATTGATAGTGGGTCCATTAAGGACCTTTTATTTGAATTTTTAATGCAACGGTGTCCCCAATGGGGACCCCCTCTGCAAGCGTTAATGTGGGAACCCTCCAGGGGTCCCAATGGGGAACCCGCAGCATAGGGGGCTAACCATTATTGTCCTTTGTTCCTTTTAAGGAGCCGTGGTGGATCTTTAGGGGTAAATATATATTCAATGCATCACTGTACAGCGCTGTAATTGATAGGGGATATTAGGGGGGACATGAGGATTACATGTAGTACATTGGCTAGCTGGCACATCGCCGCTAGCCAATACTGTAATTTTTGGCTTCAAGTCCGCCGGGCTTGGAGAACGGGTTGCTGCCTTGAAGGTCATTCAAACTCGTATTCCCGGGCTTGGATGACCTCCCGGCGGACTGCGGCTGTAAATGACAGTATTGGCTAGCAGTGATGTGCCAGCTAGCCAATGTACTACATGTCATCTTCATGTCCCCCAATGTGTCCCCTATCAATTACAGTGCTGTACAGTGCTTCCTTGAATTTATTTTTATTTCCACAGTGACTTATTTGGGCTATTTTGTGCTATCATGATATCCAGTAGAGAGTATATTTTATAAGGAATGGTGGCTGTGGATTGTGTGATTTTTACACTGTCTTTGTTCTTTTACCTCTATATTCTAATAATTGAAGAGTGGTATATATTATACATTAGGATACATATGTTTTAGATTTTGCTTTTTTTGTGCTAAGTCTTTGTTTTAATTACATGGTTGCAGATAACTCTTTATTTTCTATTATTTGGGATTTAAGGACCAATTCGATATATATTGTTCAGACCATGCGAATCAATAGGCAGCTTTGTCAGCATGTCATCTTTTGTACTGTGGAATTCCTTCTTTTTTTTAAATGGTATAGGCTGGAGCATTTCTTGGTTACTTCTGCAATGCTGTATGTGTTTGCTTTCTTACTACAGTGTTTCATTAAAATATTAAAATTTGAATTAAAATTTGTTACCATACTAGCATGACTTCAGAGTTTTTGCTTTATTAAATTCCTCCTGAATTGCAAGTTGATCAGCATGTTGCTTCCTTTAGTCACAATTATTTTTTGGAAATCTATTGCCCATTTTCAATCATTAATTTTAAGATTTATTATCTGGTCGTGCTATTACTCATCAAATCGTTATTATCTTTGAAATATCCAAAAAATTGTCTTCATATTAACGCTTCATATTAATAAACTAACATGCTGTTTTTATTTTGTATATTCTACCAGAACTCTTCTACAACAAATATAGTAGGGTTAAAATTTAGTATAATTTAAAAGTATAGAAAATCACAAATAACACGTACAGTAAATAGAAGCTTGAAATCTTTACCCACCAGCCTTTTTTAACCACCCACTAAAGGCTCTTTTTATGTCTTGTTAATGACAGATCATCACCAATAATTGCTGATTACCCCATAGAAAATGGCTGGACATGCTCAGACCCTAGGGAATCATTTATTGAGTCAGTATAGCTACACCCTATGGTAATCAGCAGTTAATGACTATGGTTTTGCATTAACTAGAAATACAGAGAGTATTTAGTGGGTGGATCAGAAAAGCTGACTGACAGGTAACAATTGCAGACTCCACTTTAAGCATATTTTAGGAAATGTAAATTATACCATTTGTGAAACCTCTGCTTTGTCTCCTTAAATAAAAAATGAGGAGTAGTAGACACTCCACTGTATATGATTTGGTGCCTTATTTAACATTTTGTTTTGTTCCCTTAACCTTTGAAATGCCTCCTCTAAACTTACTTTTCCTTCAAACATTTATCTGTAAAAATGATGCAACAAATCAATTTATCTGAGCTTTTCTAGCATTCTTGGCTGCTGCCTCTGAAGTTGCTGAACTATGTATCCCCCTTGTCTGTCTTTCTTTTGCAAACTTTCTTAAGTGCCTGTCAGCCCGAAGGTGAAACGAGTTTAAAGCTCTTGAGCATCAACTGAATTTTAAGTACTATGGTAAGGTTCTTGCATTTCTACTGTATTTTCACATTTATCATCGAAAAATTATTCAGCAAGGTGTTTGTTATAATCCTAGCTCCTATGACTTGGTAATTGAAATTGAATAGGAGGAACATAAGAAATCACAATATAATATACATCCCTAGAAATGCTCAGTAGTCTATAATAGTATGCGTTGTCCTGAAGAATGCTGCTCCTATTAGTTTGTAATATCTTTTGTATATTATTGAATAAATGGTGTATGTTATTATAGAAATTAATATTTTATATATATATATATATATATATATATATATATATATATATATATATATATATACTGCTCAAAAAAATAAAGGGAACACTAAAATAACACATCCTAGATCTGAATGAATTAAATATTCTTATGAAATACTTTGTTCTTTACATAGTTGAATGTGCTGACAACAAAATCACACAAAAAATAAAAAATGGAAATCACAGGCTGATCCAAATTTGATGTAATGTCCTTAAAACAAGTCATCATGAGGCTCAGTAGTGTGTGTGGCCTCCACATGCCTGTATGACCTCCCTACAATGCCTGGGAATGCTCCTGATGTGGTGGCGGATGGTCTCTTGAGGGATCTCCTCCAAGACCTGGACTAAAGCATCTGGGAACTCCTGGACAGTCTGTGGTGCAACGTGACGTTGGTGGATGGAGCGAGACATGATGTCCCAGATGTGCTCAATTGGATTCAAGTCTGGGGAACGGGCGGGCCAGTACATAGCATCAATGCCTTTGTCTTGCAGGAACTGCTGATACACTCCAGCCACATGAGGTCTAGCATTGTCTTGCATTAGGAGGAACCCAGGGCCAACCACACTAGCATATGGTCTCACAAGGGGTCTGAGGATCTCATCTCGGTACCTATTGGCAGTCAGGCTACCTCTGGTGAGCACATGGAGGGATGTGTGGCCCCCCAAAGAAATGCCACCCCACACCATTACTGATCCACTGCCAAACCAGTCATGCTGGATGATGTTGCAGGCAGCAGAACGTTCTCCACAGCGTCTCCAGACCCTGTCACGTCTGTCACATGTGCTCAGTGTGAACCTGCTTTCATCTGTGAAGAGCACAGGGCGCCAGTGGCAAATTTGCCAATCTTGGTGTTCTCTGGCAAATGCCAAACATACTGCACGGTGTTGGGCTGTAAGCACAACCCCCACCGGTGGATTTCAGGCCCTCATACCACCCTCATGGAGTCTGTTTCTGACCGTTTGAGCAGCCACATGCACATTTGTGACCTGCTGGAGGTCATTTTCCAGGGCTCTGGCAGTGCTCTTCCTGTTCCTCCTTGCACAAAGGCGGAGGTAGCGGTCCTGATGCTGGGTTGTTGCCCTCATACGGCCTCCTCCACATCTCCTGATGTACTGGCCTGTCTCCTGGTAGCGCCTCCATGCTCTGGACACTACGCTGACAGACACAGCAAACCTTTTTGCCACAGCTCACATTGATGGGCTATCCTGGATGAGCTGCACTACCTGAGCCACTTGTGTGGGTTGTAGACTCTGTCTCATGCTACCACTAGAGTGAAAGCACCACCAGCATTAAAAAGTGACCAAAACATCAGCCAGAAAGCATAGGAACTGAGAAGTGGTCTGTGGTCACCACCTGCAGAATCACTCCTTTATTGGGGATGTCTTGCTAATTGCCCATAATTTCCACCTGTTGTCTATCCCATTTGCACTACAGCATGTGAAATTGATTGTCACTCAGTGTTGTCCAAAAGTGGACAGTTTGATTGACTTGGAGTTACATTGTGTTGTTTAAGTGTTCCCTTTATTTTTTTGAGCAGTGTATATATATTTATATATATATATATATATTAGATATATATATTAGATATATAGGGCCTCAAGTCTGTGATTCCTTGCGGCCGGCTTACGGCCCCGATACGCCTATGCTGGTATTCACATGGGCGGCGCCGCAAGGAGGTCCCTCTTACGGGCAATCTCAAACCATGCAATCGGCCGTAGGCACTTCCGTGCTTCAACAGGCAAACATTGTAGAAATGTAAATGCAAATATAAATTCAATCCAGCACTGTAAAGCACTGTAAATGATGTGGTACACACTGGGTTTCATGAGGATTAAAGGGACAACATTCTTAAAATGGTACCACAATGCAATACTTGATTTCATGTTTAAGTTATGTCCAAAGTTTGACAGGCTTGTGTAACGAGTTACGGGTTTGGTGGTTATTCAAGCCCATCGGACTTTGGACTTAAATTAAACATGAAATCAAGTAATGTATTTTGGCGATGTGCCAGCTTGAGAATGTTGTGCCTTCAATCCTCATGTCACCCATTGTGTACCACATCATTTACAGTGCTTTACAGTGCTGTCTTGAATTTATATTTGCATTTACAGTGCTCTGAGTTTGCGGGGTTGAACCACGAGACATGATCTTGCGGCCGCGAATAACGAGTTACCGGCTTGGAGGTCCTTCCTTACCTTCAACCTCACCACATCACCCTCTCTTCACCCCTCTCCAACCCCCACCACCATCACGAACAGAAACCTGCGAGCACTTGACCCTACTCAGCTCTCCACGATTAACCAACCCCTTCTCAGTACCATCACCAACCTCAACTGCCCTGACACTGCCACCTCACTCTACAAATCTATTCTCTCCTCCACCCTTGACACTCTGGCCCCCATATCCACACGCAGATGCCCTCGCT
This sequence comes from Discoglossus pictus, assembly GCA_027410445.1. NCBI lineage: Eukaryota > Metazoa > Chordata > Amphibia > Anura > Alytidae > Discoglossus > Discoglossus pictus. The sequence continues at coordinate 333,235,881 of CM050166.1, forward strand.
CTCATCCACAACCATGGCAAACTACACAAACACGATACATCCAGAGGTGCTCCCGCACTGCTGAACTACTATGGAGGAAATCACGCACTTCAGCAGATTTCCTCCACTACAAATTTATGTTACGCTCCTATTCCTCTGCCCTTAACCTTGCCAAACAGCAGTACTGTACAACACTAATATCAACTCTGTCCTCTAACCCCTTTGCCACTTTCAATACTCTCCTCTGCCCACCACCTCCTCCCATCCCTTCCTCTCTCACAGCTGAAGACTTTGCCAACCATTTTATTTATAAAATTCAAAACATCCGCAATGAACTCTTATCTCATAGTGGTTTACACACTCCACCCTCTCAACTAACCAACAACACCCAGTCTTCTCCCTTCCGCAATCCCACTGCCACTTTGAACTGCTTTGATCCAGCTACAGAGGATGAAGTCTCCAAACTGCTATCATCCACTCACCTCATTACCTGTCCTCAGGATCCTATTCCATCTGAGCTCATATCTCCCCTCTCTACCACACTAATCCCAGCTCTCACACATATTTTCAACCTCTCCCTTACTACTGGCATGTTTCCTTGTTCTCTAAAACATGCCATAGTTATACCCACACTCAAAAAACCCTCATCTGACGTTGCATCTAACTATCGCCCTATCTCTCTGCTTCCCCTGGCTTCCAAACTGCTGGAGCGGCTCGTCTATAACCGCCTTACCAGCTTTATTTCCTCTTTATTTCCTCTTTATTTCCTCTAACTCCCTTCTTGACACCTTCCAATCCAGCTTTCGGCCCCAACACTCCACTGAGACAGCTCTCACTAAAGTCACCAATGACCTGCTTACCGCCAAGTCAAAAGGTCACTTCTCAATTCTTCTTCTTCTAGATCTTTCTGCTGCCTTTGACACTGTCGACCATCCACTTCTACTCCATATCCTCTTCTCCCTCTGTATTCGAGACACTGCTCTCTCGTGGTTCTCATCATACCTACAAAATCGATCATTCAGTATCTCCTTCTCTGACACCTCTTCTTCTCCTCACCCCCTGTCTGTTGGTGTATCCCAAGGATCTGTCCTTGGCCCCCTCCTCTTCTCCATCTACACTTCCTCACTTGGTACCCTCATAAATTCTTTTGGGCTTCATTATCATCTCTATGCAGATGACACCCAAATCTACCTCTCCGCACCAGATCTATCCCACTCTCTTCTAACACACATCTCCAACTGCCTCTCTAGTATATCCTCTTGGATGTCCACCCACCATCTCAAACTCAACATGTCTAAAACTGAACTCCTAATCTTCCCTCCCTCTCCCACAGTGTCAATTCCTCACATCTCTCTCACTGTCAACAAAGACATCATCACCCCCTCCTCCCAAGCCCGTTGTCTTGGAGTTCTACTGGACCCCGCTCTGTCTTTCATCCCTCACATACAATCACTAACTAAATCTTGTCTTCTCCATCTAAAAAACATCTCCAGAATTCGTAACTATCTTAAACAAGACACAACTAAAATCCTTATACACTCTCTCATCATCTCTCAACTAGACTACTTCAACTCACTCCTTGTTGGCCTACCTACCACCGACTGTCTCCACTTCAATCCATTATGAATGCCTCTGCTAGACTCATCTTCCGTACACAACGTTCAGTGTCGGCATCACCTCTCTGTCAATCACTCCACTGGCTTCCCTTAGCCTCAAGAATAAAATTTAAAATCATGACCCTAACTTACAAATCCCTCAACAATAATGCTCCCCCTTACATCTCTGCTCTCATCCCCAAATACTCCCCCACCCGCCCTCTTCATTCTGCTAATGACCTTCTTCTTTCTACAACTCTTGTCACCTCTTCTCACTCCCGCCTCCAGGACTTTCTCGTGCTGCCCCTAGTCTCTGGAACTCCTTGCCTCGCTCCACCAGATTATCCTCTTGCCTCAAAACATTTAAAACCTCACTTAAAACGCATCTCTTTAAAGAAGCGTATCACCTTCCACCCTAACACACTTATCACCTCTCTCTCCCTCTTTTACCCCTCACTATACCATAGATTCTAAGTCTGCGAGTTTCAATCCTAAGTACTTTGGGAATTCACCATGGACATTGGATTCCTAGCTCAAAGACAGGGCCCTCCTACCTTTGCTAAATGTTAATCTGTATTTATCGTTGTCTGAACCTAATTTATGTACAGTGCTACGGAATATGTTGGTGCGTTATAAATAAACTATAATAATAATAATAATTCAAGGCCGTAGGTCTTACTGTCAAAACGTAGCACTTCATAAGCAAATAAAAAAGCCATCCTGTACTTTTAATAAAAGAGAAAGTGATGTTAGATCTTAGAATTAATAGCACAACATTCTCAAACTCGCAAATTGGCATAAATAACTACTTTATTGCATGTTAAATTCCCGTCATGAAATCCTTCATGGATTCAAACGTCCTTGGTGCTTGGATGTTGACTGCCCCTGACGAGTGAGAGACTAATAGAGCCTCACGAAACGCGCGTCGGGAGATTGTGACATCATCAGTAAGCGCGATCACAGCACAGACCACACCAACATAGCGTGGAGCATGATAGATACAGCTCTATAGCTCCAGGTCCACTACTAACTTAAAAGAAAGATAGGAAGCCAATTCCTTCACCACAAAGTCACAATATAGTAACAATAGAGTAATATACAAGAATAAGAAAATAGAAAAGCAAGAAAAAGGAAAAAGGAGTAAAAGCATAATTAAAGCAAAAAAACGAAAGAAAAAGGAGGACACAACCTCCTTCTAAAAAACAATAGACAGAAGCATTAATGAAACATATAGTTTAAGAAACAGCATAACATTTGGAGTGTATACATTTTTAAAAAATAGCACAGCACTAGCACGAGATAAAAGGGTAATTCAACTATATAAGAAGAAATTAACACTAAGTGACAATAGCACAAGAACTTTTAGATAAGAAGTTTTGAATAATACAATTTGAATTATAATGCACTTTAAGTAATAGAATTACAAATTAACATAAGTAAACAGGATAAAAGATCAACACAAAAGAAACACAAAGGCACTTAAAGCATATACTCAAGTGAAGTGCTGTATGAATAAACAAAACTATAAACAGATAAAAGGATTATAAAACTTTATCTTAATTTTATGTAAAAATCTTAATCCTATGTAAATTAAAACCCAGGGTACCTGATAAGGATTTGACTAAGGAAAAATAACCAAAAATACACAAATACAGTTGAATTGAAAAACAAAATCTTTTATTGACTTAAGCATAATAAAGTAATTAAATAAAAAAGCTGTGATCAAAGCAAAGAATATAATAACAACAAAAATTAAACTTAAATAAACCCTTAATAATTTGCTGGTGGTCAAAAAGCCCAAAGGATTAAACACCTTGGTCCTCATTCAATTGCAATTTTGCCAATTGAATAGGGCTCTATATAAGCACATAACATATTTTTTGACCAAAGTTTTTACTTAGTGAAGACCTTGATTTTGGATAGAAGTTCAGTAACTAAAAAGTTCTGTATAAAAAATATGTTATGTGCTTATATAGAGCCCTATTCAATTGACCAACTCGCAATTGAATGAGGCTCCTTGGGTTTAACCTGAACTTTTTAATCATTGCATTTTTAACAACATTTTAAATGTACAAATAAAGATTGAATTTTTAAAATTAGTATGTGGCAATAATAATTAAAATATAGGCTGCATAAAAGGTGTTTCTGTACAACCTTGGTTGGTTGTTCAAGGATTCCTAAATAGGATCCACAGGACAATATTTTGGTACGCATTTAAGTAATAACACCTAGGCCTAAAAAACAAACTAAGATAATTTTTTGAGTATTATATGCTTTTGTAAACAGACTTAAAATTTTTGATTTTTTAGCAATTATTAATGTAATCAAAAAATCGATCATTTTAACATACAATCTTCTGCTTTTGTACACCATGAAGAACACTTACAGTAAGGTAAATGACCTTGTAACATCAATGTGAGTTTTTATTTTACTTCCAAATAGGTAAAGTATATTAATTTATTAATGTATTAATTATTTCATTAGCATACAAAAACAAATATACACAAAAACAAAAAGAAAATTCTCACAATAAACACAAAACCCATTCACTGCGTGATTCACAACGAGCATCAACGCTGCTCATAGCACACAAAGCCTTGCAATAAGCGCAAAACGGCGATCAACGCCAACAAAACAATAACAGCAAAAGCGCCTATCAGAAAAAAAAATACAACTACCAACAGTCTCGCAATGAGCACCAAAGGCACTCAGCGCGAGGCTCGCAATGAGCGCCGAAGGATCTCGGACAACCAACAAAATTAATGTCTTGACCAAACAGCATTACCTGCCTTAAAATGTTATTGCCATCATTTTTTGACAGGCAAGCTGAACTTGATAAATTCATAGTTTAAGTTTCATGGATTATAAATGCGTCTGATATAAGAGAATACAGTCTGCTGGAAGGCAACTTTGTTTACTTGACAACATAAGTTATATGTTGTCAAGTAAATAAAGTTGCCTTCCAGCAGACTGTTTTTATTTTATAGAAATGTTCTAAATTGGTTTTTTTCATTCAGTATGATTTCACTCCTCAATTTAATTATCATGTAAAATTCACACTTTACTTACTTTTAACAAACATACAAATTTACACATTATAAGCTTTTGTAACCTCCTCTTTCTCCCTGTATGCCCTCCTGTGTGCTGCCATACTTTACATATGTCACATGACAACTTGCATTCTGGGTCCTATGTTAAACTAAGGCCACACCCACCTGTGTCTCAAACTACAAAGACAATTTGCACTGATTTTTTTTTAACTGACTTTATGTGAGTTTTTGTAATGTAGCTACATCATCGTCTGTGCTTAATTTTATGACAAAAACAGCAAATGTCACATGAAATTTGAACTTAATGTTATATGGCGTTTATTGTCATCACAATATTATAGGGATTATATGCATTGTTTCATTGAAGGATTGATTTTGTATAAAGATAGTTATTCATTTAAAGGTATATGATCTCAGGGGTTCCAACAGTTTATTAAAAAGCTTACCTCTCCTTATTTTACATTTTTATTTATTTTTTAATATACACCCTCAATGTGCCCATGAAGGCATCTCATACCTACCAATAAGGAAGGGGCATTCGGGTATAGGTTAAAACCTGGTAGGATTCCCTCTCCACCTGTCTCTTCCTATGTTTAAGTTTGAACCAATCAGAGAGAAGCTGTGACATCCCAGTGGGCAGGATAATAAGAGAGAGAGACAAAGAGAGACAGAGATAGACGGACACTGACTCTAACTGCAGGCACACACAGGCAATGGGGATCCAGGGAGCTGCTGACAAGTTGCCTTCACAGGTCATGCTTCCTAGGGACAGTATGACAGCAGGGAATATGACAGTGCTAATCCTGGACAGCTTAACCCCATTATGTGCCAGGGATACAAGAGAATAGGGACATCCAAGGGAAGACTACATTGGGGATTCCCCAGGTAAAAGTTGCTTAATTTTTACTCTCTGTTAGCCTCCCTGCTTTGGGGGTAGTCTCAGAATCTGTCACACAGCAGTGCTGGCATAGAGCAGTGTGAGTGAGTTCTAGAGTAGAAAATACAATATACTGCTAAGATACAGCAAAATTAATTAATTCTAGAGTACAAAATACACAGCACTTTCTGGATATAGCAAATTGAGTTAAGTTTTGGAGAAGAAAATAAATAGCACTGCTGGGAAAGAGCAGTGAGCATGAGCACTGGAGTAGAAAATATACAGCACTGGTGGGATACAGCAGTGAGAGTGAGCTCTGGAGTGAATGTCAGGCTGCCTCCATTAGGGACAGTGTGACAGCAGTATTAGCAAATACCGCCTAACAAGTACAAAGAACAGGAAAGGAAATTCCTGTTATGTGCATGGGACTGACACCCCCAGTTTTGTAATGTACTGTCCCTATAAAAGTGTAGTGTGTTCATCACTAAAAGAGTTGTCAGTCTGAATTACATAATGTGTGTGTGTGTTTCCTTCTGAGGGACACATAATTCTTATTACTGGGATTACTGCTGCAGAACCTGCATTGGACTCTGTTACAGTCAGTGACATTTGCTGGGTGCCTCTACTGATTCCTGTGGTGTGCTGGGCGCTTTGGTGGATGTAAGCTGGGTTGGTTTTGTTCCTGCTATCAGGGATACACAAAGAACCAGATGATCCTACTAGGTATGTTTGAACTAGGTCCTAATCAAGCTCAACAGAAGCAGTAGGTTGTCGCACTGTGATTCACACAGAAGGGCAGACCTCAAGTGCTGTACTGAGCATGTCAGGAGCCATTGAGATGCCCACTGATACATTGTATCTGATTGGCCATAACTAATTATTAATTTTATGCCAATTTAGCTTGTTTTTTCAGGGGCGTTCCCTTTCAAAATCAACTGCCAGAAAAATCTTTAGGGTACGTTTATTAATGTTTATTTTGGGGATTTTTAATACACTACTGATGCTGCTCTATCAGATGCATTCATAATCCATGAGACTTCCATATACCTTTAATTTACTGATTGTTTGACTTCTGAAATTCATTTGGGGGGTTATATGTTCCTGTGTTGATATGTTGAAGCATAAATGATACATAATGCCAAGTAATACAAAAGACATGCAGTATTTGTAATTGCATTTCATACTTATTGGAATTGCAAGTTAAAGTGGCACTGTTTGAAAACCAAATATGTGTTAAATTATTTGTCTGCATTATTAAGTTTTAGATACATTTAAATATATAGCTTATTATCAAGACTTTTAGGAGACAGTTGGAATATATGTGCCAAGAAGATAGTGTTTATCAGAACAGTGAAAATGCTAACAAAGATTACTAGGATTTTAATGGAACCAACAAACAGATATGGGACACAATCACTCTTACATTTAAAGATTTTGCTCCTTTAAAATGTGTATTTAAATATATTCAGTAAACATACACAAAAACTAATGTTTACCACTTTTTCTTTGTTTTGTTTTTCTACTTATCTGATATATTTTCAACTAGTAATATTATTTACACCTCTGAATTTTTAAGTACTTCTTTGTGAAGAATAAGAGAGGGTGTTGTGGTGCATAGTTGAGATGATGAGATGATGAGTAACAGGCATGGACATGCTTAAAAATGGAAGGGGGCATTTCAGTTTTTGCCCTAGATGCCAAATTGTCTGGAAATGGAACTAGAGCCGCTTCTGTATTTTGTACCATTGTGATTTTACATATCACAGAAGTGGTAATTGTACTGGCATAATAAATATGGATCAAAACTGTGCTGTGCTTGCTCAGTAGAGCATTATATGAAGAACGTTCTGCACTGCAGATTTTTTAACAAAATACCAATATTAATTGTGCCACAGTAGACCAGCATGTTGGCAAGCACCGCTGGCTTCCCCAAGCATGATGTGGAGCCTCCATCTTGATACTCTTTATTTATTTTCAATAAAGATAAAGAAAGGCGTTTTAATGTGCTTGCACCTGGAAGATTTTACTCTGTTATTTCTCTTCAACAATTATTTGCTTCGATTTCTGTTTCCCATAAATATATTTTATATGTTTGGATACAGTCCTTGTTCGGCTCTCTTTGATCCACATTTACCAGCTGCACAAACAATAGTTAACACCTCTAGTGGCATCAATTCTCAGTTTTGTTATGTGTGTGGATTTTGCTTGAATGATGTTGTGAACTGATGAACAGCTGTTTCATTTATATCTTGCACTACATGTTTAAATGATGATTTTAAAATAGCACAATAGTCATTTTTTTTTATATATATAGGGCCTCATTCTATTATCGGCCGCAGCCGCTGCGGGGCCGCAAGGACCGGCCGCAAGCTATTCTGCTATTCTATTCCCTTACGGCCGTAGGCTCCGGCAGGCTTGCGGCCGGTGCCTTGCTATCTCTTGCGGCCGATCGCGCCGGAGGAAAGCCTTTGATCTAAAACGGCCGCAAGAGATTTGCAATTCAATTGCTCCGGGAAACCTCTCTGCAAGGCTAAAAACGAGCGCAGTTACTTGCAGGAAAAAGGTCTCGCTAGCACCAATTAAGCACATAAAATAGCTCAAATAAAGCCATCCTGCACTTTGAGAAGACTATAAAGGGATTTTAGGTGTTAGAAAAAATAGCACATAATTATCCTGTACTCAAATCCGTAAAATATTTCATTTTTAATATCCGTAAAATATACATGTAAAAAGTCCAGAGTGCTTGGAGCACCTCAGACACGCCCACGCCGCAGCCGGAAAATAAACAGTTAATTTGAACTCGGGTTTGGGCAGATGTGCAAGCTTGAGAGTGGGTTCCTTTTATTCCTCATGTCCCCCAATATGATCCCTAGCATTTACAGAGCTGTACAGTGCAGGCTTGAATTTATTTTTGAGTTTTTATATTTCACAGTTTACGGCCGGTTCCAAGATATGCGGCCGGCCGTAAGAGGAGATCCTTGCGGGGCCGTATAATAGAATCGCGAGTTAACTGAACCCTCGCAAGGAATCGCAGCCTTACGGCCGATTTACGGCCGATAATAGAATGAGGCCCATAGTCTTTTGAGTAACTAAATTCAGTATTGTACAATATGGTTTTAGAAAGTACAAAATAGACACAACTATTACTTTTTCAATTTTATATACAATAATTCATTAATGCAGGCTTACATTTTCTTTACCAGGCTGCCTGTTAGCGTTTCAGGCTGAACAGGGTGTGTTCTTGTAAGCTAGTGTGCTTTGCATTAGTCTTATTGGGGGCACTGGTAGGTGTGACTGACACATTCCCAGAAGCTTCCCATCTGCATTAAAAGTCTCCTCCCACCTCAGGAAATCGACACCTGGAACCTAAAATGGTAGATTCCACATTCTGCATGATTGTATATAAAAGATTCTAAAAAAGAGAAGATTAAGCAAACTAAGATAGCATTAAAGTCAATAATCAGTAATTTATTTACAGTTATTATGTGACCCATTGTTTACATATCCTTGCCTAGTGTATCCATCATTGAACTGACAAGAGAGAAAAATATATATTAATGTGTATAATATTAATTAACATATTTACATAATAATATGTATACAGTATATATTATTATATATAATATTTATTAACAGAAATGGATTGTAGCAGAATATTCTGGGCATGACTGCAAAGTTACATACATACATTTTAACTTTTTAAAAATTGAACCTAATACACCTCTCTCTCATTTTAGTTATAAAAATTGGTAGCCATGATGTAGAGTTGATAGAGTTTAAACACAACTCATTAACTGTTTATTTATATTTGTACCACGACCCTGTGCATTCAGTAATAGTAACGTTACAGTGCCACATTAACAGCCTTATTAAATTGCAATCCTGCCAATTGAAAAGGGCTCTATATAAGCACAGAGCATATTTTTTTCAAAGAACTTTTTAGTTAGTGATCTTCTATCCAAAAGCAAGGTCTTCACTAACTAAAAACTTCTGTAAAAAAAATATGCTCTGTGCTTACATAGAGCCCTATTCAATTGGCCAAATTGCAATTTAATAAGGCTGTTGATGCCTGAATTTCATTAAAACTTTTTGCCCCCATTTGTGACATTCAGTAAAGTCTGAACACTCAACATACCTTATAAATTGAAGGTAAATTATACAAATAACAGGACATTTCTTTAAAAATCTTGGATGAATTCCATCAGGTGCTAGTAGATTACCTTTGATTGTTTCTAGTGGTTCTTTTACTAATATTAACCATCATTTGATTATAGCTCTTATTGTTTGAGTAAAACAATAATAACGACAAACAACTTAAATTTCCAGTAATGTTCTTAAATTTGGCAAAGCGCACCCTTAACAAACTAGTAAAGACTTTTGATTAATAGTGTGTTACCACATGTGGAAACTTTCATTTTGCTTAATTTTAGCTAATATGTTTTATCTGTAATTTGCAGAAAATGTGATAGATAAGACAAATTAAAGACAAATAATGTCCAGGAATACATGCATTGCTAGGATTTTAATAAGATTATCCATCAGATACATGCAAGTAGAGCAGGCGGGCTATATGGGCCTATCGGTTCTTATTTGCTGTTAAACTTAGTTTTCTATATCTACTGTATCTTACATAGAAAACACATTAATATGTATGTATAAGTTAAAAAAGAAAATGTTTTTGGATCAATGTGCTGCCTAGAATAAAACATAAAATTAAGTTATCCACCTCACCCTGCTAACTACATTTATTTACCTTTTGATAAACAACCAAAATGTTTTTATAAACATATTCTATATTTTTTTACATTTCATATAAAATGTTTACATGATTAGCTATTTTAAACTGTATTAAGAGACAAGTATGGAATTAAAATAGTGTGTTACATCAGGGGTCACCAAACTTGGTCCTGGAGGGCCGACCCAGGCCTGGATTTGTGGATATCCTTGCTGCAAACAGGTGAGTCAATCAGGATGGCTGAAGAAACAAGATTCTCACCTGTTTGCAGCAAGGATATCCACAAATCCAGGCCTGGTGCGGCCCTCCAGGACCGAGTTTGGTGACCCCTGTGTTACATGGTAGTACTTAGATTTTAAGTGTTGTCTCATACTTCTCTTTCCTTGACATCACTTTCTCATTCACTGTGACTAGCATACTGCAGCCGAAGTTGTCGATAACAATAAATCATACAAGAATATACAGGGATTCTGGATACCTATGTGTACCAAATGCCCACAGACACCACCTAACATTCCTTATTAACAAAGAACAAAATGTTTATGGGAATGTATAACTTAATTACCAATCTGCTGCAATGTGTTAACCTTTCCTTGTTTTATTAATCATAGGAGTTATTAGTGCCTGTTTTAAAAAGCATATTTTAGTGAGTCATAATGGAGTATGTAGATTATGTTCATAGTTGAGTATGTCTGTGTTCACAGAATCCCACTAACCCAACTTGCCAGTTTATTCTGACAAAAAGACAGAAACTGTGTAAAATAATGTACATGGACATTGATGCATATCAAATATTCAAATATTGAATATTCTCAATAAAGTATGTGTCTGTATTACTTTGACTGAATCTTTGTTATAACAATCCCTTGAGAGGGAAAGTCTTTTTTTTAATGATCACTGTGTTATGTGTCATCATATTGTGCAAAGACTTTAGGCAAATAATATAATAGTATTATTATCAGAGGCCAAGCAACAGATTAAAATGGGAACACCAGTGTAGAACATAATGACAAACAACTCACCCCACAATTCATCGTTTTAAAGATGTACTTTGCCTCTAGGGAGCTTAACCACAGACTGAAAGTAACATGCATCCATGAAAATGTTCTGTACTGTAAATGCAATATTTAGATATAATTTCTGCTTTATTTACAAGTAAAATTATTCCTGGAATTGAGGTGGTAATGTATTTATCTTTGGGAATATATAATATATTCCACTATCGGGTAACTCTCAGCCCTTTGAATATTTTATTCAAAGTTGTTTTGCTAGCTAATTGTTCAATGGAATGCTGAAAATCATTCACGATATAGCAATTTTCCATTATACCCATTTGTTTACCATGCAATCACATATATAGTTGTCAGCAATGAGGGTTGTTGCTAACGCTTGCGGGCTCACGTAGCTGGCAAGCCCTATGGCTTTCGGACAGCAAATGCGGTCCCTCGCCAAGAGAGGGGCCGCATTTGCCGAGGCTCCCACGTTGGCTGCAATGAGCCGCAGGCGAAGCGAGGGGCCGCATTTGCGGAGGTGGAGGCTCTACGGCACCTCACATGCTGTTACAAACACCCACACAAGCGGCACTTTACCAAAATACATCTAACACGCAATCACTATATACGGACGAAAATATGAACTGCGGGACTTAGAGCAGAAAATTTACGGACTTAGCATAACAAAATACGAGTCGCAGGACTTAGAAAAAAAAACATTACGACCTCACAAAAATACGACCTTATCGGCCGAACCACGCGCACCTAAAAACATTAAAAACACAATAAATAAACACAAAAAATACATAAAAAGCTTACCCCCAGCAAGGCGGGGGGGGGGGGGGGGGGTTCACCCAGGACCTCTGCATATGAAATTACACCTCAATTTAAGTCCAAATTCCAGAGTTTAGACACACCAAAATCCCCTAAGCGACAGAAAGAATGGCCGCCAAAAAAAAACGAAAACGAGGCTACAGGACCGTAAACACGCGAAACACCACCAAGAAAAAAACAGATTTTCAAAAAAGCTGTACGAGGTACAAGATACACTCTTAACAAGGAAACTACATCATACACAGCCACGTACCACATACACATTAGCTGCCATTTTACAACACTAACTTACACAATGCGGAAGTACACAGCTACCCTAACGGCTTGCGCAAGCAGCCTATTTACACTACACACTGCACACATTGCTGACACTTACATCTCAGCTCCACAACAGTGCAAACCTACATTGTGCTGCAGGAACATCAAAACAGATTGTCAGCTCTTCAGCACAATGCTTCCTGCATATATTACTTCCAAATAGGTAAAGTATATTCATGTATTAATGTATTAATTATTTCATTAGCATACAAAAACAAATATACACAAAAACAAAAAAAACACTCTCACAATAAACACAAAACCCATTCACTGCGCTACTCACAACGAGCACCAACGCTGCTCATAGCACACAAAGCCTTGCAATAAGTGCAAAAAGCAGATCAACGCCGACAAAACAATAACAGCAAAAGTGCCTATCAGAAAAAATACATGATATATTCTACATATAAGTTAACTCAATAATGTGACAATGCATCACCTTGTCACACTCTTTCCCGACCTTGGCCCACTTCTTTCCTAGGCTACTTTCAAAGCCTCATCAGATCATTTTGCCTTCTTGGTTTTCTGTCTTTTATGGATATCTTTGTTGCTGTTTTCTGTATAATGTCACAAATTTCTGTTCAAAGTTCTTCAGGCATTCTATCTGAAATGTCTAGTTGCTTAAATCTATTCATTACCTCCACTGCAAATTGCAGGGCATGTTGTTTATTTCGTATCTGCATGGTCTGATGATTTTCTCTCTTTTCCTAAGTTTAATTCGGAACTTTGTAATATGAAGCTTGTGATATCCAAGTCTTTTTTTGCAAACTGTAAAAGGCTTCTCCATCTTTAGCTACAAAGTAAATAGTCAATACTAGGGTGGCTCATCAGTTCCTTCTCCCTCCAGTGGACTGCAATTTGTCTGAACTCTCTGCTATGACCTGCCCACCTTATGTGACCCTACTGTGTGAATACAGGTGTGGCAATTGGAGGTTCTACTGCTTGTTGAATACTAATTGCATCACCTGTGTTAATAGATATTTAAACCTAAATCATGACCTGTCTGATGGGCATTGAAGAGAGTTTGTTTAATTGCAATATTATTTAAGTTTTTATATAATATGGTATCCCAGGGAATTTTGACATGAAAGTTTCACTTTAATAGTCAGAAAGCTCTTAGAAGAGATTGCTTTGGGATTTCAGATAAGTGTATGTCCTTCATTAGAAGTTAAGTGGAAGTCTGCATAGTTCTTTGAGAGATAGATCACAGGGGGATTTACTAACACCATGGGTGCTAACGAGGGCCTGATAGCTCATAAAAACCCACCACCCAGCTTCTCTCACCTCATTGTATGATTTACTAAAGTCCTTCTCTCCTTTCATACCTAGCTCTGTTCTAGTTTTCATGAATGGGGTGTGAAACAAGCAGTATAACATAAAACCCCAAGATCTTGAAATTTACTAAACACTAATCCTGTTTTAACTACCTGCAATTCTGATATTCAGCAACGTGTGTTTCTACAGCATATTAGCAGCATGCTTTATATATAAATATAGTAGTTTATGTTAAATATAAAAGGCTAAAACTTAGTTATTTGATTTAAATATAAAATATACTCTTATAGTGCGGTCATTTGTAAACTTATGGGGTCTTGTTTTGGGTCACATAGGAGAATGTGGATTTGCAACCATAAGTGATTGAAAAAGAAAGGATTTGTTTGTGACTGCTGCAGAAGGCATCGATATTGTATTGCATTTCTCCATATTTTATTTGGATCTTTTTAAGCGTCAAATATGGACTTTATAATGGTATCCTCTGAGGGCTCAATCAATTCCATCTGTAGTTCTTTATGATCCTTGGAGACATCAACTAGATGAGGTTGAAATGCTAATTTAAGTTTGATATCATGATTCTCTAAGTCACTAAACCTGTTGTATTCTCCAATTAATATGTTTATAACAGCTGCATATTCTTCAAAAGATTCGCATGAATCCTCCTACTCATCAGTGACCTTTGCTAACTGAGAAAAATGTTCATCCAAAATTTCCTTTTAAGGAACAAGAGTTTTGAAAAATAAAATATTTTTTTCGGAAATACTTTGCTTTTTTTCCATATATCATAAATAGACTTACTTTCACCTTGCAAAGAAATATAATAATTTTGCTTTGACATGATATCACACAGAAATGCAACATTTCTGTAGAAATCTTCTTTTAATAATTCACATTGCTGATTCTTTTCTTACAAAGATAACACATGTCTCTGTGTTAGCCAAAGCACTTTAGAATGATACAGCAAATCTACACTGATTACCTCATCGTCCAACTTTGCATGTTCCAAAACTGGCAAAGCCATGTTGCATTTACACAAATATATTAAACAATATTTAGAACTTGTTCCAAAGTTTCACTTAAAATAGTAGATTTAGCACAGATATTTTATTGATATAACATACAATCAAATGAGAACATCTGGATCTGCTAACACTTTCTTTTACCTGTGCAATAAACTCTTCATGTTTTCCTGTCATTGAAGGTGCACCGTCTATTATTATTATTATTATTATTATTACTTTTATTTGTAACGCGCCAACATATTCAGTAGCGCTATACAGAGGAAAAGAACAAGGAAAAATATAAATTTTAACAAACTGCAAAAAATTGAGGGCCCTGTTTTGAGCTTAGAATCTTTGTAGAAAGTGTTTGTTCCCAAAGCACTCTACAAGATTGAAAACTCTCTACTTACAATCTAAAGGGGATGGAAGATAGATAAGATAAGAAATAGCAAGGGTCAGGAAGAAAGTGAAGTTTCATTAAGTAGGAGGGTATGCAAAGTTGGAATGTTTTTCATACTTCCTGCCTCAAAACCTTAAAAAAATTACTAAAAACACACCTATTTAAAAAATCATATCACCTTCAGCCTTTATAATTTCAACTGCACACTCCACAGCTTAATAACACTCCCATCCACAATCTACAGTACAGCTCACAGACCCCTCCAATTGACTAAACAAATTGCATTCACGTTGCCATTTTGTATTTGTCACCCTCTTGTATCACACCTAAACCCTTAGATTGTAAGTTTGCAAGTTTTCAATTGTGTGTCCGGGTCTTGGAAACAAGCACTATGTACATTTGATTATATGCTCAAAAACAGGGCCCTCCATTCTTTAAGGTGTTAAGTTTGTTTTTTGCCATGTACTAAACCCCTGTACAGCGCTACGGAATATGTTGGCGCGATATAAATAAAGATAATAATAATAATAATGTTTTTTCATATAGAAGGAAAAGGAAAGCATCTGAGAAAGTAATTTGGTAAGTGATCCTAGTATGTAATATGTTATCTGCCCCTAGTGGTCAGATAGTATAATCTGTGAGTGGGAGGTGAGGGGCCTGAGTTAGGAGGTATGTCCCAAGAAGCCAGCAGAAGAAAGAGAGAGAGGGAGAGGAAGTGGGATTTGGACTTGTAGAAGTGTTTCTGCTTATGAGCTTTAGAAGGGGAGGAGATAGTGAATGGAGGAATGAGAGTAGCTCATGGGAGCATAAAAGAGTAGAGGAGAGCATGTAAGGTGAGATGGTTAGGTTGGAGACATGATGTGGAAAAGTTGAGAAGAGGAGCTTGAGGAAAAGACAGGATGTAATGAGGAAGGAACAGACATGAGGAAACATTGTGTAATAGATGAATTAGGCATAGTTAGCAGGTGTTGCTAATTGATCTGCTGTAGGAAATTTGAGTGACTCAATAAATCAAGAGAAACAAGGGGCGGGTGGAAAGTGATTGTAGTTCCAGAGAGAGAGAGAGTGGGAGAGCAGAGACTGAGGCCTACAGATAGTGGAGAGACTGCAACAGAATATGAGAAGGATGGACACATGTTATTTCACAGATAAGAAGCAATAAAACCAGGCTTTGGGGGTGGGGGAGCAGGCAAGGTAAGGGGGGTTTCAGACAAATGCATTTGATTTGCTTAGTAAAAGTTTCTATCTCATCAGATATTATATCACAGAAACATTCATACAAATATTGAAAATATTACATATATTACAAGTTGAAATGGCTCCACAGTGTCTTTAGATACCTTCAGCAAAACTTCAGACAGTGTGTTTGATTGTAGTTCCAGAGAGAGAGTGGGAGAGCAGAGACTGAGGCCTATAGATAGTGGAGAGACTTCAGCAAAACTTCAGACAGTGTGTTTAATTGTAGTTCCAGAGAGAGAGTGAGAGAGCAGAGACTGAGGCCTACAGATAGTGGAGAGACTTCAGCAAAACTTCAGACAGTGTGTTTGATTGTAGTTCCAGATGTCTATACATACACTCACTAAATTAACCAAATTCAGTCTAACTTCACAACATTTATCTTGAAAATTGTTGTAGATATCCAATCCTTGTGCTATACCCATAAGTATGCACAAAGTGAGTAACTCTATGTAGCAAATAATATCTTCTGTAATTGACCCAATAATGTATAAAACCTGCAACAAGTCCGTAATATCAGTTGATTCATCCAATGCGATTGAATAATATTTATATGTCAGCGGACTAATTCATGCTGCCGTTCATCTATAGTTCTTCTTGAAAGAGGCAGTTGTTTGTACTTCGAAATACTATTGGGGTCTTAGCATCCTACAACTTGGACAATGCATACTTTTATGATTTTTACATCACTGAACAGCTTCCCTTTTTTGCAGAGTATATAAGCTACTTTATAAGTTGCTTCGATGGCATTATTTATGGTTCTTACAGCGACTTGAAATGGCTGTCTTTTTTTAATTTTTATAAATTTTTGCAATGAACCTTCTGCACCTCTCCCTAATTTTAAATATTTGTGATCCTTATGAGTGGCATAAAGTTGATGAGCATTACATTTCTTCAATGTTGATATTGCAGTATCATCATTATTTGTGGACATCAGTCAGGGAGGATTATTTAACTGAATCTTCTTTTATTCTTTGGTATTTTAAATGTTAATTTTAAGATTAAAATAAAAATAATAAAATTAACAAAAACATATTAATAAAAATAGAAGGGTTTGGATTCATTCAAAAGGCTGCACTGTTTGG
Source organism: Discoglossus pictus (assembly GCA_027410445.1). NCBI lineage: Eukaryota > Metazoa > Chordata > Amphibia > Anura > Alytidae > Discoglossus > Discoglossus pictus. The sequence continues at coordinate 333,253,258 of CM050166.1, forward strand.
CCTACACAAGCTCTGTTTTCCACTATTCTGAAATCTTTTTTATTGGTCAATTATGAGCATTTGAATATACAGACCAGAAATTCTAAGTAATAACTAACCCTTAGAATCTCTGCTCTGTATATTTCAATGCTGATGTTAAACCTTAGTCAGTATTGCTTCTGACTTGATAAAGAGAGGTGCCACTCTCGAAAGTTTGTCACTCTAACTAAAACGTTTGTCCAATAAAAAAGGTATTACAGTATACTAATGAACCTTCATGGCTTCCCCTCTCTTCTTCTCTATTTTGATAAAATATCTGACAATCAGGGTTTATTAGTAGTTTTACTCTGAATAATTGTTTTATTTTATTTAAAATCATTTATTTTTTATTTTAATTGTTATCTTTTTTTATAATTTGTTATTTTTCTGGAAATTTTCATTTTATGTACTTTATTTATTATTTTGTTTGAGGAATTGTGTTAGGGACTCTGGGGGACCGTAAGGATCCATATGGTATGGCGTCATTATGAGGTGCTATGAGGATCCATAGGAAACCCCATAGTAGGAGTTTAGTATACCATATACCATGGGGGTCCATAGGACCTCCATGGTTATATATATGTTTAGTATGGGTATGGCTGAGGACGCCCATGGTTAAAGTTAGAAGCCCCATAGGAACACCTACCGAAGGGGAGGGGGCATTGTTGGTTGTTGAGAAGGGTCCAGTGGGAAAGGAGGTAGCGATGATAATGCATGCCATGTAATAATTTTGCCAGGTGTGTTGTTGTTATACATCATTATTGACTTATGGCCAACCATTGCATGTTTGCCAACTAATATCTCACCTGTACAGACAGACAACGCAGTTAGCTGTTAAACTGTGCATTCCTGACATACCCATCTCCAAACGCAATCTGTAAAGGTGTGAATAAAGGGTGAATACATATTGGGTATTACTTCTCCAGATCATGGACCAAATTATAATGCCATCATTATAATGCCATCATTGTTACGGGGACCTGAATAGCGCTAATGTAAGATGAATAGCAGCTTATGGCTATCTATGAGAATAAATTCCCCCATGTCAAAATGATTGAATTGTTTTGTTTGAGGAAGTAAGTAAGAGCTTGAACCAAATCAAGTACATACCAGCACTCAATGTAAGACAACAGCTTCAAAGACTAGTAATGTGCCGGGGGTTAAGTTATGAGGAAAGACAAACCTAATAATTTAGAAAAAGGTGCATGCAAGATGACATAATTATCTTTAGGTGGATATATTTGATAACTTTAAAAACTGTTTAAATGTTTATATAAATATGATATATAGGGTTATATAAATTAATATAGAAGAGGCAGGATGCTAAACCAGAGAATAACAGGATTTACTTGTACATACATGAGGCAATTGCCAATGTTTTGATGGGGCTATGTCTCATAATTCATATAATTTATAGAACAGAGGAGACTTAAAAGAGTGAACTTGAATGGCTTAAGTCATTTTCAAACATCACTATTATGTTACCATTATTATTCAGACACACAAAGTCCCCATGTACAACTGCAGACACACACTCATGTCTTATGGCAAATATAGTTCCTATATTAGTAAATATTAAATAGTAAATTAACTCCCTGAAACAACTCTAATCTGTGACCTGTGATCCTATCTCATGTTTCAAAGATGTTGTACCAAACCCACCCTATGTAAGCAGTACTTGACATCCTGCCATTGTGCTAAAAGCTCCAGAATTTGGAATATGTCACTCTGGTAGCTTCTTAGAAGTAAGTGAAATGTATATTGTATATCACAGTTAAACTGAGGAGGATACAATTAATTAATTAATGAATTCATCTAGTTAAATGTTGATATAAAAGAAAATGATGTTTAAAGAGTCTCTTTAGAAGGACAAAGGAGGAGAAAATAAGCCTACACTGTTCATATTTAATGTATTTTTTACACAATAAGCCAACTATTTCTCATACAAAAATACTACAAAAAGCGTTTTGCAATGTATAAAATATGAACATTTTGGACTACAGTGGCCCTTTAAGCCAGTACTAGCAAATTGAATGGACAAAAACTAGTAGTTTAGAACGCACACGCCTGCAGTTGTCAGCAAAGGAAAATGTTATAAAAAGTACAAAATACATCTACTTGAGTTTTGAGACTGATGTGAAATTTATAACCTGAATTAAATTGTCATTTTGAAAAGATATCATTTCACACACATCACTATTTTCCAAGTAGTCTTGGCAATTTTCCTACTTTTTAAAACATAGAAAGACAGAATGAAAAAGCCCTGCATCACGATCTAGCCATGTAAGCATGGCTTTATTTCAAGAAAATACACACCCAAGTACACATTTCAAGGTAGCTTTAAAATTTCTCAAAACCAATGGTTCTAATTTAGCATATCAAACAGAAAATGCCTGCTCAGTTATAAAACAGCATTGCTGAGACATCAGTCACAGGGTTCAAAGAAAGCAGCTTTCTTTCATCAGGTTTTCTCCAGAGAACCACAAATGATTGGTTTGGAGAAACGTTCCAGTAGCAATTCTCCAAAAAAACATTGTGAAAGGTGAAATCAACAGAGAGACTGAGATGTCAGAATGAGTTATGAAAAAGGAAATTAATCTTGAGGTGAGTGTTTTTAATGTAACATTGACCCGTGGATTTCATAAAAATTAAAATTTTATGTTTGTGTCATGTTATTCAATAATATATAGATACTAGAGAATTGCCCGTCAAAAAATTATGGCAATGAAATTGTAAGTGAGCTAATGCTGTTTGGTGTATAATAATGAAATAAATAATACATTAATAAATTAATATACTTTACCTATTTTGAAGCATTCTGATGAAGAGCTGACAATCTGTTTTGATGTTGCTGGAGCATTAGTGGTGTGGAGCTGCTGTGTAAGCGTGATGAATGTGTGCAGTGTAATAGTGTGTGCGCGCAAGACCAAACCGTTAGCGTAGATGTGTACTTCCGCATTGTTGTAAAATGGCGGCAAATGTGTGGTATGCGTCTTTTGCGGAATATCCGTAGGTGTTTTGGGGTGTTTTGCGAGTATCTTGTGGTGTTTTGCGTGTTTAGAGTGCTGTAGCCTCGTTTTCGTTTTGTTCGGTGGCCATTTTTTCTCTCGCTTACAGAATTTTTAAGTGTCTAAACTCTTTTATTTTGAGTTAAATGAAGGTGTAACTTATTTTTTTGAGGTCCTAGATGCTCCTTCTTGCTGTAGGTAATGTAGGCATTTTTTCATGTCTGTGGGTTGCGGACGATTTTTGCGAGGTCGTAATGTGTGGTAACGTGTCTCGTACGTTGTTTGTGTTATGACGAGAAGTTTGCAAGGGTCGCAGTTGCTGGCATGGAGCGCCAGCAACTGCGGCCCTCGCGTAGCGCCCGAGAGCCCGCAAGCGTTAGCAACAACTTGTTTGCTCACAACTATATATGTGATATCCTATAGTGCTTATATCTCAGTAATGCTGGTTATATAATGAAAATCATGCATAATGAAAACTGTTTAATTGTAAACCAAGATTTTAAGTCGTTTTTAAAAAGGTTGTATATGAAGTATTTATCTACTCTTATTTACTATTCAACCGCTATTTATAATAATTTATTAAAGGGCCAGTTAATTCAGCACAGCTTGGAGGACACCAGTGGAAAGATCTCATGAAGGCAAGTTGAAATATTTTTTGAATTTTTGAAATACATGCCTTTTTGACATAAAAATGTCTCATCTTAAAAAATGTATGTTTTTCTGTCTACATATTCAGACTGCCATCTTTCTAACTCACAGCTCACACAGAGTGTTGTTCCTCTTTTTAAGTGACTTCCACCAATCAAGATGGATGGGTGTGTGCATTAAAGTGAATCAAAATGATTTTGAATGACAGGAGGTGTGTGACTGTGACATCATAGAGGCTGTAACTCTTTGCAGGAAAGTTCCCTCTGTGCCTGCAGCAGTGTGAATCAGACAAGTGATCTCTTTCTCTCTCTCGCCCTTCCTCCCTCTCTCCATTGGCTGTCCCGCACACACCTTCATCTACTCCAGGGGGAGTAAACAACGGGGAGCGGCCACAAAATGCAAACACACCCAACAAAAATGGCCTGCCACTCTTCTAATGCAATTCCGTGAAGACCTGCACATGGATTTCTGGATCAAAACAAACCTCCTCTGCAACATGCTGAAGAGCAAACTTTGGGAGGTAAATGGGCCTTTAAAGGGCCAGTTAATTTAGAACAATTTGGAGGACACCAGTGGAAAGATCTCATGAAGGCAAGTTGAAATACGTCCTTTTTTGGCAAAGATATCTAATCTTAAAAAATGTATGAGTTTCTCTCTGTTTATTCTTTTTGGACAGCCTCCTTTGTAAATCACTTCTCAGACAGAGTGTTGTTCCTCCTCCTAATTAAATATATATATGTATGTATTTGTGTACATGTGTGTCTGTATCACATATATAGTTGTCAGCATGCGGGTTGTTGCTACCGCTTGTGGGCTCGCATAGCGCTGGTGGAGATGAGCCTCGTATGCGCTCCCAACTACGTCTTTCGGACCGCAAATGCTGACCCTCGCAAAGCGAGGGGCCGGATTTGCGTAGGTGGAGGCTCTACGGCGCCTCACAACCACTTACAAAAGCACCACACACGTGGGAGCTTAAATATAAAAGCAAAACACGCAATGACGAAGTAAGGACTTACACAAAAAAATATGACCCGCGGAACTTAGGGAAAAAAAAATTGCGGCCTTACAACATAAAAACAAAAACCTGTAAAACGATCTTACTAGATAAACCGTGCACAGCGGAAAATACTCAAAACACAAAAAATAAACATAAAAAAAAAATTACCCACAGCAAGGGGTGACACCCAGGACGTCTGGAAGTCAGGTTACACCTCGATTTCCCTATCATTTCCAAAGTTTACACACTCGAAATTCCGCTAAGCGACAAAAAAAATGGCAGACGAAAAAAAAACGAAAACAAGACTAAGGACATAAAATTACAAAATGTACTCTCAAAACTGAACCAACACTCAAGAACAGTTCATGCGGCACGTAACACACATTATGCGGGACGTACCACACACAAAATCGCCACCATTTCACATGCAACAGATACCTACTATCCGCAAAATGGCAGCTGGAACGCAAATTGACGGCTGGAACGCAAATAGCGCATGCGTACCTCCAAGTCTATAAATACTGCAAACTTTCCAGAAATTTATACATTTCTCCTCAGGTGATGAACAGTGTCACTGTACATTTCACTGGTGGCGTTACTTCTGAAGCAACTTCATTATCACTTTAGAAGTTTACAATCTGCAAATTACAACAAAGAGGTAAGCTATAATACATTTAATTAATTAATAACTCTATAAAAAAAAATGTTTAATTTCAAATATTGCCAACAACAACCGTATTCATGTATCATAAGATTTCAAACACACATATATGGGTATGTGCCCTAAAATAATCTCAATTTAAAAAAAAAAAAAAAAACATTGATTTTATTCATATCTATTTCAAAAAATATAAACACATATATATTTAGGCTGCATTTTAATATTTCCCTTTTCTTCACATTTCCAACAGACTCTGCCTCAACAGCGTCACTGAATAATTTGCAGCGCTGCACGGTTTCACACGCACTGTGAAATCTGCACAATTTGACTCACAACAAAGAAAGAACAACAGGTAATTTACAAAAATACATTTAATTCACAAAAATAAGATGCTGTTGTTAAAAGAAAAAACAAATTACACAAAAAAAAATGTTTCTACTTCCCTTTTTCAACAGACACTGCCTGAAGACTGTTGCATATAAAATAGAACAATGAATCCTGTTTTGTCTGCACCAACCTTTAAGCCTAACCCATAACCTAAACCTCTAATCCCAAAAGTGGCTTAAAGAAAACAGGATACTACAAAAAATCTTGGTAGCACACACAAAATGTAAGACTAAATCCTGTTTTCTGTGCCCTAACCTATAAGCCTAAACCCAGAGCCTAAACCTCTAATGACAACACTGGATAGTACGACAAATATTGGTAATACATACAAAATTGAACAATAAATCCTGTTTTCTGTGCCTTAACCTATAAGCCAAAAGCCACAACCTAAACTTATAATCACAACACTGGTGTACACAAAACAGGATAGTAAAACAAATATTGTTAACACAAACAAAATTGAAGAATAAAGCCTGTTTTCTGTGCCCTAAACTATAGGCCTAAACCCAGAACCTAAACCTCTAATGACAACAGTGGTGTACACAAAATAGGATAGTACAAAAAATGTTGTTACAAGATTTAAAATACAATTACAAAATATGTTTAATGTGCCCTAACCTATAAGGCCAACACCAGAACCTCAACATATCAGGTTAACAATAGTGTACACAAAACAGGATAGTACAACAAACATTCAAAACACATACCAAATGGAAGAACGCATTCTGTTTTCTCTGCACCAACCTCTAAGTCTAACCAATAACCTAAATTAATAATGACAACACTGGTGTACACAAAACAGCATAGTACAAGAAATATTGTTAACTCATACAAAATTAAAAAAATAAATGGTGTTTTGTGTGCCCTAACCTATAAGCCCAAACCCACAACCTAAACCTCTAATGCCAACAGTTTTGCATACAAAACAAGATACTACAACAAATTTTCTTACAACATAACACATCCAACCATCTATCCTCTTAAATATGCACCACTCTCTAAGCCTAAACCCATAACCTAAACCTCATTGAATAGATACAAAATACAAATATATATCCTGTTTTACATGCTCTTATTAAAAAAAAAAATACTTACATTTTAATGCAACATTTGCATCTCTCTCTTTCAGTCTCAACAGACACTGCCTGAACACTCCTCATCGCTACAGCAATTTCCACACAACAGATTTCAAGCAAAGAGGTACAGTAACCTAACTAACAATATAAGTCTAACCTCATAACCGGAAAACACTAATAACAACATTGCCACATGCAAAATACACTGCAACCTAACTCTCTCATTCAATTGCAAATCGACCAATTGAATAGAGATTTATATAAGCACATAGCATATTTATTTTACAGAACTTTGTACTTAATGAACTTCTATCCAAAAATAAGGTCTGCACTAGCTGAAAACTAAAAGACAAAATATATACTCACTGCTTATATACATCCTTATGCAATTGCAAACATTGTCATTGAATGAGGCCCTACGTTGCTAACTCCAACCTTATCAAACTAACCTCATAATGGAAACAGTGATGCACACAGAAGAGGATAGTAGAAAAAAAATATGCTGTTAAAATAAATATTACAATAACGAAAAAAAATAATAAAATTATATTTTTATTTACAGATTAATATGGCAGATAGTGACTAGAAACAGGAAAAGAAAAGACGTCACACTAGAGAACGTCAAAAAACAGGGGCAGAGCATCAGACGCCGGAGCAGAAGGAAATTCGACGACAAAAAGAACCCAAAAGACTTGCAAGCAAAAGACTATCAGCTGACAAACTAAAATCCATCCCTAAGAAGGCAACTAAAAAACAAAAGCATTTACAAAGTGTTGCTGAACAATCATATAAGATTTCTTATGATGATTTAGAGATTCATATTGATATATGTTCTCAAAATTGTCCTTTACTTACATCTTTAGCAGTAGAGGTTCATAATTGTGGTGATATGAGTATTGTCTGGCAGTTTTGTGGGGCTAATCATTTCAAACAGGAAAGGACCCAGAGATGGTGAGTTTGTTAGTTGTTGTCAAAAAGGCAAGGTAAGACTTCTACAAAGACAACAATTCCCAACATATTTACAAAGCATTATGACTGAGCCTACTTTCCCTAACTACCAAAATTTCAAAACAAACAAAAGATCCTATAATAGTGCCATATCCTTTGCATCTATGTGTGCAACATTAGCTGCTAATGTGCCAGAACCTGGCCCTTACTGCTTTAAAGAACAAGGACAAATTTACCATCAAACTTCTCATTTACATCCAGAAGAAGGAGAGCAAAGAAAATTTGCTCAACTATATGTCCTAGATACAATGGAAGCTGTTGAGCCACAAATGCAGCTTCAAGAAAATAAAAAAATGCTTACCCATTGTTTTTATAGAGCTTGATAAAATTATGGCTCAAAACCCATACACTCAAGCCTATAAAAAAATTGGCAGAAGTTGAAAAGGCACAACAAATTCATGCAAAAATACATCAATTGCCAATCCTAAAGGTCAATATGGTACTTAAAAGAGATCGCCATACTAATAAACACTGTTATAACTTGCCAACATCAAATGAGGTGGCAAGGAGAACCATCATTTCAGTGAGATATTAGAATATATTCCAGAAATGAGGAGCAACCTTTCATTAATATAAGTATCTTAAGTACCAATTTGGATCCAATGACATATCCCATATTTTTTCCACACGGGGAAGCAGGTTGGCAACTATAATTAACTCTTCAGAGTTACCCAAATTCAAAAGTACGTGTGAGAAACAATATTTCCATGCTTCAATTTAAAGTGGCTCAAATTGCCATTCGAGATGGATTCAATCCCATTTTATGTGGTGGATCATTGAATCATATTTGCAAGTTGAGGCAAAATAATTTAAACGTCATCAAATATTAATAAGATAAACTACATGTAGAATAGTATTGTGGATTGATGGATTCTGTCGCTGAGGTTGCTACAACCAGAGAGCTGCCAGCTGACAAAGCCATCATTTTTTACCTCTTTCTAACTCTTGGATTAAGTTGTGCAAGTTTTAATCTGCCAGATCCAGGTCTCATAGACGACATAAACTTTGAAGACTATGACACTCAGCTGCAAAGAGAAAGAACAAAAGAAAGACTTGCAACTTTAAATACATTACAATTGCAAGCATTTAATGCAATCAAAAATGCTGTAGATGATGACATGCTCAAAGAGCGTTATTTCTATCTGGATGTACCTAGTGGATCAGGAAAAACATATCTATATAATTTATTAATGAGTTTTGTTCGAGCACATGGTCAAATAGCGCTGGCATTTGCAACCACTGGAATTGCTGCACTTTTGTTAGAAGGTGGAAGAACTGTGCATAGTGGATTTAAACTGCCAGTTCCTATTTTGGAAACATCAGTGTTGGATATTCGAATGACATCATTACAAGCAAAAAAATAAATAAAAGTAAATTAATTATAATAAATGAAGCTACAATTATGTCATGCCATGCCCTACAATGTATTGACCTTTTGCTACATGAAGTCATGAATAATCATTTTCCATTTGGTGGAAAGGTAATATTGTTAGGTGGAGATTTTAGACAAACATTACCTGTTGTTGTACATGGAAATCAAACCGACATTTGTCGAAACATGTATAAAGTCAAGTACACTATGGAAACTATTTACCCATCTTCAATTAGAACAAAATATGAGATCAGAAGGAGAAAATTAATTTAATGATTGGCTCATTAAAATTGGAGACGGAAAAAGAGAGCGAATACAAAATTTACCCGATGACACAGTGCAGATCCCAGCTCATATGATTTGCAAACATGATCTCATATCAGCTATATTCCAAACTACAATAAGTAACGAGGACTATGCAGAGCTTGCCAACAAAGTAATACTAACATGCAAAAATAAGGATGCATTACTTCTCAATAATGAAATATAAAAAAAAAATCCATTCATTAACTCATTAACTCCCTCTGGAATGCCACCACATATTCTGCAGCTAAAGAAAGGTGCAATTGTCATGTTACTGCAAAATATGAACCCAAAAGAAGGCCTATGTAATGGGACCAGATTAATGGTTCAAGAATTAAAGGACCATTTCATACATGCTGAAATTCTAACTGGTACCCATAAAGTAGAGAATAGATTTGGCACCAAGTGAAAGTAGCCTCCCTTTTGTACTTCAAAGGAGACAATTTCCTATCATCATGGCATTTGCCATGACCATTAATAAATCACAAGGACAAACTTTCAAATCTGTGGGTATCTTTTTAGAAGAACCAGTATTTGCACATGGCCAGCTATATGTTGCATTCTCAAGATGCAAGAATCCAGAGGCTATTAAAGTTTACATTTAAAACAACGAAAGTCAAGGTGATTTATTAGATGATGGACGCATTTTTTACCAAAAACATTGTCTACTATGAAGTATTATAACTTTATTTAAACAAAATATAACAATACAAGACATGGCACAGTCCTAAAAAAAAAAAAAATTTACATCTATGACAGTTTCTGATGGAAAAAAAATTGAGTACAGTGGTTTAATTTTGAGGACTAACTTTTAAGTCACTCGAGCTCTTTTTAGAGGACCACTATTTCACTAAGAAACTCTATAAAATGGCAAAAAAACATAGAGAACAGTGGTTTTACTTCCAGGAAAAAATTAGATATCTCTGGGACTCGGGTTGCGGGTATCAAACTTCACTAACACTATCGGCACCTATTTATAATCTATGAATTAATATATAATACGATATATGGTACCAAATAGCAAAAACCCTAGCTCCATAGTTTAAGTAGTGCAATATAATACCTTAATACTACTGCATGCAGTACTGGACTCATTTTTTAAAACGTATGGCTGGTCAATACCCTATTACCTTAACAAGCACTGACACTTTACCTTTATAACAATATTCATTCTATTATCATTAGCACAAGACACTTTATCACAGTGCAATATATATCCTAAGGAAGTCATATATATAAGTATAAGTGCAATCACTATATTTCTTATAAGCACAAAACACTTTAATGGTGCAATAAATAATAGTGCAAACACAGAGGTCTAGCATATGGACCTTTGTTTCTGCTACTTAGTAGTATTACACCATCACTTTATTAATTTGGGAAATACTGAGTACCTATCACTTTAATAAGAGGATATAGGCATTATTGGAACATCTCCCAGTCCAATAATTTTTGTCAATATCTAAGTGAGTCCTTAATTATCCAAAATTTGCCCTACTTATGTTATCTCGTCCGAATTTGTATATTTTAATAATAAGTTTTAACAAATATTAATAAACGTTAAGTTTTAATTTTTTTGCTGCTCTATATTGTTTTTTGGGCAGAGGGTGTGCACTTCAACTCCAAAGGATACTTGTTCTGTCCATCTTTCCTCATTGTCATTAAACTCATTTACGAGGACCGCAATTTCACATAGGAAACTCTAGGTGCCATTTTAAAAAAATAATGTAATTTCTACAAGAAATGTACAGCAACAAACAAACAAAAAATATAGAGAACAGTGGTTTCATTTCCAGAATGACATTTTATGTCACTCACACTCTTTTTAGAGCACCACTATTTCCATAAGAAACTCTATAAAATGTCAAAAAACATAGAGAACAGTGGTTACACCCCGCAGACGAACTTTAATGTCTGGCGTTCTCTTTTTAGAGAACCACTATTTCACATAGGAAACTCTATGTGCCATTTTTCAAATTACAACAATAACAACGAAATGTCAACCATCAAAAATCAACAACGACAAAATAACAAATTATAATTTTCTGGAAGTAGCCTTTTACCATGATAAGCCCCACAAAACACTTTGGTTGCATTTTACAACAATTACAATTTAAATGTTACTTCATTATGTTACTGTTTGTAATGTTACTATGTTTTTGAAAAAAGGCCCAAGTTGTTTAATTGCATATATTTAAAAGTTCATGTTAAGAGGAGGAGGAGCTTTTGTTATACAATTTAAATGTACCATTCAATGCAAAATATTAATTCAGGGAGTAATCCGACCACCAGTTAATGGTTCAAGAAGGAATTCTTTTTTCCCCCCTTTGTTACAATTGGCTAAGTTTCGGGGGGTGGGGGGGGGGGTACTGTTTGCCTTCCTCTGGATTCAATACATATTTAGTTTACTAGTTGTTAATCTACAAGTTGCATGTTACGAAACATTATGTTATGTTTACAATTCTCATTAATACAATGTTGACCTCTTCTTACATTTAAAATGTTACTACTCTTAAAAAAAGATCATTTAACAGTTGGTCACCTACAAGTTGTATGTTAAAAAAATAAACATCTTTTATACAATATTTTGTATATACTTCTTTATAGATAAGAACAAGTTAAAAGTCTCAACTACGCATATTACGTGCAAAACAGAATTTAATTGCGGTCATTTTTTGACGGGCAAGTCGCTAGTATATGTATATTTCCAGGTAAGGTTACCTGATATTGTGGGAGAGTCCATCTCCCCCTCCCTTGAAATAGGCACTCCCCTTCCTCTTACCTTTGCACACGTAGTGTGCCCTTGCCTCCACTCTCTCCTGTTCCCTTTCCCCATTACTGCGTCTGCCCTCCTCATCCCCTCCTTCTCTCCTCTCACTTTTTCCTGCCTCCTGCCTCTCTCTCTCCCCCTTCTGGGTTGTTTGGCCTTTTTACTAGGACCACTCTGACTGGGAATCCTCTTTCACTGGAAAACATAGCATAGAGCCTGTGCTGGCTGAGTGTAATTCTTTCACTGCTGACAACAGATCTGCTATTTCACTGGGTTCATGGCAGCGCAGGTTTGGACTAACTCCTACTGACCTGACTAGCAGCCACATTAAATTTGAGTCCTGTATCACCAACATGAGACCTATAACTGCTGCAGGCTTGACATTTGGCCGAGTTATAGTGCTATTACATTAGAAGGGGCTGCAAGTTACGAGCTTGAGACGCAAACCCGTAACTCATTCGTTGAACGTTGGATTTGTGGCCCTGCGCAGGATCAATTAGTCAAACCCGTAGTTACGGGTTTAGAGGGAGTCAATGGAAAAAGAGATAATCATCATTACGTCACTGAAAAAGGGGAGGTTAGAAGTCCTACGCTACAGTCTACAATTACAATTTGCGATCAGACTCACATTCCAGAATAATGCAATATAAATAAAGCCGTAAATATGATATTCTATCATATGCGAGTTCCATTATATGTATTATAATATATTTAACCGTATTCCTTTATTTAGACAAACCACGACGCAAAAATAAGAAGAAAAAAAAAATTAAAATTAAAATAATACTAGTGTACTTTACCCCTATCAGAACATATGATATTGCCTTCAATTCTGAAGATCTCCTCTCTGTGTCCCCTCTGTAAAATATATATATATATGTGCTCAATAAGGAACATATCATTGAGGGAGATAACCTTTTTCTTTCTTGCCCACATAAGTATTTTAACTGCTTAACTATAGGCAGGACAATAAACGAAGTGTGAGTGCTTCAAACGTGGCCATTTTCTAGCTTGCGTTCCAGCTTGAAACGCAACTAACGCAATATCCGGTTAAAAGCGGATTTTGCGTGAGCGGTCGCCATTTTAAGCATAGCGTTTCACGCTGGAACGCATTAGAGCGTATTTAGCGTTTAAACAACATTTTGCTTCTGTTTGACTATGCGTTTCAAGCTGAAACGCATTTCTACGCAAGCCAATAGGAGAGCAATCTCCTCTATACACCCTATTGCCCATAATGCTCCTGTTCTGGGACACATGATATTGACAAACCAATCATATACTGGCAGGAAGTAAAATTAAAGGAAAAAACCCGCGAAATGGGCCTAATCTCTTCCTATAAATAATGCCAGGCCAATAAGACAAAAATTATGCCCTGAGGAAGCCATGTTATGGTAAAACCGATTGGCAAATGAAATCACAGTCACTGTCACTGGGATGGAATTTTGGCTTATTTGGAAGCCCTAAAGATATATCCCCAAGTTGATCTTCAAATTGACTTTACATATATGCATTTTGGAAACGCAATTGACAGGTGGATAATGAAGCCAGTGGCCTATTAAGGCACAAACACCTATCTGGTATCCTCTGCGAGGTGCTGTAGGTAAGAGGGGAGTTGCACAACCCCCATTTTCTTCTTTCACCATTTAAAATCATTGCGTTGTATTATATTCAAATTTATACAGAATATATTTAGGAATCCCCTTCTTAAGGATATTCATACCCAAGTGCATACTGTGATTTGTTCATTTTTAATAGCATTTATATGCATTTTTATTAATTGTGTTACTTAAAGCATATCCGATGATTTGCATGTGCATAGATGAGGATTGCTTTTATACATAATTCCCCTCGTATTTTCTCTTATATATTTACCTGCCTGGAGATATTCCGTCTCTCTTTATGTACTATGTGGTCTGTTATAATTATTATTATAGGTCAATATAGACACAATTCATGCATATTTTCTCTTCCTATACTATAAATATCCACACTAGAAATTAGCAAATATTGGCCACCATTTCTAGGTACATAGATGTGCAGGATTAGATCAGAACAATATCATATGTTCTGATAGGAGTGAAGTACACTAGTATTATTTTAATTTAAATTTAAAATTTTTTCTTATTTTTGCGTCGTGGTTTGTCTAAATAAAGAAATACGGTTAAATATATTATTATCAATTTTTGTGCTTTAATGCACCTAGTAAAGTCCTTTTTGTGACTTAACCATTATATGTATTAACACATTGATTGATTGGATCGATATATGCAGGCATGAGAATGTTGTGCTATTAATTCTAAGACCTAACATCACTTTCTCTTTTATTAAAAGTACAGTAGTGCGTTTTTATTTGCATTTACGGGGCTACGGATTGGACTTTACCCCCCCTTGCAAGTCACTCTTTGGCCTTTGCGCTCCATTTGCGTGTTACGGGTTTGAGCGTAAGTGAATTTGTTGCAATTTAATAGCTAAATTGGAATTGCAGCGGTTACGGACTTGAGAGAACAAAGGATTTGCAGCCACCAAGGTTTACGTCCTGTAGGCTTTGGCCAAATGTAACTATTTCTCTGCTGCTAACAGCTCCTCAATAGTACACCAACCAGAATATCGCTATAGATTAGATTAAATGTACATTCACAGGATAGGTTTTGGATTGCACCCTTGCTAACCTGACCAGGACTGAGAGGGCTGGGGGTGGGACAGAGTCTGCTGCTGGCCAATAGTAACTATTTCTCTGCTGCTAACATACGTTCAGATTTAACCCATGCTAACCTGATCTGGTGAGATACTACATCTATCTCACGCTAAGCACAGCTTATTGACTTAAAGGCATGGGGGGGGGGTGGAACAGAGATCACGATTGTCCCAATGCAACTATTCACTACTCCAACTGAAAATTGTCTTCTGTCCTGTCCTCTCGCTGGATCGCCCGACCGTTTCCTGTCCTCTCCTCTCACTGGATCGCCTGGCCGTCTCCTGTCCTCTCCTCTTGCTGGATCACCCATCCATATCCTTTTCCTTTCTCTTCCTCTTTTCCTTGTTCCCTGTCCACCTTTCTCCCTTTCCTCTCCTCTGTCTTCCGGATTGGCCACCTCTCCTCTCCCCTTACACCGCCCTTACTCCTCCTTCCTTCCTCCTATTCTCCTCTGTCCTCTCCTCGCACCGGATCTCCCGGCAGTCTCCTTTCCTTCCCTCTCGCTGGATTGCCCGGCCGTCTCCTGTCCACTCCTTTCACCGGATCGCCTGGCCGTCTCCTGTCCTCTCCTCTTGCTGGATCGCCCAGCCGTCTCCTCTTCCTCTCTCGTCCTCTTCCCTTGTTCCCTGTTCTCCTATTTCCTTCTCCCTATCTTCTCTATCTTCCAGATTGCCCACCACTTCTCTTCCTCTCCCCTTACTCCAGGCTTACTCCTCCTTCCTTCCCCCTATTCTCCTCTGTCCTCTCCATCCAACCGTATCCTGTCCTCTCCTCTCGCCGGATTCCCCGGCCATCTCCTGTCCTCTCTTCTCGCTGGATCACCTGTCCTTATCCTGTCCTCTCATGTTGTTGGATCGCCCAGCCGTCTCCTCTTCCTCTCTCTTCTTCTTTCCCTTGTTCCCTGTCCTCCTCTTTCCTTCTCCCTATCCTCTCCTCTGTCTTCTGGATTGCCCACCTCTCCTCTCCACTTACTCCAGCCTTACTCCTTCTTCCTTTTCCCTATTCTCCTCTGTCCTCTCCTCTTGCCGGATCGCCCAGCCTTCTCCTGTCCTCTCCGCTTTCCGGATCGCCTGGCCTTCTCCTGTCCTCTCGTCTCGCCGGATCACTTGGCCTTCTCCTGTCCTCTCCTCCGCTGTATCGCCCGGCCCTCTCCTGTCCCCTCTTCGTGACGAATGGCCCGGCCTCCTCCTCTTCCTCTCTCTTTCTCTTTCCGTTGTTTCCAGTCCTCCTCTTTCCTTCTCCCTATTCTCTCCTCTGTCTTCTGGATTGCCCACCTCTCCTCCTATTCTTCTCCCCCACTCCTTTCTTTGTTCCCTGTCCTCTGCCTTTCTTTTCCCTATCTTTCCCCTCCATTGCTGGATCGCCCAGCTCTGGCCTTAATCCTCCTTCCTTCCCTCTATTCTCCTCTGTCTGCCTACCTAATCGCCCGGCTCCAATTCTCCTCCTCCTTCCCTTACCTCTCCTTGGCCAGATTGCCCAGTTCTGGCCTTCTTTCCCATTTCTTCTCCTCATCCCTGTCTCTCTTGTTTGAATTTCACTTAACTGTCTCCCCCTCTCAACGCATCTCAGATTGTGTTCTTCACTATAGAATTCCCTGCTCGTCCAAGGGCTTCTTCCAGCACTCCCTCTCATCTCTCTATTCCGGCAGGAATCTCGCTCCCCTCTCTATATGCCACTACGCTCACTACCACAAGTTCATGACCACGCTTCATTCATACGCCACTTGCATTAGTCACTGACCACTTCCATCTAAGAAGCCTCTGAATCACTCCACGAGCCTGTAGCTCCCGGTTGTTCACACTAATATAGAATAGATAACTTTGGATATATTTAGGATATAAAGGACATTCTGGGTTATCCTGGATAATTAGAGAGGGAGTATTGATCCAGGCAGGAGTCTTATCACCAGTATCTGGGATCAAGAAGGAATTATTTTTTTTCCCCTTTTGAGACAATTGACACTGTTTCAATTGGGGGTTTCCTTTAGATCAATTGACAGCTAATCTGCATATTGCAGATCAGAGGAGATCTAGGGGGGTTGAACTTGATGGACTAAAGCATTTTTTCAACTTTATTTACTATGTAACCTCCAGCAAAACTAGCAGTTTCCAATTACCCTTCCACTCACTTGCAACATATCCATTGAGGACTCCCAAACCTATACCACATTGAGATCATGATGTTGCAATCACATACCAGACACATTCAGAATGGGAGCAGCCTTTTCAGCCTCCATATTCGATCCACTGTCTAAATCATTAAGTCATAGGCGCCACAACAACTAATCGTATTATCACTACCTCCAGATCCCAAACAGAAATTCGAGAAGCATTCAAATGATTTATTTGTTTGTTCTCGGTTTTCATTTGGCCCTCTAAGCAGGCCTAATTGGGCATAGCTTTTGGCCACACATCAGCTACATCAGGGAGAGGGGGGCAACCACAAATTTCCAGGTAAGGTTACCTGCTATTGTGGAAGGGTCCCTCCTTTTAAATAGGCACTCCCCTTTCTCTTACATTTGCACACCTAGTTTATGACCGTACGCCCCCTCCCGTCATTCCATTTATTCCCCAGGCCATGGCCCACTAAGCTTCCGGCCACACATCAGTGAGATGGGGCCGACCTCAAATATATATATATGTGTGTGTGTCTGTATATATATGTGTGTACATGTGTGTCTGTATATATACGGATGTAAAGTAAAGGCTGATAAATTGCAGAGTGCACTAATTGTGCCCAGGTGAGAGGGGTGCGGCTTGACTGTGTTAAACTAGTATAAAAGGTTTGTGAGCTGTTTTAGGGCTGTTTGCGAGTGGATTTTCCTTTGCAAGTAAAGGCTGATAAATTGCAGAGTGCACTAATTGTGACCAGGTGAGAAGGCAAAACTTTATACAAATATATTATTTTATATTCTTTATTTTTCCCTCTGAATTTTTGTAGACAATAATAATAATTATGAGTCAGTACAGTGGCAACCACACTCAGTGTACATCCTGTCATATGTATGCAATACTGGAACGGATGATCCAGGGTCCATACCTCTGTGAGAGGTGTGAGCATGTTGCCTCTCTGGAAGCTCAAATTGGAGAACTGGAGAGGAGAATTGCAGCACTTAGTGATATTGCTCCACTGGAAAGGGAGTTGGTGCTCATGGAGCACAGTTTATCTGGGCCTAGCATGGAGGGTGGAGCTGGGGCTAGTGAGGATGTCCAGGGAGGTAGCTGTGTTACAGTTAAGAGAATCAGGGGGAACAGGAGGAGGCCGGCCAGTTCTGAGGTGGCAAACACCAACAGGTTTGCCAGATTGAGTGAAACTGTTGGGGATGTCCATTCAGGAATGGCAATGCCAGATAGAGCTGTTCCCCCTAACAGGCGGGAGAACAGTTCTACTGGAGGAATGGAAGGGCAGAATAGGAAGAGCAACAGGCAGGTTTTGGTGGTAGGGAACTCTATTATTAGGAAGGTAGACAGGGTGATTTGTCACCCAGATCCCAGCAATCGAACAATTTGCCGTCTCCCGGGTGCTCGGGTTCGTCATGTTGTGGATCGGGTAGACAAATTATTTGGAGGGTCTGGAAATGAAAAGGCGGTCTTGGTACATATTGGTACCAATGACACAGTTAGTGGAAGATGGAGTGTCCTAAATAATGATTTTAGAGAACTAGGTAATTAGCTGAAGGCAAGGACCTCCAAGGTAGTATTTTCCAAGATACTACAAGTGCCATGTGCTAGCCCAGGGAGGCTGAAGAGCTTAGGGAGGTTAATGTGTGGCTAAAGATGTGGTGCACTAAGGAGGGGTTGGGTTTTTAGAGCCCTGGGCAGACCTCTCACTTTGGTACAATCTCTACAGCAGTGATGGATTGCACCTTAATGATGAGGGAGCTTTTGTGCTAGGGGATAAAATGGTAGAAAGGCTGGAGGGTTTTTTAAACTAGTAGGTGGGGGGGAGGGACTAGATATAAGTAATGGGGTAGAAAGTGTAGAAAGTATAAGGAATGAATTAACTCATAGGGGAAGAGATGGGGAGGGGTAGTATAGTCAATAGGGACGTAATACTAAGTAACTCAAGTACAGTGGCAGGCACTTCAGAACTACAGACTCATAACATAAGGTGTATGCTTGCTAATGCCAGAAACTTGCCAGGAAAAATAAGAGAGTTAGAATTATTAGCAATTAATGAAAAATGGGATTTAATAGGCATTAACGAAACATGGTGGGGTGAATCTCATGACTGGACTGTTAATCTGGATGGTTATCACCTATTTAGGAAAGATAGAGGTAATGGTAAAAGAGGTGGAGGGATTTGTCTGTATGTTAAGCCTGAATTTAAGCCTATAGTCAGAGAAGATATTTATGGCGTAACTAGTGATAAAGTTGAATGTTTGTGGGTAGAGTTAAATAGCAGAGCAGCAAATTCCAAAACAATATTAGTAGGAGTATGCTATAAACCCCCAAATATAGCTGAACGTGAGGAAATACAATTATTGTTACAGATTGGAAATGCAACTAAGCATGGGCAAGTTCTAATAATTGGAGATTTTAATTACCCTGAAATAAACTGGATAAATGAGACCAGCAGTTTAGCTAAGGGGAGCAGGTTCTTGAGTACAATCAGCGATCATTATCTGGCCCAGGTAATACAAGAGCCTACTAGAAATGAAGCTATCTTATCACAAATAATATTGATATAGTATCAAATGTTGGAATAGGCCAACAGTTGGGAAACAGTGATCACAACAC
The DNA here is from genome assembly GCA_027410445.1 of Discoglossus pictus. NCBI lineage: Eukaryota > Metazoa > Chordata > Amphibia > Anura > Alytidae > Discoglossus > Discoglossus pictus. The sequence continues at coordinate 333,272,940 of CM050166.1, forward strand.
AGTCTCATTTCAGCTTGAATTAAAAAACAAAATTTTAAGGGGCCAACAAAAACTCTTAATTTTAAAAGGGCAGATTTTAACCGTCTAAGGGCAGCAATACAAAGTATAGACTGGGACAGAGAACTGATAGGTAAAAACAATGAACATAAATGGACAACATTTAAATCCTTACCAAATATACATACACATCGGCATATACCATGTGGGAATAAAAGTAAAAGGAGTAAATCACAACCCATGTGGCTTAACAATGATTTAAAGATCAAGATACGGAGTAAAAATCAAGCATTTAAATTGTACAAACAAGAGCGGACAGAGACTGCTTTACTGGAATACAAGGAAATCAACAAGGTTTGCAAAAGGGCAATTAGACTTGCTAAAATAAAAAATGAAAAATTAATTGCAAAAGAGGGTAAGACTAACCCTAAAATATTTTTTAAATATATTAATGGGAAGAAGGCGTGGAAGGAAGCTATAGGATCATTGCAATGTGACACAAGCCACCTGAAAATTAGTGACCAGGAAAAGGCAGATAAGCTAAATAGGTTATTTTCTTCGGTATACACAAGGGAGGTACCAGTGTTTGGGACACTGCAACATAATGGGGCTACACTACCTTTGCCAAATAATTGGTTAACACAGGAAGTAATCCCAAAGAGGTTGGAAAAAATAAATGTTAATAAAGCCTTAGGTCCTGATGGAATACATCCACTGGTACTTAGGGAACTGGGTTCTGTAATAGTCAAACCATTATATTTAATTTTTCATAATTCACTCAACACATGGTCTCTACCAGATGACTGAAGAAAAGCAGATGTGATACCTAAATTTAAAAAGGGAGCAATAACTAATTTGGGGAATTATAGACCAGTGAGCCTCGCTTCTGTAGTCGGGAAGCTTTTAGAAGGGTTATTAGAGGATAATATACAAGAATATGTCTATTTGAACAGGATTATAAGTAGGAGTCAACATGGATTTATGAGGGATAGGTCATGTCAAACAAATCTAATTAGTTTCTATGAGGAGGTTAGTAGGAACCTGGATCAAGGCAACTCAGTGGATGTAGTCTTTTTGGATTTTGCAAAGGTCTTTGATACAGTGCCACATGGGAGACTATTGTGCAAACTAAGATATACAGGAATTGCAGTAAATATCTGCTCATGGATTGAGAGCTGGCTAAAAGACAGGAAGCAATGAGTTGTTGTAAATGGAACATACTCCAATTGGACTAATGTGGTAAGTGTGGTTACTTAGGGTTCAGTAATAGGTCCTCTCCTTTTTAACATATTTATTAATGACTTAGAGGTGGGACTGGAAAGTGGTGTCTCCATTTTCGCTGATGACAAGAAGTTGTGCACGGTAATTAAATCAGATAAAGATGTGCTTTCCCTCCAAAGGGATTTACATAAAATTGAGGAATGGGCATCTAAATGGCAGATGAGATTTAATATGAATAAATGTAAAGTTATGCATCTGGGAAGGAAAAATAGCCATGCAATTTATAATCTTAATGGAGCAAATCTAGGTGTATCAGATATTGAAAGGGATTTGGGAGTGCTTGTGGACAACCACCTATGTAACAGTGCTCAAAGCCAAGCAGCAGCTGCAAAGGCAAATACAATATTAGCATGTATTAAGAAGGGTATAGAAGTAAGGGAAGCAAATATAATTATGCCACTATACAAATCTCAAGTACACCCTCATTTGGAATATGGAGTACAATTTTGGGCACCACTTCATAAAAAAGGACATTTTAGAGCTTGAAAAGGTACAGAGGAGGGCCACAAAACTAATAAGGGGAATGGAGGGGCTAAGTTATGAAGAAAGACTAACCAAATTAAGCTTATTTTCTGTAGAAAAAACGTGTCTAAGAGGAGATATGATTACCTTATATAAATACATCAAGGGTCAGTATAAAGATTTGTCAAGGGAGCTTTTTGTGTCAAGAGGTGTTCAACTGACAAGAGGACATCCCTTGAGAAAAGAAGTAAAAAGATTCCACCTTAAAGAAAGTAAAGGGTTCTTCACAGTAAGGGTGTTTAATCCGTGGAATTCTCTACCAGAGGAGGTGGTGACAGCAGATTAGATTATAGATTAGATTAGATAGATAACTTTAAAAAGGGACTGTATTTATTTCTAATTAAAAAGGGAATTCAGGGTTATCCTGGATAATTAGAGAGAGAGTATTGATCAAGGGAGAGGTCCGGTCACCGGTGTCTGAGATCAGGAAGGAATTATTTGTTTTTTTCCCTTTGAAGATCAGAGGAGATTTTAAAAGGTTGAACTTGATGGACTGAAAGTCTTTTTTTCAACCTTAATTACTATGGGCCTCATTCTATTACCGGCCGTAAATCGGCCGTAAGGCTGTGATTCCTTGCGGGGGTTCTGTTAACTCGCGATTCTATTATACGGCCCCGCAAGGATCTCCTCTTACGGCCGGCCGCATATCTTGGAACCGGCCGTAAGCTCTGAAATATAAAAACGCAAAAATAAATTCAAGCCTGCACTGTACAGCTCTGTAAATGCTAGGGATCATATTGGGGGACATGAGGATTAAAAGTAACCCACTCTCAAGCTTGCACATCAGCCCAAACCCGAGTTCAAATTAAACGTGGGCGGGTCTGAGGTGCTCCAAGCACTCTGGACTTTTTACATGGATATTTTACGGATATTAAAAATACAATATTTTACGGATTTGTGTATAGGATAATTATGTGCTATTTTTTCTAACACCTAAAATCCCTTTATAGTCTTCTCAAAGTGCAGGATGGCTTTATTTGAGCTATTTTATGTGCTTAATTGGTGCTAGCGGGACCTCTTTCCTGCAAGTAAGCTGCGGCTCGTTTTTAGCCTTGCAGAGAGGGTTCCCGGAGCAATTGAATTGCAAATAGGAATTTCTTACGGCCGAAACTCTTGCGGCCGTTTTAGATCAAAGGCTTTCCTCTGGCGCGAGCCGCCACAAGAGATAGCAAGGCGCCGGCCGCAAGCCTGCCGGAGCCCCCGGCCGTAAAGGAATAGAATAGCGGAATAGCTTGCTGCGGCCGCTAATAGAATGAGGCCCTATGTAACTATGTAACTATATATATTTTTAGTTGCCTTTTGTCTATATACACAATTTTGTAAATATTTTCATTTTTGTAAATATTTTATTATATCTTTTCATGTGACAACACTGAAGAAATGACACTCTGTTACAATGTAAAGTAGTAAGTGTACAGCCTGTATAACAGTGTAAATTTGCTGTCCCCTTAAAATAACTCAACACACCCCTGAGTGACTACACCCCTAAGTGGAAATGTCCGAATTGGGCCCAAAGTGTCAATATTTTTTGTGACCACCATTATTTTCCAGCACTGACTTAACCCTCATGGGCATGGAGTTCCCCAGAGCTTTATAGGTTGCCATGAGTCCTCTTCCACTCCTCCATAATGACATCACGGAGCTTGTGGATGTTGGAGACCTTGCACTCCCCCACCTTCCATTTGAGGATGACCCACAGATGCTCAATAGGGTTTAGGTTTTGTGACATGCTTGGCCAGTTCAACACCTTTACCTTCAGCTTCTTTAGCAAGGCAGTGGTCGTCTTGGAGGTGTGTTTGGTGTTGTTATCATGTCGGAATACTGCCCTGTGGCCCAGTCTCTAAAGGGAGGGGATCATACTCTGCTTCAGTATGTCACAGTACATGTTGGCATTCATGGTTCCCTCAATGAACTGTAGCTTCCCAGTGCCGGCAGCAGACTATGACAGACTATGACACTCCCACTATTATTTACTGTGGGGCTTACATTTTTTTTCTCACATAAATCTGTCTGTTACTTTGTAAGATAGGCGTGTTGCATCAAATAAATCAGCTTTCTATTAGTTCTGATGAAAACAGTGGTCGTTTTAGCTGCCACATTCTCCCTGTTAAGGTAGAAGCTTCTGCATCCAAAGTCTTCCTCCCACATCAGGAATTTGAATAAACGAAAACGGTAGATTAATAATAATTAAATATAAAAGATAATAATTTACTTACAGCTCCATTAAATTAGAAGCTCGTAGTGGAATTGGCCAAGATTTGGCCGAGTTACATAGATATTAAATTAGAATAGGCCGCGAGTTACGGGCTTGAGATGCAAACCCGTAAAAAAAAAAATGAACGTTGGACGCACGGCCCTGAACATGATCAATTAGTCAAAAACGTAGTTACGGGTGTAGATAGAGTCAATGGAAACAGTGATCATCATCATTGCGTCACAGAAAAATGGAGGTTGGATTTCAAAGTCTTACAAGATTCAATTACGAATTACGATCGGACCCACATTCCAGATGTAATGCAATATTGATAAAGCCATAAATATGATATTCTATTACATGTGAGTTACATTATATGTATTAACACATTGATTGCCGGGATCGATATCACACAGAAATTAAACATGAAATAAAGTGTTTTATTGGGCCGATTTGCGAGCTTGAGAATGTTGTGCTATTAATTCTAAGACCTAACATCACTTTCCCTATTCATATGAGTACAGCAGTGTGTGTATATGTGCATTTAAAGTGCTACGGATTGGACTTTGCCCCTCTAGCGGGTCCTCTCTGGTACCCGTTGGATTCTTGGCTCCATTTGTGAATTACGGGCTTGAACACCACTGAATTTGTTGCAATTTAATAGCATGATTGGAAATGTAACAATTACGGGCTTGACAGATCAAAGGATTTGCTGGCGGGCAGTTCAAATTTCCACGTCCCATAGCTTTTTCTCGCCCTTACCCTGCAAGTCGTTGACGGGTCGCTTGATGGGTCTAATTTAATAGCAGTAAGTCTTGCGAGCCACGTTAGGGGCTAAGGTTTTCAATGTTGGGCTAATTTAATAGGGCTGATGGTGCTTTATTCTTTTTGTTACATTCTAAAAAAGCGCTACAGTGCCCTTTAAGTGTCTTTCATACATCTAATAGTATGTGATATATACATTAGTGTGTGTAAGTGCATTGCTGGTTTGTTCAGATAACATAACTGTAGCAGAGAATCATTTGTAACATGATGCCAGATTTGATGCCATATTTCTAATTTCTGTGTTTAATGAACTGTAGCATTTCTGTGCAAGTGACTGAACAGAGCAGCTTGAAGGTGATTTTTTTGAATCCTGGAAGGAGAAAATAAAGGGAACGCTTTCCAAATTCTCCATGGAATAAACTAAACGCTAATAAAACTAACAGTTTTTGATCTTTCCAGAGGAAACTGATCTATTTTTTGTAGAGTTTTACAGATAATTATATGACTGACAGCACATAGCAGGAGAAATGTGTATGTCTCCAATATGGACCTTTCAAAATTAAAATTTACTGTACTAAATATGTACATTGGAGATTTCACATTATGCACATGCTTTTAGGAACAATTCAAAGTAGGACCGCTAAAATGGTGCATTGTCTTGAAGATAAATTATATGGAAATAATTCTTAATATGTGTAGCTTGAGGGACAGAAGAGAGAAGTGTTATGATAGAAACCTTCCAATATATCAAATTATTCCAGTAAGTGTGGTATGGACTTCAGTGTAAGGCTATCCTGAGGTTTAATTAAGCCAAGCCTTTTATAGAGATAGAATGGACAGACCTGATAAGAATTTTGCTTTTATATTTATACTAGCGAGTTCTAAGGCTGGCTATGCTGTTTGCCACACAATGCGTGGCTCTGCCCCTTCTAAGCACATCCGGCGCTCATCGCGAGCTTCTCCACCCATCTACTTTGGTGCTTTGCAATAATCACCTTCAGTGCTTATTGCGAGCCCCACCATGAGCGCCTTTGGTGAGCCTCTCCCCACGAGCCCTGCAATGAGCGCTCATTGCAGATGTCGTGCAACCCACCTTTGGCGCTCATTGCGAAGTCCTGCATGCCTGACGTTGTTCAGCTAAGTGCTAATTTAACTATAGTGCAGAAACAAATACATTACATATAGAGAATGGTAAATTGTTGTATCCTTCTCTATCATGATATGTTACAGGAAACAGAGGGTCAGTAAGTCTTATGGAAGACGGAACAAATTATATTTTTGTTCTTACTGGTTTCAATGTAAATCACATAAAAAAGACAATTATTATTGTCTTCATGAGTCCTTTTTTGCAGTAGTAAAGGGACATTTAAAAGAGCACATTTTAAACATTACAACATTTGTTTTTTTGCATTAACAGTAAAACATCACTGAAACACCACTAAGCACCTACGGATAATCCGCGAAGACGCATACCACAGATTACACGCCATTTTACGCCAATGTGGAAGTACACCACTACGCTAACGGTTTCGTCTCGCGCACGCACAGTATTACACTGCACACATTCACCACGCTTACACAACAGCTCAACACCACTAATGCTGCACCAACATCAAAACACATTGACAGCTCTTCAACACAATGCTTCAAAATAGGTAAAGTATATTCATTTATTAATGTATTATATATTTCATTATTACACACCAAACAGCATTAGCTCACTTACAATTTCATTGCTGTCATTTTTTGACGGGCAATTCGCTAGTCACATATATAGTTCTCAGCAATATGGGTTGTTGCTAATGCTTGTGGGCTCGCATAGCGAGCCCGCCGAAACTGCAGCCTTCATAAAGCGAGGGCCGCAGTTGATGGCAAGGAGCATCGAATGCGCTCCTTTCGATGGTGGAGATGAGCGCCAACTACGAAGCGAAGGGCCGCATTTGCGGAGGTGGAGGCTCTACAGTGCCTCACAAGCAGTTACAAACGCCCACAGAAGCGGGACTTGCAATGACTAAATAAGGACTTCCACAAAAAAATACGAGCTACGCAATTTAGAAAAAAAAATTGCGGTCTTACACAAAAAAATTACCAGCCGCGGTACTTAGAAAAAATCCATTACGGACTCGCAAAAATACGATCTTAACGGACAACACGCTCACAGCGGAAAACATAAAAAAAATCCCAAAATACACACAAAAATAAAAATAAAAGCTTTACCCACAGCAAGGGGGGACACCCAGGACCTCTGCAAGTGAGGTTACACCTCAATTTCAGTCCAATTTACAAAGTTTAGACACTCGAAAATCCCCTAAGCAAGAGAAAAAATGGCCGCAGAAAAAAACAAAAACGAGGCTACATGACCCCTAAAGCCACTAAACACCGCCAAGCACATACGACTTTTCCAAAAACCTGTACGACCTACAGCATACACCATTAGCAAGGACACTAAATCATCCACACCCGCGTACCACATACACATTCGCCGTCATTTGACAACACTAACAGAATGCGGAAGTACCCAGCTACACAAATGGCTTCCCCTCACGCACGCAGCCTATTTACACTACACACTGCACACATTGCTGACACTTACACCTCAGCTCAACAACACTGCAAATCTACATTGTATGCTGCAGGAACATCAAAACAGATTGTTAGCTCTTCAGCACATTGTTTGCTGCATATATTTATTGTAAATAGGTAAAGTATATTAATTTATGATTTAATTAATTAATTAAATACCATAAAAAAATATACACAAAAAAAACAAAAATCACAGTATCGCAAAAAACCACAAAGACCTTCACTGCGCGCCTCACAAGGAGCGCCAACGGTGCTCATAGGACACAAAGTACACCAGGGGAGAGACTTGCAATAAGTGCCAAAAGGAGATCAGCGCTGACCTTACAATAAGCGCAAAAGCGCCTATGATAACAAAAAATACACCAAAGCAGAGGCTTGCAATGAGCGCCGAAGGATCTCAGTGCACCAAAACACTTACTCTCTGTGGCAAATAGCATTACCTGCCTTACAATTTTATTGCCGTCATTTTTTGACGGGCCAGTCGCCTGTAGCTTTATAATGGACTTACAATATGCTACTAGCGACTTGCCCGTCAAAAAATGCCGGTCAATAAAATTATAAATCTGGAAATGCTGTTTGTGACACATTGTGATTCTCTGAGACTCTTAACCTTTTTTGTTATCTTCAAAGAAGTACAAAAATTTATAATAACGTTTTTTTATTGTTTTAACAATGAACTGTTAAACCATATTACACATTTTAATTGTCATGTATGCAATAATAATATAACAATACATGCAATTTCTATGAATACGTATTGTGAACCATTACATAAAGTTTTCTAATATGCAACTTATATTGTAAACGGTGTTGAATGATTTTTTTTTTAACAATACTAACATAAAATCGCTGAACTTTGTCTAAATGAGTCTCTTAAACCATTACAGAATGCTTATTAACATACAACTCGTATTTAAATTCCTGGGAAAGCACATTGGTATTGAATCCAGAGGAAGGCAAACAGTAAAAAAAACCATTGTAACTTAGCCAATTGTCTCAAAAGGGGATACAATTAGTTCCTTCCTGACCCCATTAAATGGCGATCGGATTACTCCCTGGATGAATTCTGTCTATTTAATTATACATTGAAATTTTTTAATAAATGTTTATGCTGCAACTGGCATAAATCTTTACTAACATTCAATAAATGAACTTTTCAAACCTTGTGAAATACAATGTTAACACTGCAAACATTAATGTAAGATATAAACATTTAACATGAATTCATTTAAACCTAGTGATCTTGAATATTGAATCCAGAGGAAGGCAAACCCAAAAAAAGCACATTTAAACTTGGTAAATTTTTTGAAAGTGGTGCCAAAAAATAATTATTTCCTGACTCCATTAACTGGCAATCAGATTCCTCCCTGGATCAATAATCTATACGTCATGAAACATTTTCATTTTTCAACAAATGATGATGCTGCTACTAATATTAAAACCTTAATTACATAGAATGCATCAACAATTTTAACATTACAAACATGAAATAAACTTATTAAAATTGAAACAGTAAAGGTAAGAAAATGCAAGCTAACTGTTTTGTTGGGCCAATCCTGGTGAAAGTGACTTCCAAGACATTCCATTTTTGGGGGGGGGGGGGGGGGCGTTCTGTGAAAATGGTTCCCTTTTATTTTATTTGTGTCTATGGGATGTAACCACTGTTTTTTTTTCTTCCTTTTTTGGGGGGGTTTTACTGTAGTTTTGTAGATATTGTTTTGTAAGTGAAAAAGTGGTCCTCTAAGAAGAGGCCAAGTGACATTACATTTCTTCCTGGAAATGAAACCACTATTCTCTCTGATTACAAAATCTCATAGTAGACAATGTTTGTTATAAAAATACATCCATCGTGTAGTAGATCACCCTGACTTGGGTTGTCTTAAATTGAAATTTTAATCTCATCTGGATTTGTGCACCTTGAAAAAAAGCCACATAGAGTTGTCCATGTGCAAAAAATGGTTCCTGTAAAAAAATACTCACAGACTTAAAAGTTTGTCCTTGGGATTTATTGATGGTCATGGCAAATGCCATGATAACTGGAAATTGTCTCCTTAGAAGGACAAAAGGCAAACCACTCTCACTTGGAGCCAAATTAATTCTGGGTATAAAAACTTGTTCACCTTTATGGGTCCCAGTCATAATTTCTGCATGTATAAAATGATCTTTTAAATCGTGCACAATGAATCTGGTCCCATTACAAAGTCCTTTTTTTGGATTCATATTTCTCAATAGCATGACAATTGCCCCTTTTTTAAATAGCAAAACATGTGATGGCATTCCAGATGGGGTTAAAGAATTAATAAATTCTATACTAAAATTAGATTCACTGTCTTTATCGTCAGCCAGAACTGAATCTGCACTGTAATAATTATTTTGAAGTGAGTTGATGAATTAAAAAAATTAGTTATTTAGATTCAAGGCATCTATATTTTTTGATGTTAATATCACTTTGTTTGCAATGTCTGAGTAATCGTCGTTATTCAGAGTGTTTAGAAATATTGCCGATATAAGTGATTCCTTGCAAACCATTTGTGATGGAATTTCAATGGTATCATTGGGTAAATCATGTATTTGTGGATGTTTTCCTTCTCCAATTTGAATGAGCCAAACATTTAATAGGTTTTGGCCTTCAGATCTCATATTTAATTCTAATTTGAGGTGTGAAAATATTTTCCACAGTTTATCAGTTCTATTTCCATGTAGCACAACAGGTAATGTTTGCTTAAAATCTCCTCCTAACAGCATCACCTTTCGACCAAATAGCAAATTATTATTCATCACTTCTTTTAATAATCTAGCAATACATTGCAAGGCATGACATGACATCATTGTTGCCTCGTCTATGATAAATAATTTACTTTTTTTTTATTTTTTGGCTTGTAAAGAATTTAGTCAAATATCTGACACTGATGTTTCTAAAATGGGAAATGGCAGTTTAAATCCACTATGCACAGTTCTGCCACCTTCTAACGAAAGTGCGGCAAATTCCAATTGTTGCAAATGGCATTGCTATTTGACCCTGTGCTCAAATGTAACTAATCAAACAATTGTACAGATAAGTTTTTCCTGATCCACAAGGGCCATCTTGATAGAAATAACGGTCTTTGACCATTTCATTGTCTGTAGCATTTGTGATGGCATTAAATGCTTGCAATTGTAAAGTATTTAAAGTTGCCAGTTTTTCTTCTGTTTTTTTGTTTTTGAAGCTCAGTGTCATAATCATCAAAGTTGATGTCATCTATAAGTCCTTGATCAGGCAAATTAAAACTTGCACAATTTAATCCATGAGCAAGAAATATTTCTTGAATTTCCATTAAAGCTTTTAACAGTGCAATTGGCTCATTGAAATGTTTCAAGAAGTCTTCCGACATATTTAATTTAAATGTTTCCCACAAAGTAATTGCATCAGGTACATTGCAAAAGATGCAAATGAATGCAAATTGTTCTCTCATTTGCTTTGGCATTTGACATAATGCTGCTTCTTCCAGACACCTCTTCCATTCTGTATCATCTGCTATGAAGTTTTGATGTCTTGCAGCTAATAGAAAAGTATCATAAACTATGTCATTCACTGTGCGTAAATGTTCAAAACTTTGTGCACCGGGAACATGACAAAGAAGTAATCTTAAACTGAAACGTTCAATGTCTCTTGGACTGACGGTATAAATTTGTGGTATAATTTTATGCGTATTTCTTTTTCGCTGTCGCCATTGGCCATTTACAAATACATAGTGATATGGAATCTCAATGTATAAAAATTGTCTGGCCTGAGTGCCCTGGCAGTTTAATTTAAACCATGCAGTAAGTGTTGTTTCTCTGTGTTCACTTTGCGCTAAGGCAGTTCTTTCATTGCCTTCAGTAAAGCAAACAAACTGACTTTATGGCAAATGTACAGCTAATCGACATACAGCATGTGACCGATCATGCATCTCAATTTCAGAAGACGTCCCATTGCCTCCGGAGCACTTACATAGCGAGCATCTAAATAATTAGAAAGTTTGTCATCTAAAATGGGATTTTCCTTTTCATTTGCTGCACCTTGCACAACAACAGTTACTGCATCATATCCTTTGTATATATATTTATACACATATTTGATTGATTTAATCAAAGTGCAAGCTTCCACATTTATGTGTGCATTGTACTTCATGAGCTAATGTGGATTATATGGAACGACAAATCTATTATTAACCTTTTGTTCACGGATAATAAGTGTTTGTCCTTGTCTTCTTTTATACAAAGGGTATCCATCACAATTAGCATAAGTTTGCATTTGAAATTGTTTTGGAACTTGTTTTGTACATTTTTTATTTTCCATACATGGTGAATTTGAATTGATATCTCCTCATGGCCCATGAATCATTCTGTGTGTTACAATCCCAAAAAGTTTTGAATATTTTTCTGGATGTGGCAATTCAGCAGTAATTACTTAATCCACTCTCTCTTCAACTTATCTTTTTGTCTGCAGGATTAAAGGTATGTGTGCATGTGGTGCCCTCTTTTTTGAAATGCAATGGTATAAGCAAAAGCCACACATTTTCCAAATAACTTTGCTTTATTATATCATGAATTAATGAAGTGAGTTTCATTTTGAATACTCTTGCCACTAAATCTGGTTGGTCAGAATTAGTTTGTCCAAGATTCAAATTTTATTGATCTCTGGCCAATGTGGATTACATGTGAATGTAATGAAAAAAATCTGGATTTCCAAATTTTGTGACAATAGCAATGACATCATTATATCTTTCTCGCAAAGTGCGAGGAGATCCTTGGAAAGTGGATGGCAAAATGATTGCTCTTTCAGCTGGAATGTCTCTGTTGGTAGCCAATTCAGCGACCTAATCCATCAATCCACAATATTGTTTTACTCAAAGCTTATTTTGTTGAAATTTTATAAAATGTAGATTATTTGCTTCGACTTGTAGATAGGAATCAATAATCCATTGTTGTGTGAGTTTTCCCCCACATGAAATAGGATTTAAAGAATCCCGAATAGCAGTTTGTGACACTTTATATTCCAGCATAGAAATAGTGCATCTAACACAAACTTTACTATTGGGATAACTTTGCAAATGTAATTTTGGTTCCCATCCAGGTTCACCATTTGGAAAGAAAATGGGATATGTCATTGGATCCAAATTACAACAACAAATATTAATATATTTATGTTTATAAAAAGTTGTTCTTCATTGCGTGGATATATTCTAATATCCTGTTGAAAAGGTGGTTCACCATCTTCATTTTTAATGACCATGGCAACCTCATTTACTGTTGGTAAATTATACCGTCTTCGATCAGTGTTGCAATCTCTTTTTAAAACCATATTTACTCATGGCATTGTCAATTGATGTCTTTGAGCATGTTGCTGTTGTTCTTTTTCAAACTGTGCTAATTGTTTGTATGCTTGACTGTATGGGTTGTTGGCCATAATTTTATCCAGCTGTTCAAAGACTATTTAGAGACTGTTTATTGTCTGGAAGCGTCATCTTTTGTTCAACAGCTTCTATTGTATCTAAAACATATATCTGTGCAAATTTCCTTTGCTCTCCTTCTTGTGGGTGTAAATGTGAAGTGCGGTGGTAAATTTGTCCTTGAACTCTAAAACAGTAAGGACCATGTCCTGGAACATTTTCTGCTAATGTAGCCCCATTGAAGCAAAAGAAATTGCACTGTTATAAGACCTTATGTTTTTTTAAAATTGGTATAATTTGGAAATGTTGGATTGCTCATGATACTTTGTAAGTAATCTGGAAATGTGTGTATTTGTGAAAGTCTTACCTTTCTTTTCTGACAGCAACTAATGACGTCTCCCTCAGTTGGTCTTTCCTTGAAAAAATTATAGGCCCCACAAAACTGACAAGCAACATTGAGTAATCCACAATAATGAGTGTCTATTGTTAGTGCTGTAATAAACGCAGTATCCTGAGCTTCCTCAACATAGATATCACTACAACTTTCTATATGTACATTGGTGTCATCTGTATGAACATTGGTGTCAATAGGCAATATTGGATCATTCGGCAATGTTTCACAGAAATGTTTTTGTTTACTTTTTATTTTCTATTAAGCTTCAGCACACTCACTTTGTGCTTTCTTACTCCTTTTTTTTTATTTAAAAGTCTCTGTCGGTCTTCTTCTCTTAAGCGTTGGGAAGTTTCGGGTGATGGGCATCTCTCCACCTTTGATTCCTTTCTCTTGCCAATCTTCTTTTGCATTCAATCCTGTCTTCTCCGTTGTCCGCCATTGTAATCTGTAATTGTAAATACAGGTGTAAAATGTAATGTTTTTTTTTGTACTGTACATATTGTTTGTAGCTGCTCTCAATCCAAAATAGCATTAATTAAAGAATGCAATGATTTGAAAAGCATTTCGAATTTTTCTATGAAATAAATGAAACCATTTTTTTTTGTTTTATTGGCATACATTACAAAGCAAAGCACTGCACACACATATATATATATATATATATATATATATATATATATATATATATTGTTCTAATGAATTATTAAGTCATTACTTAATGAATATACGTTAATGAATTAATCAATAACTGACATCAATGGTAAACCTAAAGAGTTAAAGAAGGGCAAACAGAAACAGCTATGAGCAAAGTATAGGCGTGGCTTAAAATAATGTGCAATTTTGTAATTGTTTTAATGATGAAATCAATTTATTTCTGATGTCTAATTTACGTTCTTTAAAAGTTAATTAGGTAAGCATATATATATATATATATATATATATGCCTAATTTTTTTTTTGCTATTGTAACTAAAAAAATAAATACTAAAGGCCTCATTCATTTGCAAGCTGTCCAATGCAATAGGGCACTATATAAGCACAGAGCATATTTTTTTGTTACTTTTTTTTTTTTTTAAACCTTAGTTTTGGATAGATGTTGATTAACTAATATGCTATGTCCTTATATAGAGCCCTATTCAATTTAGCAAATTGCAATTGAATAAGTCCATAAATAAATATAGGTTAATTAATTAACATGAAATCATATACCTGCGAAATTTATGTTATTTGCGAAATAATCTTTGAGAATGTACTCTTTGTCTTCAGTCAGTGCAGAGATTAGTAATCTGTGAAATAACATGAAAATCATTTTTAATGTTTTGTGGTGAAGTGCCACCAGGGGTCAAAGGAGAGCTTTTCAAGACTTTTACCCAGGAGTGAGAGAGTTAACAACCTGCTCAAAAGACACGGGTGTGGCTGCAATCAAGGCCTGCTGCTACCTCCAGTTGGAGGATCGTTTGGAAGTGTGGTCCCTGTCAGAAGCCTGTCTGTGAGACAGAGTGTGGAGCTGCAGGTAGAGAGGTTCCTGGGACACACAGGCCCCAGTAAAGAAAGGCCTGAGCTGGAGCTTTCCAGGCTCTCACAATATGAGAGCCTGGAAAGTTTGCAGTCCATGAGGACAGGCAGGTGAACCCCCTGAGGAAGGTAATGATGAACAAGAGAAGCCAGTATTAAGTAGTGGGACTGTATAAAATGAGAGCTGCAAGGAAACTATATTTCGTTTCTGTTCATGTTATTTCCATGTGCTGACTGGATCTTAATAAAACGTGGAGTGGAATGAAAAGCCTCCTGTGCCTTCCTCCATAAAGCAAAAGAGTTGGTTAAAACAGGGCACTAACATTGCAAGTGGTAGTGACCCTGTCACAGTTTGTATTCAATTAATTTGTGATTGAATGAAACTATGATGTTTACTTTCCATAGATGTAAAACATAAATGCATAATCTTAAATATATTCATAAATAAAATCATTATAATATTTTAAATGTAGCACATGTCATAACATAAGAAAGTGCTTTACGTATTGAAGTGCTTTAAAGGTCCTGTCCCAGTCAGGCAATTATAAGCACTCCAAATATTTAAGTGCTTTGTAAAATGTAATTTATTTTTTTTTTAAATATTATAACCCAATTTTTTAAAAATATTATTATTAGTTAATAGTTCCAAAAGCAATGTACATGAATGGGCACTAAGGCAGATGTATAATGTTAAAATTGTTATTACTTTTATTGCAGTATATATATATATATATATATATTTTTTTTTTTTTTTTTTTTTTTTTAATGATGACTAATTATTAATGAATTAAAATATTATTATACGTTAATTAATCAATAACTGTTATCAATGTAAAAAAATAAAAATAAAGCTTTTTTTGTTCCCTAAGTACATAATTAAATGATATACCTGTAAAGGTAATCTTTATGCTATTCAAAGGCAGCAAACGTCACTCTTTGTGTTGAGTCAGCTTCAGAGACGATGAATTGTAATTTGTAATATTTAGCTTCATCTCTATCATGCAATCAGCAGCACCACAGATATATTGGCATAGATGCAAAACATAAAAGTATACTCATCAATATATTGATAAATAAAATAAAAAATATGTAATGATTACTAATTATTAATTAATGAATATAATAATATACACTAATTAATCAATAACTGGCATCAATTCTAAATTAATTTAATGAAATACCTGTAAAGGTTATCTTTATGCTGTTGAAAGGCTGCAAAAGTCACTCTCTGTGTTGAGTCAGCTGCAGCAACGCTGAAACTGTCAAATAAGATGGAAATCATTTGTAATATTTGGATTCATCCCTATGAGGCAATCAGCATAATCACGGATATGTCTGGGCATATTAAAATATACATATTGTTTGTGGTCCTTTTTTTTTTTTTTTGTAAATTTAACTAATTAATAATTAATAAATTAATGTACAGTAAAAATCAATTAATCACTGACTAAATGTATTCTAAAGAGCTAAGCATTAATATATTACTAAATAAAGGCATTGTAAAATATAAAATATTTGTTGTTCATAATGATTACTAATGATTAATTAATAAAATAATGTACATTAACAATTAATGAATCAATGTTTAAATATATTAGAAATAGTTTTGCATTAATGTATTAATAAACTTTAACCATTTTTTAAATGTTTTCTTTTTTTTCTTAATGATTACTAATTAATAATTAATTAATAAATTAAAGTACATTATTAATTAATTATTCAATGAATTATTATATTACAAACAGCTAAGCATGAAACCATTGCTAAACTAAAGCAAGCGTAAATTTTAACTTTGTTGCTCAATTTGTTTAACTAATCCTATGTTTTTATTAATAATTCATTAATTAATTATTTATTAATGATTATTAATATACTTTACCTATTTGTATTTAATATACAGCAATCAGTATCCTGAAGAGCTAACAATCTCTTTGGATTTACCAGCAGCAGAAAATGTCCACTCAGACTGTCATCACCTGAGGAGAAAGTGTCAGTTCTGTGGCAAGTGTGCCCTATATATAGGCTGAATGAGCAAAACAAAACCGTTGGTTTAGGCGGGAAATCCGCCATTTCACAATCTTAATGTGTACATTTGTAAGTTAGTATTGTAAAATGGCGGCGTTAGTCTATGTTTTACGCGTTTCACAATCATTTTACGTCCTTCCTATTAGTATTTTTCTATCACGTACGTCACTGGCTGTGTTTTGCACAGTTCGGTGTCGTGTAGCCTAATTTTCATTTTTTTCGTCCGACATTTGTTTTCTTCCTTTGTTTTTGATTAGGTGATGTTTTTGTTGTATTTTTTTGTTTAATTTTTTGTGTTTTTCTTGTTTTTTGGTTTGCGTGGTTTGGTCGTTAACTTCGTATTTTTCCTATGTCGTATTTTTTTTTTTCTAAGTCTGGTGTCTCATATTTTGTTTTTCTTAGTCCTGCGTTCGTCAACTACTTGCAGCCTAAGGCGATCCCGCATTTTGTTCGTCTTTGTAGGCTATGTCCCGCATGTTTCATTCGCTCCACTGCTTGCCTCGCTTTGCATGGCTCACAGGCAATGAGCGCCTTCAGCTGCACGTTTTAAAGTCTCGCTTCGCGAGGCTCACAGGCAATGAGCGCTTCTGGTGCTCATTGCCTAAGTGCTCAGAGTTAACGGCTCACCTCACTATGCAAGACTCGCCGGCGATGAGCGCCTTTGGCGCTCATCGCCTAAGTACTAAGAGTTTAATGCCAAAGGCGCTCATCTCTAAGTCGTACGCACCACGCAAAGCGTGACAACATCTCGTAGTTAGTCAATTATAATATGTAATTATTGATTCCATGGAGAAAAAAATCATTACACAGTTCATTTAAATAAATAAACAATGTAAATTAAAGACTACTAGATTAATATAGTATAACTCTAGGAATGTCAGACTAGGTCTGGCTACAGTAAATCTGCTGGCTACAATCCACAGTTTAAAAAGGAGATCATTTTGTTAAGTTATTGTATAATATAAAGATCTTTTACTGTAGTTCAATCTTTATGATATACTCATTTGAAGAGCTATGCATGATAATGAACAGAATGTATTTAGTAAGTAAAATGAATACAGCCTATAACTATATTATTTCAATTGATCTCTTAGTTTACACAGGTATTGCCTTGTTTGATCAGCATATTTAAAATACTTTCTCAGCAGGGAGGAGCTATGTAGACTGGGGTGATTGTTATTAATTCTACTGAAAGTAGGATTACAACCTTCAGTAGAAATAATTGAATAATCTCTATTGAAGAAGAAAAGCCAAAACAAAAATGATATAGTAGTTAATTGACAACTAAAGACTAGGAAAAACATGTTTGTGAAGTCTGTAACAAATTAACAACATCAACAGCAGTGTAATCCATAGGAATAAAATGATACTAGGTAAAACTTTTGTTTTAGTAGACACTACTTATGGCCATATTTGTGTCTTCCATGCTTCCTGATGGCTTGGAGGCTGAGTGGGTGTATCCTGCTAATTTTTATTATCAATTCAAGACTGGAAGGTGGGGATAGGGAGGGGTGCATGTAAGTTTGTTTTCTGATTATTTGACCCAGATAAGATTCCAGCATAGTACACCCCCCGCCTCCCCCTGATAGGCTTAGCTAGGGATAGCGTACAAATATACTTGGAAGCTTTGCTTTTAATGCTCTGGAACCATACTTCCAGGCCTTGAAAATGTAGGAATAACTTTCATGGCAGCTAACATGCACTAGTGGAGTCTGCTATACTGAAAGATCTGAAATTTCTTTTATGTCTATGACTTACAGTGGGGGGGGGGGAAGTATTTGATCCCCTGCTGATTTTGAACGTTTGTCCACTGACAAAGAATTGATCAGTCTATAATTTTAATTGTAGGTGTTTTTTTAATAGTGAGAGACAGAATAACAAAAATAAAAAACACAAGAAAACCACATGTCAAAAAAGTTATAAATCGATTTGTAGGTCAGCGAGGGAAATAAGTATTTGACCCGTCTGTCTTAGTACTTAGTGGCAAAACCCCTGTTGGCAATCACAGCTGTTTGATGTTTCTTGTAGCTGGCAGGTTTGCACACTCTCAGGAGGGATTTTGTCCCACTCCTCTTTGTAGATCCTCTCCAAGTCATTAAGGTTTTGAGGCTGATGTTTGGCAACTCGAACCTTCAGCTCCCTCTACAGATTTTCTATGGGATTAACGTCTGGAGACTGGCTAGGCCCCAGGACCTTAATGTGCTTCTTCTTGAGCCACTCCTTTGTTGCCTTGGCTGTGTGTTTTGGGTCATTGTCATGCTGGAATACCTATCCACGACCTATTTTCAATGCCCTGGCTGAGGGAAGGAGGTTCTCACACAAGATTTGACGGTACATGGCCCCGTTCATTGTCTCTTTGATGCAGTGCAGTTGTCCTGTCCCCTTTAGCAGAACCCCCCCCCCTTCCCAAAGCATAATGTTTCCACCTCCATGTTTGACTGTGGGATTATAGGCTGCATTCCTCCTCCTCTAAACCCGTATGAGGCAAAAGACCTCAATTTTGGTCACATTTGACCACAACACTTTCACCCAGTTCTCCTCTGAATCATTCAGATGTTTACAGGCAAGCTTCAGACGGGCCTGCGTTTAAGAGAGTGCTCCTAATCCTAATCTCAGCTCGTTACCTGTATAAAAGACACCTGGGAGCCAGGAATCTTGCTGATTGATAGGGGATCAAATACTTATTTCCCTCACTGACCTGCAAATCAATTTATAACTTTTTAGACATGCATTTTTCTTGTTCTTTTTTTTATATATATTCTGTCTCTCACTGTTAAAATACACCTACCATTAAAATTATAGACTGATCATTTCTTTGTCAGTGGACAAACATTCAAAATCAGCAGGGGATTAAATACTTTTTTCCCCCACTGTAAATAGCTTCCAATGTTTTTAATGTCTTGCCTACTTCACAAACTACATGTTTTTCCTAATCTATGTTGGTACTTTATTACGTTAACTAGATTAAATGTTGCATTTTCCCTATTACAAAGAGTAAGTCTTCAAAATTCTGTATACAAATTAAAAAGAGTGTGCCTTATACTATAAATACAGTATCATTCAAAGATATTTATGACATAGCCATTCATACAGAATAAATAGAGTAGAAGTAATGTACTCTTGGAGCACAATCTTTAAGTCCCAACTGGCAATATAGATCAGATTTGTTTCAGCGTGAACTAATCTTCTGCAGCATTTTTTCTCAAAGTATTTTCAAGTGCCTTGATGTTGTGCATGTGTTGTTCTGAAAATAAACATGAGAAGGGTATCGCAAAGTACAATATACCTTTTTAAATCTAATGAATAAATACAGTAATGATTGCAGTCACAAATCTCTGGCACCATTAGAGCTTGAGACTTGTCACCTAGAGTTGACCTTCTGGACAGAGGTATTGTGAACCTCTAATTTCCTGCTGTGTCTCTAAAGTGTTTGGTGTTACTTAGCTCCTTGGCCTTAATTTATAGTCCTAAGTGGCATTTGAGTACATCATCATTGAAACTACATGCAAACTATTTTAGATGAGAAACATTATTTTAGGGTATTTGAAGGAAAATAATAAATAGGAAAAATATTCATGAATATCTTTGTTATTATCAAGGAATCTTAATTATTACACATAATACAAACATGAATATTTTCTACTTGGAAAATACCCAACCCATCTATGCACTTCAAATGCAATGGCCCTTTTTTTCATGAGATTTAGGTTTCCAATCTACTGTCCCAGGTCCAAGAATACCAATAGCGATGCTCTTTCCTGGCAATTTACAGATGCCCCATCAGGCTATAGACGAAATAATCTTATAATACTGCCTTCCATTTGCCTTGCTGCTTTTTCTCATGACTTGACCTCAAGATGCTTAATGACTTTGTCCTGATGAGATTCAACCTCAAGCTCAACTCTTTTATATACAGTGGATATAAAATGTCTACACAGCCCTGTTAAAATGGCATGTTTCTGTGCTGTAAAAAAATTAGACAAAGATAAATCATTTCAGAACTTTTTCCACCTTTAATGTGACCTATAAACTGTACAACTCAATTGAAAAACAAACTGAAATCTTTTAGGTAGAGGGAAGAAAAAATATTTTAAAAAAATAATATGGTTGCATAAGTATGCACACCATTAAATTAATACTTTGATGAAGCACCTTTTGATTTTATTACAGCACTCAGTCTTTTTGGGTATGAGTCTATCAGCATGGCACATTTTGACTTGGCAAGATTTACCCACTCTTCTTTGCAAAAACACTCCAAATCTGTCAGATTGTGAGGGCATCTCCTGTGCACAGCCCTCTTCAGATCACCCCACAGATTTTCAATTGGATTCAGGTCTGGGCTCTGGCTGGGCCATTCCAAAACTTTAATCTTCTTCTGGTGAAGCCATTCCTTTGTTGATTTGGATGTATGCTTTAAGTCATTGTCATGCTGAAAGATGAAGTTCCTCTTCATGTTCAGCTTTCTAGCAGAAGCCTGAAGGTTTTGTGCCAATATTGACTGGTATTTGGAACTGTTCATAATTCCCTCTATCTTAACTAAGGCCCCAGTTCCAGCTGAAGAAAAACAGCCCCAAAGCATGATGCTGCCACCACCATGCTTCACTGTGGGTATTTGGTGATGTGCAGTGTTGTTTTTGCGCCAAACATATCTTTTGGAATTATGGCCAAAAAGTTCAAGCTTGGTTTCATCAGACCATAACACCTTTTCCCACATGCTTTTGGGAGACTTCAGATGTGTTTTTGCAAAATGCAGCTTGGCTTGGATGTTTTTCTTCGTAAGAAAAGGCTTTCTTCTTGCCACTCTACCCCATAGCCCAGACATATGAAGAATATGGGAGATTGTTCTCACATGAGAAACATGTACCACGCAGCCAGTACTTGCCAGATATTCCTGCAGCTCCTTTAATGTTGCTGTAGGCCTCTTGGGAGCCTCCCAGACCAGTTTTCTTCTCGCCTTTTCATCAATTTTGGAGGGAGCTCCAGTTCTTGGTAATGTCACTGTTGTGCCATATTTTCTCCACTTGATGATGACTGTCTTCACTGTGTTCCATGGTATATCTAATGCCTTGGAAATTCTTTTGTACCCTTCTCCTGACTGATACCTTTTAACAATGAGATCCCTCTGATGCTTTGGAAGCTCTCTGTGGACCATGGCTTTTGCTGTGGGATGTGACTAACAAAATTTCAGGAAAGACCAACTAGAGCAGCTGAACATTATTTGGGGTTAATCAGAGGCACTTTAAATGATGGCAGGTGTATGCTGACTCCTATTTAACATGATTTGGAATGTGATTGCTTAATTCTGAACACAGCTACATCCCCAGTTATAAGAGGGTGTGCAGACTTATGCAACCACATTATTTTTCTTTTTTTTTTCTTCCCTCCACCTAAAAGATTTCAGTTTGTTTTTCAATTGATTTGTACAGTTTATAGGTCACATTAAAGGTGGAAAAAGTTCTGAAATTATTTATCTTTGTCTCATTTTTTACAGCACAAAAACCTGACATTTTAACAGGGGTGTGTAGACTTATTATATCCACTGTACCTCCAGAATGGAGAGTATATGTTATACAGTAGAATCATGAATCTTGCCTAGCCAGCCAAGCTAGAATACAAATAACACAATAGTTACTCTCAAGAGCCTTGTGGTGGAATGTCTAAGGAATATGTTTCAGCTTTCAGCACTTGTGCACAGACCAAGACATCTTGGCGTTTACTAGACATACAATCCATTAAATTCGAAGCCCGTAGTGGCATTGGCACACCCGCAAAGGCTGCAGGCTTGAAATTCGGCTGTGTTACAGGGCTATTAAATTGAACCATGTAGTTACCAATGGGCCAGAGATGCAAACACGTAAACCATTCTTGCTCACGTTGGATGTGCGGCCGTGAACATGATCAATTAGTCAAACCCGTAGTTACAGGTTTAGACGGAGCCAATTGCAAATGAGATTGTCATCATTATGTTAATGGAGGTTAGATTTCAAAGCCTTACAGGTTTCAATTATGAGTATCGATCGGACCCGCATTCCAGAAATAATGCAATATTAATAAATCAGTAAATATTATATTTTAGTCCATGCAAATTCCATTATACTGTATGTATTAACACATCGATTGCCGGGATTGATATAACACTAAAATTAAACAGAAATAAAAGTATTTTATATTGCAGATTTGCGAGCTTGAGAATGTTGTGCTATTTTTGAGAATGTTGTGCTAATTTTAATACCTAACATCACTTTCCCTTTAATTGAAAATAGTAGTGTGTGTATATTTGCATTTACAGGGCTACAGATAGGACTTGCAGGTCCTCTCTAGTACCTGTTGGCTTTTTGGCTCCATTTGCGGGTTACAGGTTTGAACGCTAGTGGATTTGTAGCAATTTAATAGCGATTTTCGAATGTAACAGTTACAGATTGTTAGCAGGTTGCTTTACGAGGCCAATTTAATAGCCGTAAGTCTTGCAGGCTACATTACGAGCTACGGTTTTAAACCTTGAGGGAATTTAAGAGGGCTGATAATTTTACAACTGCTTCCTTTTCCTAATAAACCTTGGACCATTGTTGGAGAGGATTCTGCAGCATAATGGGAATCCGAGTGAAACAGATACTGGCCTATCAATCCTTGACTAATTGTGTAATCAAAATCGTAGGTCAATCTATGGAGAACTACCTGCAATGTTACTGTTTTCAACAGTAAGAGAGAAGCGTTGAATGGCTCCCAGTACCAGAGAATTCGTAGAATAACCTGTTCCAAGATTTTACCAAAGTATTACCTTCTATAATCAGAGATATTAGCTCACTACTTTACCAATAGTTCCCAAATATTCTAGTATATTGCCCACTGATACATACCCACCCTATATCAAGTAGAAAAATATATCAATGACTCTCTCCCCCATGCTGCCACAATAAATAAATTCAGAGATCATCTCTGACCACCGAGTTTTTGGGTGGCAGAAGGGTTTGGTTGTCAACTCTCTTCATACTAATTATCCTGTTTGCTTCCAGACTGTGACTTTGACCATGCTGACTATAGTACTATAGTAAATAAGACAGAGAAGTTAAAATAAGCAATAGTAAATCTGTTTTGGTCAAACCACCTAACTCAAAATAGATATATTTAATTAATGACCTGCTTGCAGTCTTAAAGAAGAATAGATTCACAAACTGCAAAATCTCATTGTTTTGGGGAACAGAAAGCTTCATTTAAACTAAACATTTAAACTAAACTTAATATGTATGAATTTGTTTTAAAGTGAATAGAACCCAAAACATTCCAGTGGGAGTTAAGTATATTGAATACCACAAACTATGAACCCACGGCAGAGCGAAGTGGAAGGGGAGTGGGTGGTGACCAGAGAAGTAAGCAAAGGATAGGAGTGGTTTCTGATTATTAGAGAGGGGAGAGAGGAGGGGTTTCAGCAGAGGTTTCTTAAAGGGGTGTGTGTGGCAGTTGAGCTCACATGAGCCTAAACTGGAGCTGTAGGTTAGTTGTGAGTAGTGTGACAGTCTAATATCCCCCATTTACCCTAATGTCATCTGCAGACATGGAGTCTCTGCTAGGTCAGATTAGGGAGGCTGCAGCTGAAAAAGGCCAGGATTGGCTGTCAGCGTTAGTGGCCTCCATCCCCAGAGTTACCCCTGCTAGGGATAGTTCTCCCTCTATAGTCCCACCTACCCCCCCTCCTATTTATAGTAGGGAACCATCCCCTGATATCCTCAATTCCCCCCCTTCCCCCCCTACTGGATCCTCTCTCCTTCACCTATCTCCCTCCCCCCCCATCCACCTCGGCCATCCTACCTCAAGAGGCCTGTCATCGTCCGTCCAGAAGAACCAGGCCTCCGGCAAGACTGAGCCTTGGTCCATCAGCCCCTTCAGTGAGCCAGCCGGCCCCTCCTGCTGGTCTGAACGATGCTGGGCCTGGAGGGAAGTCGCGGGCGAAGAGGCACGCCGGTGAAGCATCTAGCGGGCTGAAGGTACCCCGGCTGGGAGTTGCTGAGAAGGCACAACATGTGGTCCGGCAGCAGGAGCTGGCATGTGGTTCTAGGAAGCTCGGCGGGATGAAAATGGCACAACCGGAAGAGACATCAGCATCACTTCCGGAGGCCCGGCAGCAAGGAATGGCGCGACCGGAAGTGACGTCAGCGTCACTTCCGGCGGCTCGGCGGAGGACGGCGGAGGCCAGCAGGGACGGCGCTGACAACAGGAAGGGTGAGTTACGGGTCCCGCGGGATCTGTGGTCTGTGATCAGTGAGGTCTGATGCTGGGTCTGAGAGGCAGCAAGCCCAAAGAGAGGCAGTGCCACCTGGGGGTGTGGACCAGCCACAACCCAGGGTGGTGGGTATGTTCACTCAGAGCAGGAGGGTCATAGGCCTGGGAAGGGAGCTACCTGGGGGGGGGAGCTAGGGCCCTAGAACAGAGAATTAGGAGCCAGTAGCAGGCACCCCCCCAGGCAGGTGGATTATTCAGCACCCAGAGGAGCCCAGGGGACAGACAACCTGATGGGGAGGGGCGGGTTAATCCTGTCACAATAAGGCCAGGCGGTAAGGGGTTACAGGCTAGAACCCAAGCTGGGAATGGGCGCAAAAGAGCCCCACTGGTGGAGGGGCCTGGTAGCCGGGTAAGCCAGGCAAGGAGAGAGCCCAGGGCTGGAGTGGCAGCTGCAGGGTATTTGGAGGACGCAGAGAGCGACGAGCAGTGTGGGAGGTATGACACTTCATCCCCAAACGAGAGGTCGGATAGTGGGGTAGTAGATGGAGGAAGGCAAGGCAGACGCTACTCCCCTGGTAGAACTAGGGTTAGGATCAGGAGTGGAAGGCGGCAAGAGGAGACCTCACAGAAGTTAAACTGCAGGAGAAGCGGCAGGGATGAGCCCCGCAGGCTGGAAAGGGCCTTGGGGGAAGGCAAGGAATGTCTCATGTGTACCAATCACACAGGTCCTCTGCCTTTTATACAGGTTCGCAGATGTCATCAGCACGAGCGGCAGCGACACGCCGACGGAGTGGCGACAACAACCCATCAAGTTCAGTTGCCGCACGGTGGGATGCTATCCCGGCGGAGTTGTGCAGGAAAGCCGCAACACCTCACTCTGGAGGTGAGTGCCTTGCACACGGCTCATGCACACACAAAGCACAATCAATACAAGGAACACAATCAGACACTATAGTGGAGCTACTGAGGATTGTGTTGTCTAAGTTAGAAGGTGGGAAGTCAGCGGCGCAGGCATGGGTCCCAGCAATGTTGGTAGATGCAGGAAGGGGGCAGGCAGAGAGTGGGGGAGAGCCAGAAAACAGGTAAGAGTGACTCTGCATCTATCGTGGTAGCGGATACAGCGCTGGCAGCCCCCACCCTCTGCTGGATAGGCCCTCTGGGAGTTCATGTAGCTCAGGATCTAAAAGATAGGATATGGAAGCGGGAGTTTATAGAAATATTTTCCTTGCTGCCGCTGGATCAGTATTTTGAGGTTAAGGAGGACTCATCCCGGGATGAGGGCAAAAAAGAAGAGGATGAGAGAAAGCGTAGGTTTAGGAGAATCCCCAAAACCTTCGCGAATTGGTCGCAAGCGGTTGCAATCTTGGCAAGCATAGTCGGGGAAAGGAAGCCAGAATATTGCTGTGCCCTATTCTGCTACCAGGACGAAATAGACAGCATCCATAGGACATACGGGGGGATGGCCTGGTGGGCGTACGACGAACAGTTCAGGCAGAGGATGGCGGTTAGGGAGAAAATGAGATGGGATGATAGGGAGGTAGGCATATGGATGAAGATAGTCACCCCACTCAGAGCGGCTCAGTCCTTTCGTGGGTCCGGTAATAGGCAGCAGCAGGTCGCCAGCTCGGTTAGGAAGGGATGTTGTTTCCTATACAACGAAAGTTCATGCAAATGGGGATCTGCCTGCAGATTCAGGCACGAGTGTTCGGAATGCGGGCATCCACACCCATTGTTCCGGTGTTTCAAGAAATTGCGCGGAACTGCAGGGCAGTCTGAGCCCGCTTCCAAAAGCGAGAACGCCGATCAGGCTAGAAAGGATGCTTCCTTGGTTAAAAATGTACGGTAGGCGAAGAGGGTACGCTAAAAAGGTGGAGTTGATCCGTGATGGTTTTGACTGCGGTTTTTCTATTCCATTTAAGACTTTTCCTGAGCTATTGTTCGTTCCCCCTAATTTAAAATCGGGTTTCCCGGCATCGTCAGGGAAAAGATTGCAAAAGAACTAGCTTTGAGACGGATGGCTGGCCCCTTTCGGGAGCCACCCGCCCCAAACTTGAGGTTATCGCCATTAGGCGTGGTTCCCAAGAAGGAGCCTGGCAAGTACAGGCTGATACATCACCTTTCTTACCCCAAAGGGGGATCGGTGAATGATGAGATCGATAAGGACTTGTCAGCGGTTAGGTACACCCCATTTGATCAGGCCTTAAAGCTTGTTTGGTTAGCAGGCAGGGGCGCCCTATTGGCAAAGGTAGACATTGAGTCTGCTTTCAGATTGCTTCCGGTAAACGCGGAGAGTCAGCATCTACTAGGTTGACACTTTCAAGGAAATTTGTGTTTGCCTATGGGATGCTCTATGTCATGCGCGTATTTTGAAGCTTTCAGTTCCTTTGTTCAATGGGTTGTACAGGTCAAGTCAGGATCCAATTCCCTAGTCCATTATTTAGATGATTTCCTTTTTGTCGGGCAGGGGGGTTCTCAGGTGTGTGGGGATCTGATGGACGTGTTCATGTCCGTAGCGAAAGACTTCGGGATCCCTATTGCGAGAGAAAAGACAGAGGGTCCATGTACAGTGCTTAGCTTCCTGGGGATTACAATTGATTCAGGGAGGTTGGAGTGTCGTCTGCCGGACAATAAAATAACCGATCTCAGGGCCAGAGTGGAGGAAACTCGGGGAGCCCGGAAAGTGACCCTTAAGTCCCTTCAGTCTCTGATTGGAAAGTTAAACTTTGCCTGTCGGATAATTCCTATGGGAAGGATATTTTCTAGGCGCTTGTCGTTGGCGACTGCTGGGGTTAAACAGCCTCATCACTTTATTAGGGTCACTATGGATATGAAGGAGGATTTAGAAGTGTGGTTAAGGTTCTTGGATTCTTTTAATGGGAGATGTTTTATCCCGGGCAGTTCCCGTCAGCAACTCGGAGATAGACCTTTTTACGGATGCAGCCGGTAGCGTTGGATTCTGGGCTTATCTAAGGGGGCAATGGTGCGCTGAGCAGTGGCCGCCGGAGTGGGTTTCAATAAGGCTAACTAAAAATTTGGCATTCTTAGAACTCTTTCCTATAGCAATCGCAATGTTTATTTGGGGGGATCAGCTTAGAGACCGGCAGCTGATATTTCATTGTGACAACATGGGGGTGGTTCAGGCGGTCAATTCACTGTCGGCTTCCTCTCTGCCGGTGATAAGATTGATCAGACAGTTGGTTCTTAGGTGCATGCAGTGTAACATTAACTTTAGGGCTAAGCATGTACCTGGGGTTCAAAATGTGATAGCAGATGCGTTGTCCCGGTCACAGTGGGATCGTTTCCGGCAGGTGGCTCCATCGGCATCCGAGACAGGAATCCCGTTACCATGCCACTTATGGAACATGGGAGCGTGATGCTAGGGGAGTTGATAAAGAATTCGCTGGCACCAACCACATGGAGGGGTTATAAGAAAGTGTGGCTGGAGTGGGAAGCTTTTGGGGAAGAATTAGCCAGAAAGAGTGGCGGTGAGGTAAATGATCTGAGCACCCTCATCGCGTTCATGCTGCAGTGCCAGGAGCGGGGAATATCCCCGTCCGTGGTAGGTAGGAAGATAACAGCCCTGGCCTTCATGTTGAAGCTGCAGGGGAGGCCAGATGTCACAAAAAATTTCTGTGTGAGGCAGGCTTTAAAGGGAATGAGACGGGGGACCAAACGAAAGGACGTGAGGAGGCCTATATCATTTGCAGTTTTGCAATCCTTATATGGCGAGCTAAGGGGAATTTGCAAATCTGAGTACGAGGCTCTGTTGTTTCAGACTGCGTTTTCGCTCGCTTTCTTTGGGGCGTTTCGGATTAGCGAACTGGTAAGCCGGAACAAGACAGTTATGGGAGGTCTTCAGGATCAGGATGTAGAAGATTTGGGTCATTCACTGGTTATATGGGTTAGGCGGTCGAAGACCGACATTTATGGTAAGGGGTCTGCCATTTATTTGCATCCAATTTCATTCGCAGTCTGCCCTTGTAAATTAGTAACTAGTTTCAGGATAGTTAGAGGGAAGAAGCAGGGTTCCTTCCTAATGCACGAAGATGGGAGTCCTTTATCTTAGTTCCAGTTCATTTCCGTTCTCAAGTTAACATTGGGTGGAATTGGGCTAACACCATCGCAGTTTGGGTCGCATTCGTTTAGCATAGGGGCAGCAACTGAGGCAGCGGGGTCAGGTATGGGGGATGACTGGGTTAAGAGAATAGGTAGATGGGAGTCTAATAGCTTCAGGTCATATATTCGTCCAGAGTTAGTGACTGGTAATTAAGGCTTTCTTTATGACAGGTTCCACCTGGCAGTTGTGGCTCATGGGTCACTCGTATATTTACTGGACCAGGAAGGAGGCTGGGATCAAGGATGGAGGTTTGCAGCTGGGATTCCCTTCAGATCGGGTGTCACTCCGGTGGTTGGGGGTTAGAGGGCATAAGTGGCACAAGCTGGTGGAGCATATAGCGGGGTATTCCAGAATGTTTGAGGGGCCCGAGGTGTTGTTTGTTCACGCTGGGGATAATGACTTAGGAAACATGCCAATCAAGGAGTTGATTAGGATAATGAAGCGTGATATAGAGCGCTTGTTGGCTCTCTTCCCGGGTTTGGGGATAGTATGGTCAGAAATGATACAGCGTAGGAAGTGGAGGGCTCCCATGGATGGGGCAACGATGGACAGGTATAGGAAGCGAGTCAACAAGGCAATGTCGAGTTTCATTAGGAGGCATGGAGAGATCTCCATAAGGCACGTTGACTTTGAGATAGTTGACGTTGAGCGATATTTTATGAAAGATGGGGTAAACTTAAATCTAATTGGGTTAAATTTGTTTATTTATGCTATTAAGGACCGCATTGCAAGGGCCATAGCTTCGGTGGCGGAACGCACGTGACGTGCGTTTGTGGCGGTAGTGCTTGCCCTCCTACGTTGGTGAAGGAGGAGGAGCCTCTAGGGGCACGGGGTCCCCTGAGGGGTATTAGGCTAAGAAGGGCGAGCAAGCACTAGTTGATATATTGGTTAATTAAAATTTGGTTTTGGTTTTACCTGTTAAGTCTAATAAAGAAGCTGTGGCCAGTTTTTTATACCCAGATTGGTGTCTTGTCGTTATTTCAGGTTTGTTGGGCTTTGGGGATATGCCAGGTATGACGGTAACTGGTCAATGAACCCACGGCAGAGCGAAGTGGAAGGGGAGTGGGTGGTGACCAGAGAAGGAAGCAAAGGATAGGAGTGGTTTCTGATTGGTAGAGAGGGGAGAGAGGAGGGGTTTCAGCAGAGGTTTCTTAAAGGGGTGTGTGTGGCAGTTGCGCTCACATGAGCCTAAACTGGAGCTGTAGGTTAGTTCCCACCCTCCCTCCCTCTTGTTTCGCTATCTTGGAATGTTATTCAAAAAAAATAAATAAATAAATAAAAAAACATTCATAAAAATTTTGTAAGGGATATGGTACGTGTTTTATATGTCACAGCAGGGGGCGGTAGTGATTGCCCTCCTACGTTGGTGAAGGAGGAGGAGCCTCTAGGGGCACGGGGTCCCCTGAGGGGTATTAGGCTAAGTAGGGCGGGCAAGCACTAGTTGGTATATTGGTTAATTAAAATTTGGTTTTGGTTTTACCTGTTAAGTCTAATAAAGAAGCTGTGGCCAGTTTTTTATACCCAGATTGGTGTCATGTCATTATTTCAGGTTTGTTGGGCTTTGGGGATATCCCAGGTATGACGGTAACTGGTCATGCTTTGACATTTACAATATATATATATATATATATATATATATATATATATATATATATATATATATATATATATATGTATATATACATTTATGCATCAACAGTAAATGCATTAACACATTTGCATTTATGCTAATAACTTCATATTTTTCTTAATTGGTACCAGCATGATGTAGAAAATATATAAATCAGAATATAACAATGTTTATGAGCTTAAACTACCTTTTGGATCGCTACCTTGTCGTGGTGAAGGCTCTTGTGAAGCTGTGAGCTATACCATGTAGGGTCACCCAAATTGCAGTCCACTGGAGAAGGAACTGGCAACCCACTCCAGTATCTTTGCCATGAAAACCTTATGGATGAGCACAACCAGACACAAGATGTGTCCACATGATGTGCCCACTTTGTATATGCTTTACTATATGATTGATTTTTTAAACAGATGTCTGGATTTCTTTTGTGTTTTCTTAGCATTTGGAAATCAACATAGAAATGTATGAAATGTAGTGATCACAAACCTATGGGACTTAATTTAAGACATTTCAAAGCAGTTGTTTTTCCAACAAAATTTTCAAAAATGTAGGGTTTTTTAAGTAGATTTATAGAGTTAAAAATGATTGAGAAGTAGCTTGCTGGTGTAAAGCTGGTAAGCAAAGTTATTGCATGGGTATAATTTGCTAATTATCTCCATATAAATATAAGATCTTAATTTAGAGTTGAATAAATGTAGGTGGAAATTACAGTTTGCATGGTGTCTAATATTACTAAACAGCTGGAGCAGAGGAGTATATACTTACTTATTTAGAATTCTGTCTACTAAGTAATTTTACCTGTCTTTGCATTGTTGTCCATTGTTCATTCTTACCACAGTTTTACACTTTAAGACTTTTTGCTAGCTATGTATCAAATCATATTGTTGTTATTATTATTAACTAAGTTATGCCCTATGAGAGTAAGGGCATGCAAAGAAATACCTTTTAGGATAGCCCATTTGCTTGACATTAAAATATAATTTGTATTTCTTAATCTATTAAAAACTTAAGGTATTTAAAAACGAGACGATTAAGAACAATAATGTATGTTGCTCTGATGACCAATACTGCTGCCAATATATTAATACATTCAAGACTTACAATAGTCAATTTATAGTGTGTTCATTTATTTACTGTCCCTTCACATTCCTTATTAAACAACTTTGTTATTGTGTTTGCTACTTGTCTTGTAATTATTGTATACCTAGGCCCTCATTAAATTCCAAATTTGCAGCAGTTACAGAGCGATTAAATTGAACAAGCCCGCAATTACAAGGCTGAAAACGCAAACTGTAAACCATGCTCTCCCGTAAGTAGCATTTCAGAGCATGATCATAATCAATTAAGCAAGCCCGCAGCTACTGATTTAGAAACAGCCAATAGTTAATGAGATTGTCATCATGACGTCAGTAAAACATGGCTTGTAAACGTCAATTAATTAGTGTTTAGAAGTCCTATTTGTGATAGGACTCACAATCCAGAAATATTGCAATATAAAAAAGTCAATAAATCTACTATGCAAGTTCAATGATGATTCCCGAGATTGATATAACACAGAAATTACACATAAAAATATCCTTTTTGATTGCAGAGGTTTGAGCTTGAGACTTTTGTGCAATTATATATAATGTCTTACATCGCTTTTCCCATATTTTCAAGTGCAGTATTGAGTTTTTATTTGTTTTTATAGTGTTATGAACAGGTGTTGAACCCCCTTGCGAGTCCTCTCTAGTACTCCATTTATGTGTGTGAAAGCAATTGCGGGCTTGAGGAATTGTAGCAATTTAATAGAGGTTCGCGATTTGGGCAATTGTGGGCTTGACAGATCATAGGCTTAGCTGGGTCCAAGTTACAATTTTGAAAACCGCAGTTGCTTTTCAGCCTGTAACAAGCAGATCGATTGCGGGTAGCTAAAAGAGGCCAATTTAATAGTAGTATCTTGTGCAGGCTACGTTACAGGCTGCAGTAAATACAATTTGGACAATTTGATTGGGCCCTTTGTGACTTGGATGATTCATACAGTTGCTATTACTGCAGTACCTATTTCAATTATAGCAAATCCTTTTATGTTTTTTGTGTCAAATCCTTTTCAATACCCTCTTAGATTTACTTAAATTGCATTTCTCACATACTGTATATTTATACATGTATAAAATATGTCACTATTTGTTTAAATTCAAAACTTATGGCTTTAAAGATATTTAATATGTGAATCTTCTAAGGAAAACTGGTCCCTAAGATATACCTAAGATATTAGCTTATCTTGTAACAATGTGCTAGTCACTCTGATATCTTAAATTTGCGAATGTATACCTTGTGCATCTATTACAAGTTGCACTGCATTAACCTTTAAAATTAATCAAATATATACTTTTAGAGGAGCACTGAAACTTCTATTCCTTATATATAATCAGTTTATTTGTTGTTATTATTATTATTATTATTATTATTATTATTATTATGACAATATCTTTAAAAGAGGATTAGCAGTAATGATTGGGTGCTTACTGATTTCTTTCACTAAACTAACAGTCAAACTAAATGTGAGCAACATTGGTGGCATTGGTAAACAAATATCTACCTTTAAGATAATGTTTCAGTGTAAATAAAAGCAAGTATTTGTTGTAATGAAGGATTTTGCACACATTGATACACACATTGTGCCATATTTCTTATGTTATTATAGTTCTTTTCTAATGTTTTATTGTTTTGGCTCCCATATCTAATGTTTTCAACAGTGGCATGTCCTTTGTGCGCTGGAGAACAGTGCGCCATCATCAGGGTGCCGAGGACTGTGCCCTGATGACGCTCTGCCCTCCAGCCTGCATCCCAACTGCCACAGAGGCATCTCATGCGCGAGCGCCCCAATATCATATGTACTGGACCTGCTTGGCAAGGTAAGGGTCTGACAGTGTGCCATATGGGCCAGGCATTGTTTCATGGGTCACTTGGAGCATGTTGCATTGCATGTTTATCACACAAGCAAATAATGACAGTGACATGTAGTGATAAACATGCAATGCAACATGCTCCTAGTGACACTCGCACACAATGACAGTGACATTACATACAATATGCTCCTAGTGACACATGCCAGTCCCACATGGCACACTGGCAGCCCCTTACCTTAGCCTTGGCAGCCTTCAGCATGCAGGTCCAGTAAACATGAGATGGGGGCGTGTGCATGAGAAGCTGTTGTGGCAGATGGGATGCAGACTGGAGCGCAGAGCGTCATCAGAGCGCAGTTCTCTGCGCCCTGATGACGGCGCACTGTTGGTCGGGGTGCCTTTTTCAACACTAGAGTTGGATGAGGTTTCGATGAACCCTGGATGCATCAATAATACATTAAAGGAAGTTGTATGTGAGGGTATTTACATTTCTATCATGCTGTTGTTGCATTTCCTAGAAGCAAGCAGTCTGCTTCTGAGGGTGAAGGGGTGAGTTGTCAATTTCAGTCTTAACCAATTATCAAACAACAGCTCTAAACCTTTGCCTGTTTCCTCCTCACCACCCTCCTACCAATCTCTAGAAACAAACACAGCCATTAACAGGTGATGTAAAGAAAAACAATTCAATACCTGTACCCATAATTATCTTAAAAAATCTGATTTCTTCCCAAAAAATACTTTGCCCTTGGCTTACACAACTGCTAACATTGTGTGTTTGGTACATAATTCACAAACAACTGTCTTTTTTCTTGAACTTCAGTGGTCCTATAACTTTTATCTATTTAATTATTGCTCCAACATTTTACACAGTATTATATACAACAGGTAATACATTGAAGGTGTTGAAGTTCCTTCCAATAAATACATAAATAAATAAATAAATGTTTCAATAAATCTCATGCCTGTAAATTAACAAGTTGATTAAAAAAATAATAGTAATGATTACCATTATATTGTTCCTGATGCCATTTGTCAACCTGCAGCTAGGAATTATTCTTGACGCCAGATAGGACCTGTCACAAAGCTTGGTCCAAAGCCCTATCAGCCAAAATTGAAAATGATACAGTTTGAAAAATATCAGAGATGAGTATTTATTTGTTTTAATTTACAATTTATTTTTTCTACCTCTACATTAAAGTCTTACGCAGCGAGCCTGCAACAACTGCTAAGGGCCCCAGTTGCTGGCAAGAAGCGCCAAATGCGATACTTGCGGTGGTGGAGATTAGCTCCGTAGGCGCTCATCCCTACGACCGTGTACAACTTAGGCAGTGAGCGCCAAAGGCACTCACTGCACTAGTGGAGATGAGCGCCATAGGTGCTCATCCCTACGAACCCGCACACTGCGCTTGTGGAGATGAGCACCCTATGACCTGCAGGACTACAGATCAACAGAAATCTCAATTACACAATTCACAATGCGAGACCTGTAGCAGTTTGAAAAAATCCAGTGGAAAAATTACAGCCCTTAACACTTTGCAAAACGGAAAGCTGGACCCAATACGGCCCACTGCACTTAGAAATAAGAAAAAAATACAAGGTCATAAAAAAAACTAACTTAACGGCCGAACCGCACCCTAACATAATCAACAAACACACAAAGAAAATAAAGGGGAAAAAAACATCACACACAGCACTGGGGGACAGCCAGGACCTCTGTGAGTGAGGTTGCACTAGAATTTAAACACAATTTGATGAGTTTAGCCACTCGAAAATCGCCTAAGTGACAAGAAAAATGGTGGCTGAAAAAGGGGGCTACACGATCCCAAACCACACAAAACATTGCCAGGCACATAAGGAAAGTATGGAAAAGCAGGACTTAGAAAAAAACAAATACGAGCTGCGGGGCTTACAAAAAATGTTTTTGAAGTTAACGGACGAACCACGCACAATTAAAAACAACAAAAACACAAAGAAAATAAAAAATTTAAAATAAATAAACATCACACACAGCGTGGGGGGCCAGACAGGATGTTTGGGAGTGAGGTTGCAGGACAATTTACACACAATTTTGCGAGTTTAGGCACTACAAAATCGCCTAAGCAACAAAAAAAATGGCTGACAAAAAAAATGAAAACGAGGCTACACGACCCCTAACCACGTTAAACACTGCCAGGCACATAACATTTTACTCAGCAATGTACGAGGTACAAAATACAATATTAAAAAAGACTGACAAAGCTCCAGACCCAGCGTAACACATACACAATCGCCGCCATTTTACAACACTAAATTGCTAGCAATAACATTACCATTCTAAAATGGCGATTTACACAACTAAACAAACTGTTTGACCTTGCGCACGCTGCCTATTTATACTGCACACTTGCCACATTGTTGATACTTACACCTCAGGTCAGCAACAGTACAAATGTAAGTAGTATTCTGCAGGAAAATCTTAAGAGATTGTTAGCTCTTCAGCATATTGATTGCTGGATATATTAATTACAAATAGGTAAAGTATATAAATTTATTATTTAATATATTTATTAATTAATTAGTTATAAAAAATATATTTAAAAAAATAAAAAGAGCAGGGGATTGGCTCGCAATAAGCGCCAAAGCCGCTCTGCGCGAGGCTCGCAATGTGCGCCCAAGGTACTCAAAGGACCAAAAGCCGTATATTGTGTGGCAAACAGCATTCCCAGCTTTAAAATTGCATTGACCATCATTTCTTAAAGGGCAATATATATATATATATATATATATATATATATATATATATATATATGTGTGTGATTATGGTATTAATGAAGACGTAATGAGAAACATAGTTTAGTAATCCAGCCCTTTGTTTTGTCAGAAACAAAGGGCTGTTTAATGTATCTGCATTTAAACATGTTTGGCATTAACCTGCACATTCACATATTATTTTATTAAATTATATTGCATTAGTCTTTCCCAAACTGTGTTCATTGGAACCCTATATTTTTGTTCATGGAAACATATTAACATATATATTTATATGTTTATGGTAGAGATGAACCATTATGACTATGTAGCCTGACAAAGTCCACTGACAAAGTCTATCATTTTATTGGTATTTTAACAACAACAGTAGGAATGCTGCCTATAACCCCAAGAACACCATCCCCACCGTCAAACATGGAGGTGGAAACATTATGCTTTAGGGGTGTTTCTGCTAAGGGGACAGGACAACTAACTGCACAGCATCAAAGGCACGATGGACGGGGCAATGTACCATCAAATCTTGGGTGAGAACCTCCTTCTCTCAGCCAGGGCATTGAAAATTGGTCCTGGATGGGTATTCCAGCATGACAATTACCTAAAACACACAGCCAAGGTAGCAAAGGAGTGGCTCAAGAAAAAGCACATTAAGGTCCTGGAGTGGCCTAGCCAGTCTCCAGACCTTAATCCCATAGAAAATCTGTGGAGGGTGCTGAAGGTTCGAGGTGCCAAACATCAGCCTCAAAACCTTAATGACTTGAGAGTATCTGCAAAGAGGAGTGGGACAAAATCCCTCCTGAGACGTGTGAAAACCTGGTGGCCAACTACAAGAAACGTCTGACCTCTCTGATTGCCAACAAGGGTTTTGCCACCAAGTACTAAGACAGAGGGGTCAAATACTTATTTCCCTCATGGGCCTGCAAATCAATTTATAACTTTTTTGAAATGCATTTTTCTTCTTTTTTTTTTTTGTTATTCTGTCTCTCACTGTTAAAATACACCTACCATTAAAATTATAGACTGATATTTTTTTTGTCAGTGGAGAAACGTTCAAAATCAGCAGGGGTTCAAATACTTTTTTCCTCCACTGTACCTAAAAAGATTGTTGTACATCTTTCACATTTTTGAACCATTCTGTTGTTCCATGTTCAGTTCTGACCATGGCCTCTTGGTCCTCATACAGATTCTTCAGGAGGTGGATGAGATGATCTGGAACTCCCATCTCTTCAAGAACAGGCCACATTTTGTTCTGATCCACACAGTCAAAAGCTTTATAATAATATATGAAGCATATTTCTTGCTTTCTCTATTATCCAGTGGATATTGGCAATTTGATGTTTTGTGCCTCTACCTCTGCGGTACCCAGCTTGCACATCTGGCACTTTTCAGTACACATATTGTCCGATTCAAGCTTGCAGGATCTTAAGAATTACCTTGTTGGAACGAGAAATTAGTTTTCTAAATTTGTTACTAATTAGTTATTAAATAATTAAGTGAAACCTTTTTGTATGACCATTACAGTGGTTCTTTATCAATCATATTATATTAATATTTTGATATATTTTTTATATTTTTATAAAATAATAGAATATCCTGCAGCACTTATGCAAAATAAAAAAAAAACATTTTTTTTTGTAGCAACATTCAGACGGGAAAAAGGGCAACATTTCGGGTTGTTCTGTAAACTGTTGTAAAGCCTAAATTGACTGTATAATTCATACATTTTCATAGTCCCAAAAAGGCACCAACACTGGCCAAAAGAGACTGCAAATAATCATTTAAACGTATATATAAATTCTCATCATCTTATGTGTGAAGTATAAAAATGTATAGTGCAAAAATTGCTGTTGTCATTTAGTCATATCTGACTCAGTGACCCTATGGACCGCAGCACGCCAGACACATTGACACATCAA
The DNA here is from genome assembly GCA_027410445.1 of Discoglossus pictus. Taxonomy (NCBI): domain Eukaryota; kingdom Metazoa; phylum Chordata; class Amphibia; order Anura; family Alytidae; genus Discoglossus; species Discoglossus pictus. The sequence continues at coordinate 333,311,136 of CM050166.1, forward strand.
CTACTGCCCATCCGAGCTCCTTCATGCGCATATTCATTGCTTCAGTGACCTCATCAGTTAATCCCCTCCTTTGCATTTCCTTTCTTTATGTGACTTCCATCTTTTACAGCATCAGAGTCTTCTCAATGGAATTTTGTTTCTCATGATTTGGCCAAATTATTTGAACTTCCACTAAATGATCGTACCTCCAGTGAAAAGTTTGGCTTGATTTCCTGTAGTTTCGATTGATTGAATCTTCTTGCAGTCTTAGCAACTCTCAGCAGTTTTCAGCAGCACTACAGTTCAAAGATGTTAATTCTATGGCGCTCAGCCTTCTTTATGATCCAACTCTCACGTCCATAAGTTACTACTGGGAATACCATAGTTCTAACTCTGCAGACCTTTGCAGATAGAGTAATATCTTAGCTTGTCCAGACTCGCCAATGCTTTCCTCCACAGAAGGAGTGCAAAAATACAAAATATTTATTAACAATTTACTGTTACAATAAAAAATTCAAAGAATTGTATAAATAAAAAGAGAAATATACAAAAGAGTGCTCATAAAATAACCTAGATGGTATATAATTTATAGATTAACTGAGTTATAACATAAGGTATATATATACAGAACATATCAGCAAGTGTCCACTATAGGTATAAGACAAAAATTAAAAAATAATATCTCTTCTCTATATTTATCCCCTTTACAGACTTTGGGACTAAAGAAAAGGAGTTTATTTTTCTCCAACACATGTTTTTTTTTTCTGTTTGGAGATGTACATAGATCTTTATAGATTTTATAGTTTATTGAGACTCAAGGTGCAAAAATACATGATAAGGATAAACTGGGCATAATCATGTTTTGTTCAATACTAATTTCAGCATGCAAGAATTTGTTTTAAAGGGGAAATTACCCTTTATTCCCCTCATCCTTTAGAAACCTATATAGACTTGGTGAAAAGAGACTTTGAAAGACAAAAGAGATGGGGTGGCTTTCAACCATTACTTAACCCAGGAAGTAAGAAAAGCATTATAAGAATTGATTGAAAATAACACTATTATTATAAAAAGGGCAGATAAAAGTGGAGCATTAGAGATCATGGATTTTGACTACCACATTAAATACATTCTTTCTCAATTAAATGATCAAAATATCTTTGATAAATTAGGAGATACTCCCTTGAAATGTGTACATCTTATACAAGTATCCCTAGAAGAGGCAGTACAAAATAACATAATTTATGATAATCTAAATTATTGATGATATTTTGTTTACATAACTGATATAAGAACCAACACTTCTCCTGTATACTATTGGCAAACTGTAGCACTATATAAGTATATAAAAAGTATAGCTCAACAAAGACAAATACAATTCTTGAGCTAGATTCAACTGACCAAAGTGATTTAATATATCCCAAAAGAATTAGTGAAATAATTGTCAATATAGCCCCATCATTTTTCCAAGAATCTTATCAGGTAAAATACAATTACTCAACACTTAATTCCACCATTCAATGGGAATAGTCCAATTAATGATTCTTACATGGGTGAAATCACTTTCTTTATCCATATAGCAACAGTTACCAGTCTAAATTTTATGACCTATTGGGTGCAGTTTAATTCCGTCTGAATAATCTCTCCTATACCTATATTGATATGAGTTATTCCACACCAACTGTTAGTTTGGGAAACTGCAGTAATCAAACAGTCATCCCTTAGTGGGTAGAGCCTGTTATCTCTAAAACACTGTATACCCTTCTGTATTTTGCATACATACAGTGCCTTATATTATCACCTAGTTTATGTATAGGCTATATTCCATCTAGGTTATAATATTTATGAGCTCGAGAAACTGTTTTGTATATTTCTCATTTTCTTTATACAAAATAAATATAGTTTGTGTTTTTGTAACTGCATATTTTATTAGATATTTTGTATTTTTGCACCATGCACTTTCATACATCACATGCAGGTGATGGATTTATAAACCACTAAATGATTAGTAATCTCTTTTGGTCAGTTTTTGCGTCTTTCTCAGGACTATAAATGTTTATGAATTATACACTCAAATTATGCTTGTCAAAGGTTTGAGGAACCAACCGAAATATAGACCTTTTTTCAGTTCTGGATGTTGCGCCGCCGGAAAAAACGAAAACGAGGCTACACGACCCCTAAAGCAGCAAAATACCCCAAAACTAATACAGCTTTTACAAAAACCTGCACAACCTACAACATACACCATTAGCAAGGGCGCTACATCATACAAACCCGCCTACCACATACACATTCGCCGCCATTTCACAACAGTAACTTACAGAATGCGGAAGTACCCAGCTGCACAAACGGCCTCCCCTCACGCATGCAGCCTATTTACACTACACACTGCTCACATTGCTGACACTTACACCTCAGCTCAACAACACTGATAATCTACATTATATGCTGCAGGAACATCAAAACAGATTGTTAGCTCTTCAGCACATTCCTTGCTGCATATATTAATTACAAAGAGGTAAAGTATATTAATTTATGATTTCATTAATTACTTAATTAGCATAAAAAAATAAAATAGACACAAAAAAAAAAAATAGCACCACACTACCACAAACAACCACAAACACCTTCACCGCGCCACCCACAAGGAGCGCCAACGCTGCTCATAGGACACAAACTACACCAGGGGAGAGCTTTGCAATAAGCGACAAAACGAGATCACTGCCGACCTTACAATAAGCGCGAAAGCGCCTATGATAACAACAAATAAACCAACCCAGCGCCAGCCTCGCAATGAGCGCACAAGTATCTCAGACCACCAAAACACTTACTCTCTGTGGCAAACAGCATTACCTGCCTTACAATTTTATTACCGTCGTTTTTTGACGGGCAAGTTGCTAATATATATATATATATATATACTGTATATATATATATATATATATATAAAATAAAAAAAATAAAAACATAAACCCATGGTAATAATGGGATAAGTCTATAGTATAGGTATAAATTAGATCAAAAGGAGGAAAATAAAACAAAAGGAGTATAAGTTAGCCCAAGCTTTGTATTGCTTAAGTAGTTATAGACTCCTTAATTATAAGTGCTCATACAACTGTAATAGTCAATCATAGGACTATGTCTATAGTAAAGTAGATTAAAGTGAAGTGCACAAAAAAAGAAAAGAAAGATTAGACACTAGTATACTATATTTATAACAAAAAGAAAATAACAAATAGGAAATAGTGTCTCCTAAATATAAAGAGTAGGTGTATAAGAGGCTATTAAATGGTGTAGAGTTCACCATAGCATTGCGCTACATGCTCTTGCTGAATCACAGAAGGAGTAAAGTCCCACTCTATAGGCTCTTACCTTATCTTCTACATCCTGTACAAAGAAGGAAATGGGTACAGAAGGGAGACACTCCTATTTGTCTGAAAAATCCAAAAATATAGAGTTAAAAACAAACTGCCGACCAGTTTCGATATATTACTATCTTTCTCAAGGCTGTGTTGAGGTATGAGTCCTGTGTAGTTTTCGTGGGTCTTTTTTAGCTTTTCCCAGCGTTTTTTCCCAGCGGTTGCGTTTCTTGGTATTGTGCTCCCCTTATTACTGGTTTTGCGTGTGTAGGACGTCTTGACGTAATGGACGCTCTCTGAGTTCCGCTCTTGCGTTCCTGCTCACTACCCGTAGTCTCAGGCATCATAGGCATCCATCTCAATGATGTAAATGCATCTTGCGTCATGTACACGCTTCCTGGCAGTGACGCTTGTACTATTGATGGTGGAAGTCCCGCAAATTCGTATTGAAATATCTTTCTTTCCTACTGAACAACTTTATTGACTGTTTAATAGACATACAGTGACAAGACTTTTTTTCTTTACTATATTTTTTTCCCCAAACAATTTCCTCTTTGTTCTTTATCAAGACTTTATAATGAATGAAATGATACTTTCTTTTATCTAAAGCTGCTCAGAACTAGCCAAATAAATTGTTTTTTGTTCTTATTTACAGTTGTTTATATCCACTCTAGGTGTTCTCATTATTTTGTTTATTATTTCTTAGTTGGTTCAACTTTACTATCCTTTATTTCTCATTTATGACTTCTTAGAATGGAAAGATGTCAAATAAATGGACTGATGGTGAATCCTTCATTCAGTCCCCACGGGCCTTGGGCTCCCATTGGATAGATCCATTTGCATTCTTCTTGCATTCATTTTTGATCGATATTTCCTCCTCTTACATTGATTTTAACGTCATTTATGATGTGAAATTCTAGGCTTTTAACGTCACCTTGATGATAAAGTTTGACATGTCTAGACACTGGAGTGTCTAGTTCTTTAATTATAGAAGAAACGTGCACCAGTATCCGTCTCCTTATCTGCCTAATAGTTTTTCCGACGTATAATTTTTTACATTTACACACTATGATGTATATTACGTGTGTAGATAGGTAGTTATAAAATGAATTAAGTGGAAATTCTTTTTTTGAATAAGTATGATAAAAAAGATTTTTCTGGTTTAATATACTGGCAGGCTTTACAATTTCCACATTTGTATAGGCCTTTAGTTTTTGTTAGCCAGTTTTTACTTTCTTCTTTTTTATTTGAGAAGAAGCTTTTGACTAGTTTATCTCCAAAATGTATTCCTCCTCTATATGTTATTTTAGGATAATCCGAAAGGACTGTCTTCAGCGCTTCATCCTCATATATTAGGTGCCAGTGCTTTTTCAGAATGTTTTTAACTTGTTCGCTATCTGTACCGTATGACAGGATACATCTTGTGTTTTTTTCTACTTTTTCTTCCTTCTTTTTAAATAGGAGTTCTGTTCGATCCTTGTTTAACGCTTTTTTTATATGCGCTTTTTTTATATTATTTTAGTATTCTATTTGGGTAGCCTCTTTCCTTTAGCCTTTGTTTTAATCCATATGCTTTTAGTTGGAATTCTTCCATTGTGTCACAGTTTCTTCAAAGTCTCACATATTGACCAATTGGTATAGCAACCTTCTGCGATCTAGGATGTTGGCTTTCCCATCGTAGTATACTATTTGTTCATGTTTCCTTTCTATATAGGGTAGTATGTAGTTTCCTGGTATTGGATTTTGTAAATTTTAGATCTAGACAATTAATTTCCCTTTCATTTGCTTCCCATGTCAATTTGATATATATAATTTTTGTTTAAATGAATAATGAAGTCTTCCAATTCTTTGTTGCTTCCTTTCCAACAGATCAAGATGTCGTCAATATATCTCTTCCATAGTAGGACTTTATAAGTATCAAGATCTTCGCGGAAAACATTAGTATTTTCCCATAGTCCTAGGAATAGATTTGCAAAGCGGGGGGCGCAGCTTGTTCCCATTGCCGTGCCTCTGATTTGGTGGTACCACTTTCCATTAAATATAAAGAAATATCTCGTTAGAAAAAATTAGAGTAAGTCGAGGATGAATTTATTTATTTTCTTATTGCTTGAGCTTCATATGTCGAGGTAATACTTGACTGCTTTTATTCCTTGGTCGTTCGGGATACTGCTATACAGTTGTTCAACATCTACGGTTCCTAATATCGCTGTAGATGAAATTTCCAGGCCATCTATATTTTTAAGGGTATCCATGGTATCTTGTAAATAAGATGATAGGCTTTTCACAATATCCTTGAGCTCACTATCGATAGATTGGCTAATTCTTTCTGTAAGATTGTTTGTACTCGATACTATTGGTCTACCCGGAATTGGTACACGTTGTTTGTGTATTTTTGGGTGTGCATAGAAAGTGGCTGCCATAGAGTCTTTAGGAAGTAAGTAGTCATAATTTGCCTTAGTAATTATACCGTCTTCAATAGCTTGAAGGAGAAGAGATTGCAACTCCATAAAATATTTCCATGTTGGGTCTTTTGGTAGAACTTTGTAAGTATCTTGGTCTCGTAATAGGGTCAGGCACATTTCTAAGTAATCTTCTTTTTTCATTAGGACAATATTGCCTCCTTTGTCTGCTCTTTTGATTTCAATGTTTAATTTAGTTATTTCTTCTATAGATTTTCTTTCTTCTATCCGGATGTTACTGTATAATTGATTAGAAGCATAAAGTTTATTCATATAGTCTAGATTTTCTAGATCTATGCTTACTAGTTTGAGGAAAATATATAAACACTCCACACAACTTTCATTGTCACATGGTGGTTTGTGAAATGTCCTCCCCCTTTTAAAAGGGACATATTTGGAGTCAGTCCCACAATTGGTCTGCTGCTGTGTATTTTTGGGCAAATGAGTTCCAGCAGAATATAATTTTCCTCTGACTGGAGGGTTCCAATATTATATGCATCCTTAGCATAGAGGGGCTTAGCTGCTAAGAAGAGGGCCTGTGTCACACCTCACCAGTCCAGACATAGGTGCCTGGGGAAGATCTGTTGGAGTAATGCTATACCAGCCAAATTTGCTTTTGAAGAAGATTAATGACAATCACAATTCCTGTGAAACTGGAGTTGAGCTTCTGCTGTGGGGACTCTACTTTCTCCCTGTGATCCCGTGAAATAGTTTAAACTCCTTCTGTTGTGACGGGACTTCCACTGCCTCACTTAGTTTCCGCTGGGGATCACTAGTGCTAACTGCACTACTTCCCTTTTGCTACTGGAGAGCGCCAGCATCCTCCATGTCACTTTCCATGAATTCCTGTTCCTTGGATGGCTCACCTATGCCATCTCCTATCTGCTTTTGGGGAGAATTGACATCTGCCATGCCACCTCTCATTTTCTGTTGGGGAGCTCTGACATCCCCCATGCAGTCTGCCATGAAATCCAACTGCTGATGAAGAGTACCTGACTTACCTAGGCCACCTCTCATCTGTCTCTAGAGAGATCTGGCATCCTCCATGTCACCTACCATATGCAACTGGGGAGTGCCGGTATCCTCCATGACACCTACTATGAAATCCTGCTGCTGGAGAGTGCCTGCTTTACGTAGGCAACCTCTTATCTGTCTCTGGAGAGCGCCCGTATCTCCCATATCATCTCTCATGAAATTCTGCTGCACCGGAACAACTGGATGTAAGATGACTCCAAAGCAGCTTCTTTGGAGGCGATCTATTCCATTTCTCAAGTGACTCCTTTGGGTGATCAAGTTTCGCAGTGACACTAATCTCCTACTGTGGCTGACTGTATTGGTCCCAAAACTACTATGACAACAACAATGTTCACATCAAATTACAGTGATAACAAGGTGTCTCTGAAACTCATCTGGGAACAGCAGATCAGCATACCTTTGCCCCAGTTCCCTTGCTTGCTCCACTACAATTTCCAATACTTACTGTAACTGCTCCTCTAGATCATCCCCCAGACTTTTTCCCCATGTTGCCAATAGTTCCTGCTTATTTCTTCATGGGGACCTCCAGTTCCTCCCTCATCTCCTTGCTGAGTTTCCCCTTAGACTGCTGAGAAATCAGGGATTGCAGCATCAGTTCTATCATGGCTAAGCTCCTTGTGCGGGTTGAATCTACCTCAGTCCATGGTTCAGAGAAAACACTTTACAAAACCCTGACTGGTTCATGGTGTTTACGACAAAAAATTATAGTACAATGTTATAGATTGTGTATTAGTCTAGGAGAAAAGCAAGTTATGAGTATGGCATATGATGTTTGGGGTAGACAAAAGGCAAGGTGATAAATACCTACTCACATTAGAGTAATTTAGTGATTGCCATTGTGATTATCATGTAATTAACACAAATTGATTTGAATTTATTAGATATTATGTGGGTAAAGATTACAGGGAGGGGGTGCTATTGAGCTCCAGAAAATTCCTGCCTTTGGCTGCTGGAATCCCCCTCTGAGGCTATCTTCTTAGAAGGAATGGTCCTCTCAGTGCCCGATGGTCAGATCAGAATCATCAATATCAGCTCAGGACCCAAGGTTCACTGCGTCAGCTAACCTGTATCATCTGCTTCTTCAGTGGGCTTGAAAAAGTCAAGCAGACCAATCCTACCCAGCAGAGTCCAATCCGGTATTCAATACCTTCTCCCAAGAGAGCATTAAAGATTCAGAGCAGCATAGTGATTTTATCTCAGTAGCCTTCCCTCTAAATGAAACACATCATTCTCGATGTGTCCCAAGAAGAGCATGTTTTTTTCTGGTTACAGGTAGTGTATTTATACAAATACAGGACAAAAGATTTACATGTTTCTCGGCTGAACATATGCAAACTCCCACCCAGATTAGGATTACACAATAACATATTTGCCTCCGGTGTATGCAGCTGATTGGTCCATAAAAGGTGGCTAATCAGTTGGCAGGGGAAACTGTGGGCTTGGCTTGCCCACCTTGGGTGGATCTATGGGAGGCACCTACAGAGTAAAAAGTGCTGGAACATGCAAACAAAAGAAAAATAATACACTTAAACAACCATAGGATGTCACTGCAGGATATCAAATGGAACAGTCCCTAGTTCAGCAGTGAATTTGCTACATAATGTGAAACTGAATGGTTCTTTAGAATCTGAAAGTCTCTTGGTTAGGGAAAACTTCACAATGTGCAACTATGCTTCAGTAGAAGCCATGATTCTTGCTTTGTTGATCTTCTTCAGACGAGAGGAGACTGTAAAGGCATAAAACAAGTAGCTAGGTCAAGGTTTGTCTACCTATTTAGTCCATTATCAAGCACAATACTTCTAAATAGCCTACTGTAAATATAGGATTACAATGATTATTCAAAACTATTTATAACATGTTATGATTGCCCTTTAGTTGGACTGTAAATTACTTAATTCACAATAAATCTAATAATACTTTGACAAATGTTATCAATTATTTAAAACAATTACATTAGTGAAGACGTCATGGTTTTGTGATGAGGCAAGAGCATACCAGAGCAAAACATGTATGCAAAAGACCAGTGCAGATAACAAAAAATATAATACTGTGCTTTATATTTGCTATTTCAGTTTGTGGTTCTTGTTTTTATTTTTGTTTTTTTTATTTTTTTACAAAATATTCAGCTTGTTCCCATTCACAAAATTAGTTTCCTTGCACCCAATTTTCCAATTTTGCAAATGTATAATAGCAATCTTCAGTCTCCATGGTGTATTATCTTTCTTTTCTTAGAAATAACCTTTTCTAAATGAGACACATTGAAGTACAGTACAAGTAAATTATATTCATTTTCTTAATGTCGGTGCCTATTTTACTGAAAGGCCATCGTTAAGAATTTAAGCAAGAAAAGCCCTATTGTCTCAGAGCTGGTAAATTGTTCCAAATTGATGAGGCTTCACACTAATGTAAAAAATATCTCTCTCCTAGAGTATTCATAGACAGGCTGGCTAATTTAGTCTAATATCTGTAGGTGATGAAAGATCAAGGTGTCTCAGGACAGGATAATGAGAGGAATATCAATATAACAAAGTGTTTCTGCATTCCCAGATATCCATAGATAATTGGCATCATTACATCCTTACAGTACATGATAACAATAGCCTATTTGTGGAAAATTAAGAGTCTGTTAATCACACAACTCTTTGGATGTCTATGCCTGGCAGTTATATATAGCCAGTACTACAATATACATCAGGTGCTGACAATACTGCTTCATACTGCACAGGACAAATTGAAAAAGGAAGACAATATCTGTTTAAATAACAGATATAAGAGCATTAAATGCTCTCTGCTGGGAATTTGTGCTGGTTTGGCAGCCAGAAAAATGAGAGAAAGAGAGATGAGTCAATGATGAACTCCTTGTTATCCATATTATGTTGCCTCTGCTGGTATAGAGCTTAATTTGTACTACCAAAAATGAAAACAATGAGATACAATGAGGCAGACAGGTTGTAATCATTGTAATGTAACCTGTTTTTTTGTATAGTGTTTATCCTTTTTAATATGTACTTTTCAAGTGTTTTTATTCTAGATTTCTGTTTCCTAATTTTTCATGAGTACATCAATTTCCAATTTGTGACATAAGGAGTAAATGGTTTATTGGTGATTTTTAAATGGTGAACCAGTTTACATTTTTTTCAGTTTTCATCAATATTATTAGTATTTTTGATTTTGATTTTGAACATTCATTTTTAAAGGTGGCCTAATCTATAACGTTTTTCCTTTTACATTGAACAAGTGCTCCACATATTCCTAATATGGCACAAGTGAAAACTGTGTTCTTAATTGTGAGTGCATCTAATTATATAATATATAAATAAATAAAAAACAGGTGTGGGGATATATAGATGGATAGATAGATAGATAGATAGATAGATAGATAGATAGATTTTCCTCTAAATTCGGTAATCGTGATATGTTTGTTTTTTTTACAAAAAAAGTTTTGTTAATTTATCTATAAGGTTTTTTTTCTTTAAATAATTTTAACCTCTTTTATTTTTCTTGTAAGATTGTTGCTGATCTTTTTGTGCCATATATTCTGGAGGGCAGTGCATGTGATCAGATGATTACATAATCAAAATAAATAGTTCCTGGTTCACTCATTTAGAGATATGGAAGTGTTTTAATATGATTTACTTGTTATGTATTTAGCAGCCTGCCATTGCATAACAATGAGTCCGATTTGGTAGAAAGTCTTATGGATAATACTAGTGGTTATTAACTGTGATGTAAATTATTTCTTAATCCTGAAGTTTTCCTTACAAATTTTAGCAATATAAGAAGTGTATAGCTCCAATCTCCCTCCATTTGACCAAAACAGTTCATTATGCCAAGACAATAAAAATTAGTATCATGTGCATTACAAACAATGGTTTGGTGAAGCCAAGTTTCTATCTATACAATATGAGTGAATAGGGGAATGTGAAATAAGTAAGATATGTTTTCTAATAGGATATGTATTTAGTGATGTCCCGAACAGTTCACCGGAGAACTATTCGCGGCGATTTTCGCATGTTCGCAACGAACGGCGAACACATGCGCTTTTCGGTCCGCCCCCTATTCTTTATCATTGAGGAAACTTTGACCCTGCACCTTTCAGTCAGCAGACACATTCCAGCCAATCAGCAGCATACACTCCCTTCCAGAGCCTTCCATCTGAGTGACAGCCTCCATTTTAGAATCATTCTGAAGCTACATTCGTTGAGAGAGGACATATTATTCTACCTGCTGCTGATTTAATAGGGAAAAAGATAGCCAGGCTGTGTATTTAGCTTTCACTACACACCTGAAGGACTCATTTGATATCTGCTGCAAAGACAGCAACCCAAAAAGCCCTATTTAGGGCTAGAACATCATTTATTTTATTTTATTAATTTTTTCTGCTGATGTAATAGGGAAATAGATAGCCAGGCTGTGTATTTAGCTTTCACTACACACCTGAAGGACTCCTTTGATATCTGATGCAAGGACAGCAACCCAAAAAGCCCTTTTTATTTTATTTTATAATTTTTTTCTGTGTAATCTAATTGTATATGCCTGCCTCCTAGCGTGTGTGTGAGGCCTATTACATCTACTCTGCCAACTTTTGCCAGTGCACAGTGACACTCATATCTAGTGCAACCGTAGTGTGCAGTGAAATAAAACAACCCTTTTTTGACTGTAATCGATTGAATATCAGTTGCCTGCCTACAGTCGTGTGTGTGAGGCCTATTGCATCTAGTCTGCCAACTTTTGCCAGTGCACAGTGACACTCATATCTAGTGCAACCGTAGTGTGCAGTGAAATAAAAGAACCCTTTTTTGACTGTAATTGATTGAATATTAGTTGCCTGCCTACAGGCGTTTGTGTGAGGCCTATTGCATCTAGTCTGCCAACTTTTGCCAGTGCACAGTGACACTCATATCTAGTGCAACCGTAGTGTGCAGTGAAATAAAATAACCCTTTTTTTACTGTAATCGATTGAATATCAGTTGCCTGCCTACAGGCGTGTGTGTGAGGCCTATTACATCTAGTCTGCCAACTTTTGCCAGTGCACAGTGACACTCATATCTAGTGCAACCGTAGTGTGCAGTGAAATAAAACAACCCTTTTTTTACTGTAATCGATTGAATATCAGTTGCCTGCCTACAGGCATGTGTGTGAGGCCTATTGTATCTAGTCTGCCAACTTTTGCCAGTGAACAGTGACACTCATATCTAGTGCAACCGTAGTGTGCAGTGAAATAAAAGAACCCTTTTTTTACTGTAATCGATTGAATATCAGTTGCCTGCCTACAGTCGTGTGTGTGAGGCCTAGTGCATCTAGTCTGCCAACTTTTGCCAGTGCACAGTGACACTCATATCTAGTGCAACCGTAGTGTGCAGTGAAATAAAAGAACCCTTTTTTGACTGTAATTGATTGAATATTAGTTGCCTGCCTACAGGCGTTTGTGTGAGGCCTATTGCATCTAGTCTGCCAACTTTTGCCAGTGCACAGTGACACTCATATCTAGTGCAACCGTAGTGTGCAGTGAAATAAAATAACCCTTTTTTTACTGTAATCGATTGAATATCAGTTGCCTGCCTACAGGCGTGTGTGTGAGGCCTATTACATCTAGTCTGCCAACTTTTGCCAGTGCACAGTGACACTCATATCTAGTGCAACCGTAGTGTGCAGTGAAATAAAACAACCCTTTTTTTACTGTAATCGATTGAATATCAGTTGCCTGCCTACAGGCATGTGTGTGAGGCCTATTGTATCTAGTCTGCCAACTTTTGCCAGTGAACAGTGACACTCATATCTAGTGCAACCGTAGTGTGCAGTGAAATAAAAGAACCCTTTTTTTACTGTAATCGATTGAATATCAGTTGCCTGCCTACAGGCGTGTGTGTGAAGCCTATTGCATCTAGTCTGCCAACTTTTGCCAGTGCACAGTGACACTCATATCTGGTGTCACAGTAGCTTGCACGCATAGTACCACTAATCGTAAAAAAAAATGACAGTCAGAGGCAGGCACCCCGCAGGGGCCGTCGTGGTCGTGGTGCTGTGATTCCCTTTGGCCCTAGAATAATGCCCAGTTTTCAGAGGCAACGTACCCTGAACTTGAACAGTTCTGAGGACATGGTTGACTGGCTAACACAGGACACCCAATCTTCTACAGCTTCCTCTCGGAACCTAGACGCACCATCCTCCTCCAGCTTAGCTTCGGGCACCTCTCCAGTTACCACTCGCCCGCCTGCCGCCACCACCAACACTAGCACCACAGCCGCTTCACTTGATCCGTCAGCAGAGTTATTTACACATCCGTTGGAAGAAATGAGTGATGCACAAACATTAGTGCCAGAGGATGTAGATAACAGGGATATGTCCCAGTCAGGCAGCATTACACACATGGACGTACGGTCTGATGATGATGATGATGTTGTACCCGGTGCCGCTTCCTTTGTTAAACTGTCAGATACAAGTGAAGCGGTTGATGATGACGATGCGTCCGTGGATGTCATGTGGGTGCCCGCTATAAGAGAAGAAGAACAGGAGGAAAGTTCAGATGGGGAGACAGAGAGGAGGAGGAGACGAGTTGGAAGCAGCGTAGCGGGAGGTCGTCGAAAGAAGCTAGTGGCACAGTCAGACAGCTTGCATCGGCACCCGGGGTCAGCCAGACAGCACGCCAGTCAACGCATGCTGTTGCCACCACCAGATGGCCGTCATTGCAGAGCTCAGCAGTGTGGCAAATTTTTTGTGTGTCTGAATGTGACAACAGTGATGCCATTTGCAACCTGTGCGAAAAGAAACGGAGTCGTGGAAAGTACAACACCCACCTAGGTACAACTTCATTGCAAAGGCACATGATGTCACATCACAAACTCCTATGGAATCAACACATGAGTACAAGCAGCACACAAAGTCAAAGCCGCCATCCTCCTCCTGGTCCAGCATCTTCAGCCACGTCAACCACTGCTACCCTGCTTGCCCCCTCTCAACCATCCGCCACTCCGTGTCTCGCCCTGAGCAGTCCCTGCTCATCTGCTCACAGTCAGGTGTCTCTCAAGGACATGTTTGATCGTAAGAAGCCAATGTCACAAAGTCACCCCCTTGCCCAGCAACTGACAGCTGGCTTGTCTGAACTCTTAGCCCGCCAGCTTTTACCAAACAAGCTGGTGGAGTCTGAGGCATTCAAAAAATTTTTTAGCTATTGGGACACCGCAGTGGAAGGTACCCGGACGAAATTTCTTTGCACAAAAGCCAATCCCCAACCTGTACTCGATTGTGCAAAAGGAAGTAATGGCATCTCTGGCACACAGTGTTGGGGCAAGGGTCCATCTGACCACTGATACCTGGTCTGCAAAGCATGGTCAGGGCAGGTATATCACCTACACTGCGCATTGGGTAAACCTGGTGACGGCTGCCAAGCATGGAATACGTGGCTCTGCAGAGGAGTTGGTGACACCGCCACGACTTGCAGGCAGGCCTGCTGCCACCTCCTCTACTCCTCCTACTCCATCCTCTTCCATAACCTCCTCGGCTGAGTCCTTTTCTGCTGCTGCTATGTCTTGCTCCACATCAACGGCACCCCCCCAGCTCCACAGGTACTTTTCCACATCCCGGATATGGCAGTGTCACGCCGTCTTGGGGTTGACTTCCCTGAAAGCAGAGAGTCACACCAGACCAGCACTCCTGTCCACCCTGAATGCACAGGTGGATCAGTGTCTGACTCCGCACCAACTGGAGATCGGCAAAGTGGTTTGTGACAACGGAAGAAATTTTTGGGCCGGCATTGAATTTGGGCAAGTTGACACATGTGTCGTGCATGGCACATGTGTGTAATCTGATTGTACAACGCTTTGTGCATAAGCACCCAGGCTTACAGGACGTCCTGAAGCAGGCCAGGAAGGTGTGTGCCCATTTCAGGCGTTCCTACACGGCCATGGCGCACTTTACAGATATCCAGCGGCGAAACAACATGCCAGCGAGGCGCTTGATTTTAGACAGCCCGACACGTTGGAATTCAACACTCCTAATGTTCGACCACCTGCTCCAACAAGAAAAGGCCGTTAAGGAGTATTTGTATGACCGGGGTGCTAGAACAGCCTCTGCGGAGCTGGGGATTTTTTTGCCACGTTTCTGGACGCTCATGCGCAATGCCTGTAGGAGTATGCGTCCTTTTGAGGAGGTGACAATCCTGGTCAGTCGCACCCAGGGCACCATCAGCGACATCATACCATTTATTTTCTTCCTGGAGCGTGCCCTGCGAAGAGTGCTGGATCAGGCCGTAGATGAGCGTGAAGAGGAAGAGGAAGAGTTGTGGTCACCATCCCTGCCAGAAACAGCCTTATCAGCATCGCTTGCTGGACGTGCGTCAACGCTGGAAGAGGATTGTGAGGAAGAGGAGTCAGAGGAGGAATGTGGCTTTGAGGAGGAGGAGGAAGACCAACCACAACAGGCATCCCAGGGTGCTCGTTGTCACCTATCTGGTACCAGTGGTGTTGTACGTGGCTGGGGGGGAAGAACATACTTTCAGTGAGATCACTGAGGACGAGGAACAGGACATGACTAGCTTGGCATCCAACCTTGTGCAAATGGGGTCTTTCATGCTGTCGTGCCTGTATAAAAAGGATGAAGGAGAACGACCTGTACTGGGAGTCCACGCTACTAGACCCCCGGTATAAGCAGAAAGTTCCTGAAATGTTACCGAATTACCACAAGTCGGAAAAGGATGCAGCACTACCAAAATAAATTAAAAAGTATGCTTTACACAGCGTTTAAGGGTGATGTCACAGGCATCTAACAGCGGAAGAGGTGAACATAATCCTCCTCCTCCCACGACCACGCCGGCAAGGAGAGGACGCTTTACAGTGTTGTACGTGTTGTTGATGGAGGACATGCAGAGCTTTTTAAGTCCTATGCATTGCCACAGCCCTTCGGGGTCCACCCTCAGAGAACGACTCGACCGTCAGGTAACAGACTACCTCGCCATAACTACAGATATCGACACTATGAGGAGCGATGAACCCCTTGACTACTCAGTGTGCACGCTTGCCCTGTGGCCTGAGCTATCCCAATTTACCATAGAACTTCTGTCCTGCCCCGCTTCAAGTGTCCTGTCAGAAAGGACCTTCAGTGCAGCAGGAGGTTTTGTCACTGATAAGAGAAGTCGCCTAGGTCAAAAAAGTCTAGATTACCCCACCTTTATTAAGATGAATGAGGGATGGATCCGGAAGGGACTGACAGTGGGCGATACATTCGATTAAAAAAGGCCTGATAGATGAGCTTCCTTGAGCTAATAATGGTCCACAAACTAACATCCATTTTTCTGGTCGCTGCAACAATACCTAATTTTTGCATTTAAATTATTTTATTGTCAGAAGGCGTACAGCATGTAATGAAAAATAAAGCATTGTGTTATGTCTTGCATAACAGTTGTGCAAAAATACATATTTACAATAAAGACATTTTGTGAAAATTAGCTGGTTATTCCTTCTTATTTTTACTTTTTAGGTTAATAATTTTTCTTATTTTTTACTGTGATTGCAATTTAAGAGATACCTAAAACATGGTAAAACAGACAATAGTAAAGAGTATATCTACAGGGAACACCAAAGTCCTATTAGCTATCATCCCTCCAGCAGTATTAGCTTATTATTTACAATATCTAACCTGGGCAATCACCCTTGGGTTACCCTAGGGCAGGCTTCAGTGAGCGACCTCTCCTATCCTGGGATGATTTTGCCGCCGGTTGCTTCTGAAGGGTCTCCAGGGCTCCCCCACTCCGGTCCTTTCCCAGTGTCGCTTCAACCAGTAACAAATGTTTTATATTTGTAAAGCGACCCAATGATCCCCCTTGATAGAGGTTTATCTTTACAAATTTTAGAGAAGCAATTTAAGACCGCTGTCCCCTGTTTCTGGGTCAGGGAGTGTGTGAAATGCCTCAGCCTACAGTAATTGTAATGTTCTGACAGCGGTAGCTCATGCATGTCCCTCAGTTCCCCATAGGTGAGCATCTGGCCCTTTACTAACCAGTCTCCCAGTCTGTCTAGTTTCCTTGACCTCCACCAGTGTTGTGATGTTGTGCTCATGTGTTTCGGGGGCCTGAGGGTGGTCAAGAATTGGAGTCATTTGGGTGGATCCAGGGAATAAACCTCTGTGTTTCTTGGCCCATTTCCAGTATGATAATGAGTGTCTGAGTTTTTAAGGCTCTGAGGCAATTCTGATAGCCAAGCCACCTTGTCCCAGATTAAGGGCCTTAAAGTGTGGTTCTCTAAATACACACAGGCCGGTTGATGACATATAGAATGTGCTATTGGGAGGAAAGATAGGTGACGGAACAGGTATTAAACTGATAGGAATAAATAGTACAACTTAATACACCACTCCTATCTGGTGGCACCTTAGATTGCACGCGCAGTGCCCCAAATTCGAAGTGGGAGGACCGACCAAGCATCTTTTTCCATCTCTCTGTTCCAAAAATCCATGCCATTTACACGTCCCCTGATAGGTGACATAACAGGTATTAAACTGATAGGAATGAGTAGTACTACTTAATACACCACTCCTATCTGGTGGCACCTTAGATTGCACGTGCAGTGCCCCAAATTCGAAGTAGGAGGTCCGACCAAGCATATTTTTCCATCTCCCTGTTCCAAAAATCCATGCCATATACACGTCCCCTGATAGGTGACGTAACAGGTATTAAACTGATAGGAATGAGTAGTACAACTTAATACACCACTCCTATCTGGTGGCACCTTAGATTGCACGTGCAGTGCCCCAAATTCGAAGTAGGAGGTCCGACCAAGCATCTTTTTCCATCTCCCTGTTCCAAAAATCCAAGCCATATACACGTCCCCTAATAGTGGACGTAACAGGGATTAAACCGATAAGAATAGTACGACTTAACAGTACACACCTTATAATAACGCAGACAGAGCCAACGCGTATAATCTTCCATGCTGTGCAGTGGAAGCCCCCAGACTCTGACCTGTGTATAATCTTCTATGCTGGGCAGTGGAAGCCCCCAGACTCTGACCTGTGTATAATCTTCCATGCTGGGCAGTGGAAGCCCCCAGACTCTGACCTGTGTATAATCTTCCATGCTGGGCAGTGGAAGCCCCCAGACTCTGACCTGTGTATAATATTCCATGCTGGGCAGTGGAAGCCCCCAGACTCTGACCTGTGTATAATCTTCCATGCTGGGCAGTGGAAGCCCCCAGACTCTGGGAGTCTGAAGAAGAGGAGTCAGAGGAGGAAGGTGGCTTTGAGGAGGTGGAAGACCAAACACAGCAGGCGTCCCAGGGGGCTTGTTGTCCCCTTTCTGGGACCCTTGGTGGCTGGGTGGAGGAAGAGACCTTCAATGACATCAGTGAGGACAAGGAACGGGACATGGCTAGCTTGGTATCCAACCTTGTGCAAATGGGGAGTTTGCGGTTGTGCAAAGGGACTGTTTGTGGTTGTTTGCGGTGCATTAAACGGGGATATTGGTCTGTTACTGTGAAGCGGGTGTAACCCTTACACTACCTGATCGATACAACATCATACCTGATGTTTTAAAGCATGTTATTCCAAACAATTTAGGAATGTTAGGTGATTTATGCCCTTTATGGCTTAAAACCAGACTCTTCATCAACGATGTAATTTTCCATGGGAGTTTTGCCATGGATCCCCCTCCGGCATGCCACAGTCCAGGTGTTAGTCCCCTTGAAACAACTTTCCCATCACTATTGTGGCCAGAAAGAGTCCCTGTGGGTTCTGAAATTTGCCTGCCCATTGAAGTCTATGGCAGTTCGCAAATGTTCGTCCGTTCGCGAACATTTGATGGAATTCGCAACTGCGGTTCGCGAACCGAAAATTTGATGTTCGCGACATCACTATATGTATTTAAAAGAGCATTTTAAGCATTACAAATTTTTAATTCTTGGAAAAGTAGGAATCTAAGGTTTAGAAAAAATTGTTACTTATGTTGCATAAACAAACTAGCAGCCTTATTAAAATGCAATTCAGTAAATTTAAAAGGGCTCTAAGCACACAGCATATTTTTTTCAGAAGTTTTTAGTTAGTGAACTTCTATCCAAAAGCAAGGTCTTCACAAAATAAAAACTTCTGTAAAAAAAAATATGCTGTGTGCTTAAATAGAGCCCTTTTAAATTTACTGAATCACAATTTAATAAGTCTGTAGGTTTCAAAATGGGGCTCTGCACACTTCCATAATGCCAAGGGGAATGTAATGCTCACATAAGCAATCAGGTCATCTAAACTGCTTGGATCATTATCAATGGGAAATGTTCTGAATACTTGTTTGATCACTGAAATCTACCAAATAAATTCAGTAAATGTAAAGCAACACATTTTTAAGGAAATAGTTTGATAAAGATATTTGCCTTTTAAGAAAATGTCAAACAAGCAATAGATAACTTACCAAATTCATCTATACACTTATTAATGTATATGTATATAATAGTACGAAAACGTCGTCACGCTTTGCGAGCTCTCGATGCAAGCTCGCAAGAACTCCGTCCCTCGCAAAGCGAGGCACGCAGTTCGGGCTGCCAATGCGGACCCTCGCTTTGTGGAAGGCTCATTGCAGGCCGCAAATGCGGAACCTTGCGAAGCTAGGGGCTGCATTTGCGGAGGTGGAGGCTCCCACATCGGCTGCATTGAACCGAAAGCTCATTGCAGGCCACAAATGTGACCCCCCGAAAAGCGAGGGGCCGCATTTGTGGAGGCTCTATGGCGCCTCGCAAGCAGTTACAAACAGCCACAGAAGCGGAACTTTGTAAAAAAAATAACTATAACACGCAATGAATAAATACGGACTTACACAAAAAAATATGAGCCGTGGGACTTAGAAAAAAAAATACCTTACCCACAGCAAGGGGGGACAGCAGGACGTCTGGAAGTGAGGTTACACCTCAATTTAAGTCCAATTTACAGAGTTTACACACTCGAAAATCCCCTAAGCAAGAGAAAAAATGGCCACCGAAAAAAAAGAAAACAAGGCTACACAACCCCGAAAGCCACAAAACACTGCCAAGCACATACGACTTTCACAAAAACCCATACGAGGTACAACATACACTATTAGCAAGGACGCTAAATCATCCACACCCGGGTACCACATACACAATCGCCGCCATTTTATAACAGTAACTTACAGAATGCGGAAGTACATAGCTACACTAACGGCTTCCCCTTGCGCACTAAGCCTATTTACACTACACACTGCACACATTGCTGACACTTACACTTCAGCTCAACAACATTGCAAATCTGCATTGTATGCTGCAGGAACATCATAACATTGTTAGCTCTTCAGCACATTGCTTGCTGCATATATTAATTACAAATAGGTAAAGTATATTAATTTATCATTTCATTAATAACTTAATTATCATAAAAAAATAGATATACACAAAAAAAACACAGTATGGCAAGAAACGACAAAGCCTTTCACTGCGCGCCTCGCAAGGAGCGCCAACGCTGCTCATAGGACACAAACGACACCAGGGGAGAGACTTGCAATAAGCGCAAAAAGGAGATCAGAGCAGACCTTTCAATGAGAGCAAATTCGCCTCTGATAACAAAAAATACACCAACTGAGAGGCTCGCAATGAGCGCTGAAGGCTGTGGCAAACAGCATTACATGCCTTACAATTTTATTGCCCCGTCATTTTTGACAGGCAAGTCGGTAGTATATATATATATATATATATTTATATATATATACGGACAAATATACTCCTATAATAATATGTAATTTATTCTTAGAATTAGCAATATGTATATAGAATAAATATACCAAAAAGAGGCAAGAGGTAAAAAACCCACTTCTTACATCCGGTATAATGTCCTAAAGTGTTTAGAGAAGTAAAGACTCCCTCTAACAGAGAGCTTAAAAAAATAAAAAAATAAATTTAAAAAAATAAATATATATATATATATATATATATATATATATATATAAACAGAAATTTAAAAGAAAAATACTTTATTCTTTTTATTAATGGACTGGTAAAATAATAAAAATCTGAGACAGGGATGTGCGTGTGTATGACTGTTAAATAGGTAAATGAATCAACTCTGCAGGATTTACCTAAAGATAATCTATTGTGGCATGGATTATGTCTATTAATGATCATATAATGAGATTATACTAAGTGAGAGAGTATTATTTTGTGTATGGTTGACTTGACTATCAGCTATAGTGTATACCAATAATGGATACGATTTAAGTATTGTAGGCAAATCATTCACTGTGTGTTTATATCATCACATTGATTTGCATGCATCTTTAGATAAATATACATCAAAGATAATATGGGCAAAATAAGTTGCCAAATAGAGTAATATGTTGCCATAATGACTTAATTATCAGCAAAATTATTCTATAACGACACAGGCTTTGTATCTGATTATTATACAGATTGTATTATGAGCCACACAGGCTAAATTCCAGATTGTCATAGAAATTAAATTCTTGCCACATAGGCTCACTATCAGTCAGTCATACAAAACTTGTTGAGCTGTCTCATAGATCCAGATGACTAGCTTCAAAGATTATGAAACATATATTTGTAATATTTCCCAAGGCGCACGATTTGAGCATGTTGTCACATAGATTTATCTGCTGCATTATGCTTCCCTATGAGTCTGAAAGAGATTACTATAAAATACCCGCCAAATACAGCAATTATCTACATGAATATTCCTTTAGTTACATAGGCTCATAGCAAAATATGTTTAATCAAGACTGAAAATGTATTATACAAAGAACTGCCACATAGGTGAATCTAAATGCCACACAGGTTTTCTCTAGTCCCACAGGACTTGGGAGATTTATTATGTACAGACTACTACATGGGTCAGTCACAATGTCACACAGATTATTCTCTGGTCTTATAGAACTCAGGAGATATTTTTTATACACAGACTACCACCGAGGTCAGTAAGAATACCACACAGTTCTTTCTCTAGGCACACAAGTTCTAGCCACACAGGCTTAATATTTTTTATAGAGATAGTGAAGATAGCGTAATCAATCCATATGCTTATAGGTAGTTTTATTAGTTATTAGTTTAAGGCATTTGTATAGCCCAAGAGGGTTTAACATTGTCCCCAGTAAATAATATTTAAGTCCCTATTTGGGTACTAATATTCGGACATCTATAACACTAATCCTCTCAACAGCAAGTAGTTTCTGTGTGTTAATATTATTGACAGCATAGGTGCCCTTGCATATCATAAATATATCAATCATATCACTTATGGTGGGCTGAGGAGTGATAGAAGCCCTTCACTGTACAGACTACAGTAGTACAGAACATTAAAAAAACATTATGATTCCACTTGAAAGTCTAAAAAATAAGTTAATAAGCTTATTTCCTACTCCAGTCTCTCAAGTTGTTACACTGCATTTCTAGAGACTGGAGGCGGGAACATGCAAATGAGACCACAGTGGTTTATTGGATTAAAAAAAGAGAATACATTGTGGTCTCATTTGCATGTGCCCATCTCTAATCTCTAGAAGTGCAGTGAAACAACTATTTCTGAGAGACTGGAGCAGTAAATACGTTTCTTCACTTATTTTTTAGACGTTCAAGTAGAATCATAAATGTATTATTTGTTTTCTATAAATATATCAAGAAAGTTTAAAACCTAGATAACTCTAACAAACTAAATCTCTTGCATCTTTCACATCCCTGCTGCCCTGATGTCTCTGCTAAGTGACACTGGTTCTAGGTCTGACACGCATTTTGTGATAGCTTCAAAGGAAGCCAAGCAGCACATCCCTGCCACTGCTTTTTATTATTTTAACCATCCTGTTAAATTCTGTCTATCGATATGAATATATAAATATATATTGTAAGCATGGGTGTAGGGACAAATCCCCCCCAGATTTTTCTATGTTTGTATGCATGTATAAATAATTATAAACTATTTTACAGCCTGTGTATACAATGAGCAGTATCCCCCCTAGAATTATTCTGGCTCCTACACCCCGAATTGTAAGAGGGAGTCTTTTCTTCTCTAAACACTTTAGGACATTATACCAGATATAAGAAGTAGCCTTTTTTCCTATTTTGTTATTTTAAGAAAATATGTATACAGAATAGTTACTCCCATATTTTGACCATATTGTAGTACAGTTCTTCAATAGCTCATTCTGTAAAGACAGGGCTACAATACAACTTTAAGTTTTCAGAGTGTGTCGAAATAAAAACTAATGCAAACAAAAGATTCTCCCAAGTTCATGTAAGAACAATGCTGACAAACATTTTCCAAATTCGCCATCACAAAATGTATTTTATTCTTTTGTTTTAGTCCTCAAAGTGCTTGATACAAATTGCCTGTTTTTTAGTCATCTGTTGTGTGATGAGCACACAAAAACAGTGCTAAGAATCTGTAGTCAGCTTTATCATGTTGCTTTTACAGATAATGCAGTCTTGATGAGACAGGTCATAAAGAATTTATAAGAGAAATCCAAGAGAAATAACAGCAAGGCAAAATTGTATATTAGCTAAAGAAAAATATTTTATTTTTCTTTAGCTCTAATTAACAATTATATTTAGAATTTGCTATGTTTAGCATAAGGCATCTGCATCACTGGTTTTATATTTTAAATGTGATTGGATTTTGGATTTCTTTATCAAGAAAAGCACATATGGGGACATTTTTAATGTGACATATAAATTGTCCTATTTATTGAAGTGCAAAGTCAAATGAAAATAAACATAGTTATAAAAGTTAAGTTAATAACAAAGGCCATGGATCTCCCAAGTACACTAATAATGTAGATAATATAACATTTATTTTATTAAGTGGTAACAGAACAGAAGGCATTGTTTTCCCTGATATGCCTATTATACATACCACGTGCCTAAAAAAGTAGTCTATCTTTGTACATCAACATAATCCTCTAAAAGTACACATTACTGTGAAAATAACAGACCCTAGAATTCAAAATTACACATTCCCTACAAATATCCAATGACTAGGGGCCTCATTCTATTAGCGGTCGTAAATCGGCCGTAAGGCTGCGATTCCTTGCGGGGGTTCAGTTAACTCGCGATTCTATTATACGGCCCCGCAAGGATCTCCTTTGAGTATAGGATAATTATGTGCTATTTTTTCTAACACCTAAAATCCCTTTATAGTCTTCTCAAAGTGCAGGATGGCTTTATTTGAGCTATTTGATGTGATTAATTGGTGCTAGCGGGACCTCTTTCCTGCAAGTAAGCAGCGGCTCGTTTTTAACCTTGCAGAGAGGTTTCGCGGAGCAATTGAATTGCAAATTGGAATTTCTTACGGCCGAAACTCTTGCGGCCGTTTTAGATCAAAGGCTTTCCTCTGGCGCGAGCGGCCGCAAGAGATAGCAAGGCACCGGCCGCAAGCCTGCCGGAGCCTCCGGCCGTAAGGGAATAGAATAGCAGAATAGCTTGCGGCCGGTCCTTGCGGCCCCGCAACGGCTGCGGCCGCTAATAGAATGAGGCCCGAGGAGTTTATAAATGACAACAATTTTAGAGATGTAAAACAAAATAAAAAAAAGTTTTCTCTCCCATTCTCTCTTCACAAAATTGTCTCTCTGCTGCCCTGTCTCATTCCCCTATCACTGGCCACTACACCTCCCCTATTCCCCTCTATGTCCCTCATTCCCCCTCTTCTTCATTCTCTCTCATCTCCCTTGCTGTATCAACTCTGTTTCCCTCATTCCCCCTAATTCTTCTGTTCATAATCCCCAGTCTGTCTCCCGCATCCCCAAATCTCTCCCCTACTCCTGCACATAATTTCTTTCTATCTCCCTCCACCATTCATCTACCCCACCCCTCATAATTTCTCATCTCCCCTACATCTCATTTTGTCCCTTGATCTCCATCCCACTCCCCTACACCAATCATCTTCCCATCTCCTTCACACTTTCATTACATTTGCCTTCTCATCTGCGCTCTCACCTCCTTCCCTGTCTCCACCCCTTGTCCCTTTTCTCTCCCTTGTTGCTTTATCTCCCCATATTTTCTCTCTCTCTCTTCCCCACCATTTGAGTGCCGCCATCCCTCAGGATAGGCTAAATTCACACTAGTTATATAAGATGAAAGTTCCCATGACAAAAAATAGGTCTGCTAAATGGAAGCTTTTTTTGTAAAAAATATTTTATGCTCAAGCAGTTGTTACAAAATTCACAATCATGTGACTTTTTCTCAAACTGTAGTTGTCCTTTAACCCAGGTACAAAAGCAGTTGCTGCAAATGTCAAGCCTCCTACTGACAACCTCAGACTGTGTTTGTCAGGGTAGCCAATCATACAACGCACCAACTGATACTGAATGCTGTGAAGAATGAAGCTCAGACGGGCAGTGGCTGACAGATGTGCCTGACGACTAAATAACAATGAAGAAATAACTTGCTATCTGCAGTAACACTTGATCAACACTAACTATCAAGATCTGCAAGCAGATTAGGATTTAATAGTTTTGCTTGAACACAGGTGAGTTAATTACCCTCAAGTCAAATGACTTCATCCACATGCACACAAGCAAATACATCTTTGAATCCTGGCTTTTTTGCAACCCTCATGGATATTATTTGCACATCTGTGATTGTGAGGTGACATTTCTGTAATAGATTTACTGCATATAAAATAATTGTCTAGCCTTGCAAAATGTGATCTACACTATAAACATAAAAAAAACATGTTTCTTAAAAATGTTTAAATTTAATTTAACTATTCTGATTTCCAGTGACTTTAGATTTGTCTGCAGAAATGGAAGATAGTAGTTGTAAGAAAATGAAAAAAGGAAACTAGGTCAAAGACTATCCTGAAAATAAATAATGCCACCTAAAATATAGGTTTGGCAGTTTTAGCTCAGTTAGACCTCATAAAGCAATTTATTTTAAGAAAATATAATTCAATTTTTGCAGAGAACAGTGATGAATATGAAAGGTCAGGCATTAAACAGAAGATTTATTTGGAAATCTGCATATTATTTCCAAGATGAAAGTTATGACAATTTGAATGTTAAAGAAATATTTACAATTTTAGTATATTAATAAGTTCATTAACCTTTGTAATACTTGTACATTGATATTTAGCATTTGAATACAATTAATTACAGAGGAAAAGTGAAAAGTGATTGCCTGGTAGCAAGTATGGGAATCATTGCCAGTGGCTACATATCTCGTTTGTGCTGTAACAATAGCTAGGCAGATTTCAACAATCACATTTAATTTAAAAATATCCATAACATTATGGGATCATTAAAAAAGAATATACATTTCTTTATACAATCTTATCAAGACATTAAAATTGCTGAAACTGGACTGGACTAAAGCTGAACCTTTCTATGGGCCTCATTCTATTAACGGCCGTAAAATGTCCGCAATGCTGCGGCCCTGTGTAGCGCTACTGCTACGTTGCTATTCAAATCGACGGCGCCGCAAGGAGGTCCCCCTTACGGCCGGCCGCAAATTATGCAATCTGCCGCAAGAGTTTCCTGCGCGCCCGTAAATCGTGTTTCAAGGCCGCAAAGTTGGAAAACTGTAAATGCAAATATAAATTTAAGATAGCACTGTAAAGCACTGTAAATGATAGGCAACGTAATGGGGGACATGAGGATTAATAGCAACACCCTCTCAAGCTTGCACATTCAAATCCAATATTTCATTTCCGGTTTATTTTCTGTCCCAAGTTCCGCGGGCTCGTCGTTGTTAAAAGCTGTACGGGTTCGGAGGTTGAAGGCCGCAAACTCAAAGCATTGTAGAAGCAAATATATATTCAATCCAGCACTGCAAAGCACTGTAAATGATGGGGAACCCAATGTGGGACATGAGGATTAATAGCAAAACATTCTCAAGCTTGCACATCGCCAAATTATAATCTTTGATTTTAGGTTTAAAATCCGTCCAAGTCCCACGGGCTTTAATGACCAAGCCCGTAGCTCGTTATTCAAGCCTGTGCGGGCTTGGAGGGTGAATGTCCTCCAAGCCCGTAGCTCATTATTCAAACCCGTTCGGGCTTGCATGATAGATAGAACATGAAGATTGAACATGAAATTAAACTTCTTTATTTGCAGATTTGAGAGTAGGGGAATGTTGAGCTATTAATTCTAAGACCAAACATCACTTTCACTTCTAATAAAAGTACAGGATTGCTTTTCTATTTGCTTAATTAGTGCTACGATTTGTAAGTAAGCCCTTTGCGACCTGTGGGTCTATTTTACCTTGACAGAGGCTAATCCCGCAGCCGTTGCCAGGTCTGATGTGCTCCAAGCCCGTGGGACTCTAGATACGGAAATTGAACATGAATTACAATAAAAATGATTTTCAGACTTGAGTGGTGGCGGTATGTTGCGCTATGAATTCTAAAACCTACAATCACTTTCACGTCTCATCAAAGTACAGGATGGCTTTTTTATGTGCTTAATTGGTTTTGATTTGTAAGTAAGAGCCTTGCTGGACCTTTTTGGTGTAAGTAGGCTGCGGCTCGGTTTTAGCTAATTGCAGCCTTGAAGGAAGGGTTCACGTAGCATTTGAATAGCGACCTTGGCTTTCTTGCAGCCCAAACTATTGCGCCCGCATAAGATCAAAGGCTTTCCCTGCGGTGTGGTCGGTTGCAAGGGATAACAGGGCACCGGCCGGAAGCCGACCGGAGCCCTCAGTCGCAAGGGAATAGAATACGGACGTAGCTTGCAGCCGGTCCTTGTGGCCACGCATCTCCTACGGTCGATAATAGAATGAAGCCCTATGTAAGTACCTCAGTGCAGCAGCACTTGCAGGCACTATGCTGATGAAACTATCTAGTTCAAGCTTAACTTCACCACACAGTCAATGCGCCATTAACAAATATGGCCACCACACTCATGCTAAAACAGTGCCAAAACCAAATATGGCAGCTGCAGCCACGCTACACACAAACAATAAAGAGAGAAATAAACCCATCTTGCAAGATTAGCGCATTTCAGAATAGTGTAAGTTTTATGTTAAAAATCTGTAACAACATTTATTCAGAAGGAGAAATATTAGAAACATTCAATAAATAGGAAATGTGTTTTAAGCTTTCTTTTAAACACATTTAAGTTGTTGCCATAACAAAACATTAAATACACAGCTGGAACAGATTTTCTAGCAAACCCCAAGAGTACTTTTTTAGCCTTTGGATTCCTGCAGGTGCTGCCTTCTTTATAAAGATTGTCTATCAAAACTGCAAAGAGTATTGTGAATCGTTAGAGCAGTACCTGGTGATCCATGGCAACAGCATTAAGGAAAACGAGGACTTCTATCGAATTGTGCTGAAAACATCAAAATGCACAATCACCCTAAGCTACTGCAAATCATGTTCAAAGAGCATTGATGAATAGCTAGTGGAAACACTTTGCCTTGATAAATGAGACCTGTAAAGCATGCAGTGAATAATATGGCATACAAAGTAAATACACGCCGTATGACTAAGTTATGTCCATCTTATTTAGCTTCAGGCATTTAAAAAAAAATCTTCTACAGCAGTAAACAATATCAAAATGCACAGAAAAGGAAAACCTCGGGAGTGAATTTAACTTTCCAGGAAGAATGGAGACTAGTAATTATACTCACAGCTTATCAGTTGATTCCATATGTTGCTTTGGGGATTGGATAGGATTGAAAAACCTAAGACATACTTTCTAATGTATTCAGTAAGAAGCCTGGATCTACCAAAATGGCAAAAATATACTGGCTACTTAATTAGATTTGAAAACATGAATATTGTATTAAATAAACATATATATATATATATATATATATTTTAGATTATTGCCAGTTTTCAGTTGCACCCAATACTTGTAGCAAATCATTTTCTGTGATGTTTATTGCAAGAAAATAGAATACTGACCTCTTTTGCAGCCAAATAATTTAATTTTGTATACGTTAGAAGATTATTATGGGCAGTTATTTTCAAAATGGTCTTTTGAACTGAACTTGATGATGGGCAAAAGGTTTTTAGAAAGCAAAAAAAAAAAACTAAGCACAACCTATATAATTTTTTACTTGTATATGCATTTTTATGGACAGATTCTATTTTATTTTATGATCCAATTCTGACTGCTACTTTTTCTCAAGAGGGAATGTTCTTGGGCTTCCTTTTGTTCTGTTCAAAACATCAGTTTTAGATGTCCCATTCCCATTGTGCAGATATAAGCTAATTCTGCATTTAAAACATTCTTCCCACCTCATTGATTCACAAAACTGAACAGCAGAAACCAAGATATGATATTCCATTCAGGACGTTTCTTATGCTGCGCCTGTTCTCCATGCCTCAATCCACTAGACTATCTTCCTGCCTCAAAACCTTCAAAACCTCACTAAAAATGCATCTTTTTAACTAAGTTGTAATATGCACAATGCATCTATCTCCATCCTGTACCACACTCAAACCCTTTAGATTGTAAATTTGTGAATTTTCAATCTTGCAGAGTGTGTTGGCGAAAGTACGATGTACACTACATTCTAAGCTCAAAGACAGGGCCCTCCATTCTTTTGCAATGTGATAAAATTGTTGTTGCCTTTTACTTAGCTCTGTACAGCGCTACGGGATATGTTGGTGGGTTACAAATAAAGGATAATAATAATAATTCCATAGTAGCATAACTGCACATAAAAGCTTATGTTTTCTACATTCTAAAACATATGCCTATTTTCAAGTGTAGGTCTTCAAAAGAGTATAATTTAGATGTAGGACTACAGTGGCCCTTTAAATGTTAACACTATATTAAATTTGTTCAATTTGTATGTTTTTGTAATTTCAAATATTCAATTGCTCTTCATGGAAATAATATCAAAATAAGAATAATAGCATAGACATGGAATGTCAGAATTGCATTTGCTAATTTGACCTCTGGCCATTACTCCCTTCAATGCTAACACACATAACTCTCTTGGTTTCCTCCCACACACAAAATTCAATACTGGATTAAAGCATACATAGAATTTTCCACATGGTAGTGCCATATGGGCACAAAGTTCTATTATATTGTTAATCACCCACCATCTGTTTGAAGAGCAATCTAACGTTCCATAACACGCATTCCATAAGAGAATATCAACATGATCTTCCATTGACCATTTCTATTTGTATGATCACATGCTCTAGCATCACTTTTCCACCATTAGGGATGAGATATACTGTATACTCTGTCTTGTCAGCATATTGGCTACACATCACTATATGAAAATTGGTATCCTCACTTTTCTGTCCCCACAAGCTTGTTTACTTTTTAATTCCTTAAGCAAAATAGGCATGTATGTTTTTGTAACCAAAATAATATGCATTGTCAGAAAACCTGTTTCCAGTTCAAAACATCAAGAAATGTAGAAGAGCTAAACGTTATTATTATTATTAGCTTTTATTTGTATCGAGCCAACATATTCTGTAGCGCTGTACAGGGGATAAGAACAAGGGAAATACAATATTAACAAATTCAGGAAATGAAGGGCCCTGTTTTGAGTTTAGAATCTTTGTACAAAGTGTTTTTTCCAAAGCATCCTACAAGACAAGGAATAGCAAGGGTCGGGAAGATAGTGAAAGATTTTTATTTAGTGGGATAGGGGAGGGATATATAGTGAAAGACTCTAGTATGTAACATGTTGTCTGAACCCTAGTGGTGAGATAACATCATTTGCAAGTAGGAAAGACAGGTGATTTCCATGGCTCTATAAATTGAATCTGAATAGCGACAGGTGGGTGAGGGGCAGGGAAGGAGAGAAGTGCCCTTAGGATATCACAAACTTAGCAGGCCTGGGTGCAGGAATGAATTAGCACTAAAAGAAAAGGGAAACATGGTTTGAAGGACAGATAGTATGCGAAGAAAGAGAAATGAGAGAAATAGATTGAGAACTTAGGAGACAGGAAAGACTGGAGACATGGGAGAAGGAGGAGGGTTAAGGTAATTATGCATGCCATGACTGCGGATAGCATCAGGGGTGGGTGGAGAGAGTCAAGCAGGATACAGGAAACATTTGTTAGGAATTGAAAAAATGCAAGAAATAATTATATCTGTATGCGTATAATAACACGCATACAGTAGTAATATTAATAAAGATATTGGCTCCAGGGATGGGGCAATTACCATAGTCCTTCATCGCGTTACTGTGTGAAGTAAAAAACATCACATTCACTTTCTATTCAAGTCAATAAAGATGGTTATACGTTTGATACACTATGCTGGTGACAAAATGATGATATATCATATTGTAACACAAAATAAACACATCTTAATTTATTGAAGCTATAAATACAGTTGTCATATGCTGACCAAAAGGGCATGGCCAAAACACATGCAGAGATGTTTCTTCTGTGGTGCAGCCTCTAGGCATTGCCTGTATCTGCATAGTCCTCTTGCGTGCAGGAACCCACCTGAATGGACATCTATGCAGATTCCTTGTGCCTATTGGTCGGTCTTTTAAAGAAACATTGCCCTAAAGAAGTTCAGCAGTTTTGACTGAGAGGCCGTCAACTGACTCCATAATGTCCTTACTATGCAAAATTTTGTAGATGACCTTTGAGGTCATCACGTCACGCTTGATACTCTGTTTGTGCTCCCTTACAAGCTGTCCCGCATCCTGGTAGAACCATGGGGTGGTCTAGTTGTAGGGAAAAGAGCTGTCCCATTTGTCCCAGCCAAGCCCTCTCCAGTTGGGTAACAAGTAAAAAACGTGTCATGGACACTCCTGCAGATCCCTTTTCACTGTCTCTGAGAGTCCTGCGCACATAATGGCGTGTAAAGAAGGTCCTCAGCATTGCGGGGATATTGGATACTCATTTGCCCCCTTTTGTAGCTCCTTGCACATGACTGTGCGCTTTACTTGGTCCATCTTTGTGCCCCAGATTAAATAAAATACTGCCTTGGAAATGGTGTGGCAAACAGATGACAAAGGTGGCCATGCTTCGGCAACATACTGCAGAACAGGAAGACTCTCATTCTGCAGCCCAAGTATTCTCAATGCTTTGCCTAGATGGATTAGAGCTAATAGATTCTTGTGGGTTGAGAGGAGAGCCTGGCATGCACAAGGCAACTTTTTTTCACTATCTATTACAGTAACACCACATTTGTCTCTACAGGATGATAACCATTTTCCACCCAGTATTAAGTGAGGAGCTGACAAAGCCCTTTCAAAAAGCAGAAGCAAGATTTATTAAGGATTTAATAAACCCTCCCTCTCAGATACTATGGCCAAATGACCGTATATGGTATCTAAAGACGAAGCCTGGTTTTCTTTCTATCACATATTTGCATATATTCACAGTAGTCACTATGTTCCTACAGGCTGTGGGTTGACAGAAATAACCTGCAGGCCTTTCTTGGCCTATCCTAAGGCCTACCAGAACAGGTACTCCTTACACCATCATTATGGATCCTGGGTATTGAGGAGATTAACTGGGAGAGCAAATAGGAGCTCACTAAATTAGTGCCCACAGCAATTTAAGGGGACCAAAATACCTTATATTTTACAGTTTATCAACCCATCTCCTCTCTCTATTAAACAGACAAACCAATTAGGTACTACAGTATATGTAATATGTGAAGCAGAAAAAATAGAGCTTTTAAACACTTGTCAATAAAATAAAGAACACAAAAGTAAAGTGATGCATAGGTATATTATATTCCTAGTGAAATCTAGAAACCTTCCATGTTCCTTTATTCAAGCCTATAAGACATTAGACAGCCTGTTGTTCACTGAATGCACCAATACCAGCACAAAATAAATCTTTAACAAATGGCAACCATATTTCCAAATTCAAGTCATGCATATATCTGCAGACCTCTTCAAGCAATTACCTAGATGACCAAAATAACTGCTGGGGTTATGGACTGCAACAATTAACTTACCTGAACCAGAGTAAAGATGTGTTTGTGGTAATAACCCTAGAATAAATTAAATACAACTGTAGCTTTTCTAATAAAGGGCCATGTTCAGATTAATTAGAATTAAAAGTGGACATATGCAAGGTAATATTTTACTTATTGTTTGTTGTATATGGGACTATTCTTAATGAGTTCTCTGATATTTATTATCATTGGTTTACAAAACATATTTTAAAAATTGCATGTTTTATAACTGAACCTATGGGACATATAGGTAAGGACCTGACTTGTAAAAATTACCAGACATAGGCCTCCATTCAATTACAAGCCTGCAGTTGCCTTAAGTCGGCAGGCTTGAAATTTGCAACAGTTACAGAGAGATTCAATTGAACAAGCCTGCAACTACATGGCCTAAATCCAAAAACTTAAACCATGCACACGTAAGTAGCATTTCAGAGCATGATCATGATCAATGAAGCAAGGCTGTGACTACCAATTTAGAAACAGCCAATAGTAAATGAGACCGTCATCATTACGTCCGAAAAACATGGATGTTAATCAATTAGCTTTTAAAAGTCTGATATGCGATCAGACTTGCAATGTACAAAATAATTTAAAAAAATGGCAGTACTGTTCTAGTTCACGTGGGTGGCCTGATATGTATTAACTCCTTGATTACCGTAATTGATAAAACAGGTAAATGAAACATAAAAAAATATTTTATTATTGCAGATTTGCAAGTTTAAGACTGTTGTACAAATGATTTTAATGTCTTCCATCGCTTTCCCTGTCTTTTAAAGTGCAGTATTGATTTTTTATTTGCATTTACAGTGTTATGAACAGGTGAGTCCTTTCTGGTACCCGTAGGATTTTCTTCTACATTTGCCATTTACGGGTGTGAAAACAATTTGAGGGCTTGAGGAATTGTAGCATTTGAATAGCAATTTGCGATTGTAACATTTACGGGTTGAATAGCAAATTACTTTACAGGCTACAGTAAATACAATTTGCTCAATTTAATGGAGGCTATAGTCAAGTGGAAAGGAAACAAGTTGGTAAATAGGTCCCCCAAACCTAAGTAAAACTCTAATGGAAAAAAACTGTAAGAGGATGAATGCATTCATGATCTGACCGTTAATCTTTTGCAAACCTAGAGAGATTATATGTGCACATTGGATATACCTATGATGTATAAAACCTTGCTATGTTTCCATTTTCATGTGCATGTCAGACTATTTGCCTCCATAAAACAATACAGAAGTAATTCATTAAAACATTACAAATATCATGTAAGTAGAAGTACAACATGAGTGGGAACAATTCTAAAAAATTTTGCACGTTCAAAAAATCCCAGAAATATTTAACAGGAAATAGCTGGAGTTTATAAATGAGACAAAAGTATTGATAAAAGAGAAATATTATACTGTACTGTCCATGGGCCTCATTCTATTAGCGGCCGCAGCCGTTACGGGGCCGCAAGGACCGGCCGCAAGCTATTCGGCTATTCTATTCCCTTACGGCCGGGGACTCCGGCAGGCTTGGGGCCGGTGCCTTGCTATCTCTTGCGGCCGCTCGCGCCAGAGGAAAGCCTTTGATCTAAAACGGCCGCAAGAGTTTCGGCCGTAAGAAATTCCTATTTGCAATTCAATAGCTCTGGGAACCCTCTCTGCAAGGCTAAAAACTAACCGCAGCTTACTTGCAGGAAAGAGGTCCCGCTAGCACCAATTAAGCACATAAAATAGCTCAAATAAAGCCATCCTGCACTTTGAGAAGACTATAATTATCCTATACTCAATTATCCTATACTCAAATCCGTAAAATATTTTATTTTTAATTTCCGTAAAATATCCATGTAAAAAGTCCAGAGTGCTTGGAGCACTTCAGACCCGCCCACGCCGCAGCCGGAAAATAAACAGTTAATTTGAACTCGGGTTTGGGCTGATGTGCAAGCTTGAGAGTGGGTTTCTTTTAATCCTCATGTCCCCCAATATGATCCCTAGCATTTACAGAGCTGTACAGTGCAGGCTTGAATTTATTTTTGCGTTTTTAGATTTCTGAGATTACGGCCGGTTCCAAGATATGCGGCCGGCCGTAAGAGGAGATCCTTGCGGGGCCGTATAATAGAATCGCGAGTTAACAGAACCCCCGCAAGGAATCGCAACCTTACGGCCGATTTACGGCCGCTAATAGAATGAGGCCCCATGAGAGCAGTATAGACCATCAGAAAAAAAAAAGAGAGAATATGTAGAAAATGGCAAATATTCAAAATAAAAATTCAAATGCAGAAATGGAATACAGTTCTTAAAAATGTTAGCTTTACATCATAAAACTTAGAAACAAAAAAAGAGCTCAATCAGACCTGCAGTGTGTAGTATATCATTTATTTACAAAACAAATAAAAAAAATTGTCACAGAAACCGAAAAAAAAACTACAAAAAAAGATGAATGAAAAAAAGTAAATATAACAAGTACTATCCAATTAAATGTTCCATGTTCAACAGTCTCCTAATTGCATCCTGACTGATAGTAAACATTGAATTTAGGTCTATACACAGCACTAAAGGTGTAAGTCATTGAAATTACCATTGCTGCTGGTCTACGCAAATTATGTCCTCTTAATTCTGCTGCATTTGCAGGAAAATTGCAAAAAGAAGGTCAAATGATAAAAATGGCTGCAGTTGCTGAAAAATCTACTAAATAAAAATGATTACAGTTAATTATATTTCTTGGTACCTTCTCTACTTATGGTGTTTTCAATGTGCAGAATAATCACAAATTTTGCTATACTGTATCAATAATAATTACAATAATGTGTGACCTTGACTGGCAGAGCGTGCTTTTAAAACATAGCAAGTAAGCTTTGATGTTATATCGGAAATCCTTGGATTAAATTGCTGAAAAAAGTTATGTAAAGAAAAAGTACGACAATGTGTTTAAGCGTATAGGTTCAGTGGTTAGGATTTGGTGCATTCACTGCTGTGACCTGGGTTCGATTCCAGTCAGGGAACCAAGAGGTTACACCACCCTGAAGCCATGCACGGTTGGGTCTGGTCAGTACTCAGATGTGAAACCACCTATTAATACCAGGAGCTGTATGCTGTAGCCCAGTGGAGAAAGAACTGGCAACCCACTTCAGTATCTCTGCCATGAATACCAAGTGGATCAGCATGGTGTGTTACGGTCCATGAGGTCGCAAAGAGTCGGACATGAACGACCCAAACACAAACGACATGCAAAGTTATTCACTAAAAAAGTTCATAAGTGATGTTTCAAATTCTGTAAGATCTCCAACCTCAGTTTCCAGACTCTTGAGTTAACATGAAAGTCAGGTCCTTTATTAATGGTAGAGTGCTTAGCATAAATGCAGCATTTGCTCTTAGCAACATATATCTTATTTACAAAGTAAATGCTGCTTCTCTATTCAATGATTCAATGGTTTTACCATGTAACAGCCAATATTCAAAATTGAAACATGAGGAAAAAGTAATAGTAACAAATGCAGTGGCGGCTGGTGACTTTTCAAGTTGGAGGGGCGACAGGGCGAAACATAGCCACTCCCCCTTTTTCAAACCACACCCATTTTTATAACTCCTCCCCTGACGTCATAATGACCTTTATAAGCCCCGCCCAATGACCTTATACTTGTAAAGCCCATTGAAATACATGATCAGCAATGCAGAAATGTCAAGAAGTAAAGTAACAATGTGTTAAATTCATTGGTATACAATATAGATTGAAAAAACTCATGTGACAAGACTACAGCAATATCATAATTGCACCTATACGTATTAACAGAAAAATTAAAGGAGTGACACCTACCATTAGTCGGGTCTTCTTCTCAGGGTATTCACATTCATTAAGTTGACCAACGAGTAGAAACAAATCTGCAGCCACATAGGGTTTGCACCTGGGGTTGAAAGAAAACAAGCAAATCAATCAGACCACTCAAGAACAAAACCATACTTAAAAAACATTAAACGACCAAGTGGAACCATATAGGCCCCAAACATACCTTAGAAGACCAAGTGTGACCATATAGGCCTCAACCATACCTTAGAAGACCAAGTGTGACCATATAGGCCTTAAACATACCTTAGAAGACCAAGTGTGACCATATAGGCCTCAAAGATACCTTAGAAGACCAAGTGTGACCATAGGCCCCAAACATACATTAGAAGACCAAGTGGAACTATATAGGCCCCAATCATACCTTAGAAGACCAAGTGTGACTATATAGGCCCCAAACATACCTTAGAAGACCAAGTGTGACCATAGGCCCCAAACATACATTAGAAGACCAAGTGGAACTATATAGGCCCCAATCATACCTTAGAAGACCAAGTGTGACTATATAGGCCCCAAACATACCTTAGAAGACCAAGTGTGACCATAAGCCCCAAACATACATTAGAAGACCAAGTGGAACTATATAGGCCCCAAACATACCTTAGAAGACCAAGTGTGACCATATAGGCCTCAAACATACCTTAGAAGACCAAGTGTGACCATAGGCCCCAAACATACATTAGAAGACCAAGTGGAACTATATAGGCCCCAAACATACCTTAGAAGACCAAGTGTGACCATATAGGCCTCAAACATACCTTAGAAGACCAAGTGTGACCATAGGCCCCAAACATACATTAGAAGACCAAGTGGAACTATATAGGCCCCAAACATACCTTAGAAGACCAAGTGTGACCATATAGGCCTCAAACATACCTTAGAAGACCAAGTGTGACCATAGGCCCCAAACATACATTAGAAGACCAAGTGGAACTATATAGGCCCCAAACATACCTTAGAAGACCAAGTGTGACCATAGGCCCCAAACATACCTTAGAAGACCAATCAGCACTGTATAGGCCCAAACCAGTGGATCTTGGGATTCAAGAAAACAACAACATTTAACTTCTGTTTAGACAACACAATAATCAATGTCAAACAAACACGTTGAATTAGCATATGGATAACCATATGAGCAGTAACGCCACTCCAAGGCTTCAACAATTGTTACTGACCATTCACACACCTTTCATAGCTCCTTCAATATGCACACCCACACACCATTCATACTTTACTTACCACTAGTTATTTTTGGTAGTGAGGTGGTGCCATTTCTGAGAACTTTACGTACCCTTGAAGGTGCCTCCAATTTCTTCAAACCAATGCATTTAACCGCTACAGGGCCATGGTGCTTTTTAATTACTTTTTTGATCCTCTTCAATGTGGAGAAGCATCTTTCTGGTTCTTTAGTAGTCTTCGTTGTTGTAAGCAGGATTCCTTATAGCTTCACTCACTCTGTTAAATTATGTAGATTAAATTGATGCTAAAGTTGCTGCAGAGCAACAGCACTTGTACAGACATGGAATTCTTGCTTCCCGTACACAAGTGACAGCTACCCTTGGAAGTGCCTCCAATTCCTTCAAACCATGCCAAGGCTTCAACAATTGTTACTGACCATGCACACACCTTTCATAGCTCCTTCCATATGCACACCCACACACCGTTCATACTTTACTTACCACTAGTTATGTTTGGTAGTGTGAGGTGGTGCTGCTTAACGCAGTTTATCTTTGCACACCTTGGGGGTATGCATTCTTCTTTGCTTCAATCACTTGTATTTTAATTTTGCACAGCAATCTTTCAAAGAAGAAAACTTCTCAATGGTTTTTTCATTGAAGTCTGGGATCTCGGAAATCAGTTGCTTTTCCATTGAGAGCATCGCCAATGCATTCAACCGCTCCAGGGACATGGTGCTTCTTAAAAAGGTTTTTATCCTCTTCAATGTGGAGAAGCATCTTTCTGATTCTGCAGTGGTCATCGGTGTTGTAATCAGGATTCTTAATAATTTTACTGTCTCTGTGAAATCATTCTGCAGATTAAATTGATGGAAAAGTTTGTGCAGAGCA
Source organism: Discoglossus pictus (assembly GCA_027410445.1). Lineage (NCBI taxonomy): Eukaryota > Metazoa > Chordata > Amphibia > Anura > Alytidae > Discoglossus > Discoglossus pictus. The sequence goes on from CM050166.1 coordinate 333,349,675, forward strand.
ACAGCACTTGTACAAGTATGAAAATCTGTCTTCCCATACAGAAGTGACAGCTCAGTGCGTAATTGTTCC